>JAZDUA010000245.1:1900000-2279371 GCA_038098605.1 Gryllus longicercus | reverse complement strand
CCACTATGCTTTTTCACACAGATGGTATTTGTAAAAAAATATGGTGATCTCCTTATTTGACTTTCTACTACTATAACCCTTTAGTACAATGAAATTATTTACCAATAAAGACGAAAATATTGATGTTGGTATACAAATTCACTGGATTGAGATTTGAAGGGGAAGTACGTTGAACACAATTAATTAAAATGTTCTTACACTTGATATTAAGCAGAAATCAATAGGTACAAAATAAAAATTTATCAGATTTATTATTTCCATTTAATTTGTATAACAAATATAAGTACTATTCAATTATAAATACTTTCAAATTCAATTTAATTTAACACCAATCGGTGCACAATGTTTTTGGTTAACCTGTCTTTAGCTAACACAAATATATTAGACGGTTTCCCAACACGTGAACACGCAACATATAGTTGCCCATGAGAAAAACATGGATCTTCCAAATCTAAACCACAAATGGACATTGTTTGACCTTGAGATTTATTTATAGAAATGGCGAAAGCTAAACGAATTGGAAACTGTAGCCTTTTGAAGGGTATGGTAGAATCTGATGGTATCATCGGAATACGTGGCAGCAGGACCACTTTTCCTTTAAACTTCCCATCCAAAATGGTTGCTTCAAGAATGTTTCCGGTGATCTTTTTGATGACCAAACGCGTACCGTTACATAATTGAGGTGGATTCAAATTACGGAGGAGAATAATAGTGGAACCAATCTTTAATCGAAGATTATGTGGTGGCATTCCAGGGATATCTAATGAATTTAAAAATTCAATCGGAAAATTTACACTTTCATTTTCATCAACAACAGTATCGATTGATTTAAAAGACATCATATCGCCTGGTAACAACTGTTGTATCTGGAAGTTAATTTCGTCAACATCAACGTTTTTGGCTGCCAAAATCGCCCGTTGACTAAGCCATTCATGATTCAAATAATTATTCTGTATATCCGGGAAAATACACTGAATCAATTCATTTTTATCCTGAACAACAGTGCAAAAATTGTCTGGTAGTTTAATGCATTGCGTATTTGGTTGCAGTTCTATTTTACCGTTCCCAATATCTAGTAGTTGTTCGGAAAATATTTGTGCTGATGGATCATTTTGCAATTGTACTCGCATATTTATGGTCAATCGAAGTGTTTCAACACTTCGCCATAAGAATGATTGTTTCAAACATGCATTAATCTCATCCGCGAAAGTAGAGCGAGGTATAACCGGTAAGGTCTGCCGGAAGTCACCAGACAAAAGTAAGATAGCACCACCGAAAAGTTTATTATTGCTGTTTAAATCTTGCATAGTTCTGTTTAATGCTTCAAGTGAATATTTGTGTGCCATTGTGCACTCATCCCAAATTATTATAGAACTCTTCCGCAACACTGCAGCTATTCCACTATTCTTTTTGATGTTACACATTGCATCTGGTTTATTATGAACGTCCAATGGCAGCTTGAATGTTGAATGTGCTGTTCGCCCACCATCCAGTAAAGTAGCCGGAATGCCTGACGATGCTACTGCTAATGGGATTTTTTGTTGCGACCGTATTTTGGCAAGAATCAACGATATTAAAAATGTCTTACCGGTTCCACCGGGTGCATCCAAGAAAAAGAAACCGCCTTGTTCAGCAGCAACAGCCAGCATAATCCGATCATAAATAATTTTTTGTTCTGCTGTCAGTAATGGTTCACTGTTCATGATAATTGTTGCTAAACTTTCATGGTCATATTGATTTTCTCGTTGTAAATCGGTATTGACTAAGTCGGTGGCTGGACGATTAGGTGATGGCATACCATAATGATTAAGTGGTAAATTTGAAATAAGAACACATAAATCCTCGATCAAGACCAATGCTTCATTGTACATCTCTGGTGTATAATCTATGTTTTGGCATTGATTTGTTTGTCTAATTCGGTGCAATATGTCTTCTGTCATACAATTTTTATATTTTTCCCACAAAGTTTGTGCTTGCGAGGGATAACATGTCGTCAAAATAATTGCAAACAACTGACGAATGTTATTCGGTGTTGATGTCAACGCAGCATCAGCAAGCGTTAAGTCCCAATGGTTATCGTCTTCTAGCAATTGCAGTTCACGACATGCATCCTGGTATGTATTGAATACTCGACCATTAACTGTTCGTAAAAATTCAAAAGACGTTGGTCCGGGAACATTCACCAATAACAAACGTAAATAGAAGCACTCACGTTGCTTTGGATGTACCGTGTAAAGTCTCCCCAATGTCTTAGCTTTGAATATGCCTGTAATGGAAGGATGTGGTTTTCCTTGTTTCCGTGGCTCCCATTTTTTACTGGATTTGTTCCATGTGAAATAACGTGGAACATCACCAAACACCAATGTCTTCGCGAATTGGCCAAAAACATCAGGTTTTTGACACAATGTAAAAAATTCAGTTAGAGTCGTTTTCGGAGCTTCGAACGCTCTTTGGAGAACATTTTTTTCAGTGAAGTATACACGTTGACCGTTTTCAAGATGTATTGCCAGATGTTGGACAGCAGGATCTCTTTCGTGGATGGGAAAGCTGAGAATATGCCAAATAGCTTCATTGCTGCTAATGTATCTGCCCATTTGGTATCGTGCTATTTCGTCATTTTTATTTATGTTTTGTACTTCAAATATGGCCAAATCACTGCCTTTGTTTACATATTTACAAATATACTTAATTGATTTAACAGAACTGCAAAGCTCAACATTGATATGAGCTTTGTAAGTTTTTGAAAGTAGTGGTGAGTATGGTACCACCCACTGATTATCAAACTCAACTTGATTTGGAAAGTTCGGCAGTCGCATTGTAAATGTGTGGCCACCATTCTCAGTACTTCTGCGGCGATGCATTGGATAACCATCAATATCCGTGATCGTGTCATTCGTATACGGCTTTGGGAATTTTTTTTTACATTTTCCATTTTCCATGCACGGTGACGTCATGTTGAAAGCACCGCATGGCCCATGGATCATGTGTTTGGTGACAATATCAAATAATTCTTGATCAATTAATGGGTCTGGAATTTCGGCTGAAATTATTTGATCGATTTCTTCAGGACGGATTCTATCTTTAAGCCAAACCAAAATGTGGGCATGAGGCAAACCTCGCTTTTGCCACTCTATCGTATACAGCCAACAACGTGTGATACCAAAAATTGAATATTTAACAATAAAATCAATTAAGGATTTCAATTTTTGTTTAAACACACGTGCAGTTAAATCATGACGATGAATGGCTTGTTGTTCTGGCAATAGTAAAGTTTGTATCTCTTCCCAATTCGGATTACATGTGAATGTAATAAATAAATCCGGTCGGCCGTAATGACGTACGTAAGTCATCGCATCTTGTATGTATTCCTGCATGTTCCGTGGACTGCCGATGTAGCTTGAAGGTAAAATGAAAGCATTACCGATGTCAATGGGATTTAAATTTCCATCGATGTTTCCAGCAACAGCATCTCGTAAGTGAATATATTCTTCCGATCGTAGTTTTGCCTGGTTGAATCGAAGGAATCGCAAGCGTTCGCTTTCGACCTTAGCATACATATCAACAATGTATTGATGGAACAGCTGACGATATCGAAGGATATAATTGTCTTGATGTTGTCTAACCATTATTCGGTGTGCGTAGTAGTTCATTGAGCTAACTTTATTATTTCTGTAATCACCTAAAAAAATAAAAAATTAAATGCAATACGAAATTAAAATCTATACATACAGTAAGAAAGTAAATAGATAATTGTAAAATTTACCGGTATTTGGATCATACTGTTTGATATTAAGGTGATATTCATCTTGTCCTTGCCAAAATATCAATGGATATTGTAGTGCGTCATATGAACGGTGTAGATCCGAAATCGTACTGACAGTGTTGTCTCGCCGTGTAATTTTTATAGATCTTTTGTCAACTGGATCACCAACCATGATAACAGCAACCTCATCAACAGTTGGAGCGTTGAATCTACCAGCATGTTCACCTAATGGTACTTTGTCGGCTTTTATGACGATTTGATAATTGTCATTTTGCAGTCGTGGCGAAACTCTTTTGATCAATTGAATTAGTTGATTGTGATCTTCTAAAAAATTTTCCAATAATATCACAATTGCTCTTTCCTCTGCTTGTTCAATAAAATTATACAGGCACCGAGTCGTCACGCGCTCTTCACAATCGCCCATAAAATAAATTTGAAGAAATTTTGGATTGTTATCAGGCATTGGCATCAGTGATCCGATTTTATGGTACACCTGGCCTTGAATTTTGAATGTAGTTTCAAAATTACGTCCATCGGATGCACGATCGCAAATTTTAGTTGCCCCAAATGACGTCATTTGGAAGCAAGAATTAAATTTGCGTATCTTACGCAAAAATAATTTGGAATCATCTGAATTGCCAGTAAGAAGGGATAATAAAGGCTCCGGCGGAGCGGGTAGAGGTGACAGCACAACTTTTCCTGATGCGCAGCACATGCCGGCTGCTTCATTCCGAAATTTCAATGCCTGACAATATTGACATACTTTATCCATTCCACCGATAGCAATTTTTGAATGCGCCGTGTAGTTAATATCTGGTGCATATTCAAAGGCAAGCCGAACGAATGATGCACGTGTTAATGAGCGGCTGATCCGTTGCCTTTGTCGATCTAGTCCTCGTATTGTAGCTATGTTTCGTTCTCGTGCCGCTCTTGTTCTCGTAATATTCTGTTGCAGACGTTCGTCACGCAGTTCTTGAGATTCTTGTGTACGACTTTCTGCAGTCCTGATTCTTTGAGCTGCATTTCTTGTTTCGATTTGTTCTGGTAATTGCTGAGCTCTTTCAACACGTTTGCGTCATGACCCTTTGCTGCTCGCGTTGTTGAGGTTAGATTTTTTCGGTGGCATTTGACTGAAAATAATAATAATAATAATAATAATAATAATAATAATAATAATAATAATAATAATAGTTTAAATATTAGAAAGAGGAACTGAAAAACATGTTATCATAGCACATTGAAATAATAAGTGCAAAATAATTTTAAATGGAGGTTAAATAATCTTAATATATATAAATCTCGTGTCACAGTGTTCTTATGATATTCTCTTGAATACGTTCGTTACACTGTTATTGAGATTCTTGTGCATGACCTTCTGCTGTCCTGATTCTTGGAGCTGATTTTTTACCATAGCAGCGCCATCTATTGATTACTTACTCAACCCAGTCGAACATTCACCAATAACAAACGTAAATAGAAGCACTCACGTTGCTTTGGATGTACCGTGTAAAGTCTCCCCAATGTCTTAGCTTTGAATATGCCTGTAATGGAAGGATGTGGTTTTCCTTGTTTCCGTGGCAGCACAACGCGTGCAACGCGTGGCCGGGTCAGCTAGCTGATTGTTGTATACTTAATATATATAAATCTCGTCTCGTGTCACAATTTTTGTCCTCAATGGACTCCTAAACCACTTAACCGATTATAATAAAATTCGCACACCATGTGCAGTTCGATCCAACTTGAAAGATAGGATAGTTTAAATCTCAAATTATAGTCGCAATTTTAATTTATTGCTAATTATTTGTCTGTTATTATTTGACAGTCACAATTATCTACAATTATTACAACAATCAAATTTGTAATAAATTAGCAATAAATTAAAATTGCGACTATAATTTGAGATTTAAACTATCCTATCTTTCAAGTTGGATCGAACTGCACATGGTGTGCGAATTTTATTATAATCGGTTAAGTGGTTTAGGAGTTCATTGAGGACAAACATTGTGACACGAGATTTATATATATTAAGATATATATATATATATATATATATATATATATATATATATATATATATATATATATATATATATATATATATATATATTCTAACCGAACGATTACTATCGTCACACCCAGTACCTATCTGTACACTCCAGGTGCTTTAAGCACGTCGATAAGATATTATGCTCGTGAAGCGAGCTTAGAATCTCAGGAAGCAGGATCTTTGGGGTACGAGAAAGGTCTGAACCCTCGACACAATAAAAGTCACACAAATAACACAAACGAGCATATAATTCTCTTAAAATTTGGTGGTATGAACTGATGATAATGGAAAACAAATCACACATAATTACACTTCCAAAAGAATGATTGAATGAACACAAACAAGCAACTTTTTTACAGCCTATTCAGCACGTGAATATTTGATTTCGTTTGGAACTGATTTTCTGGATTAATTACTTTAAACCTAATCACACATAGAATTTACACTTCCAAATGATTGAGTAAACACAACTAAGCAACTTTCTACAGCTTATTCAACACATGAAACACTTAGTTTCGTTTATAACTCACTTTCTGAATTAATTACTTTAAACCTAATCACACCTAGAATTTACACTTCCAAATGATTGAGTAAACACAACTAAGCAACTTTCTACAGCTTATTCAACACATGAAACACTTCGTTTCGTTTATAACTCACTTTCTGAATTAATTACTTTAAACCAGTACTGGGATTCCCTTTGAAAATTTACCACGTCTAAATTGAACTTACTCTAATTACAATTGTTTGTGATACTAATTCTAATTTACAGTTTCTTGCCTTTTAAAATTTTACATTCAATAATTGACTTGTGGGCAAGCGCACTACTCTTAATTACTCCTTAAATTACAAATGCTGGTAACAGAATAATAACTGCTACTCTAGAACGGTTAAAGGCAAGCACTTTATGCATTAAATCTCCCACTCCAAGCTACAAATTATGAATATCCGTGTCCTCAAATTTTAACACGTTTGAAACTGTCCTATTTCCCTGCCGTCGTGAACTTGACCTAATTCAGCTTTACGGGTTACCTCGATATTGTCCGCCTTTCAACCTTGAACAGCGTGTTGCGCCCCGCACCACGATGCTCGAGTTCGATGTACTGCGTTGCTCTCGCCGTCCTTCTGCTCAATCGTCGTTTTCTCGGCTGATTCGCGTACTCTTGCGTCTTCACTAACCAATTTATTCTCCTCCCACGGCTGCTATCGCCTCCAATTACGCCCAATTTACAGAAATGTCCCTTGCACTTCCTAACTGCGAGTGCAAGTACGTCGCTCGTTCCTAACTTTATTCTAATAATTAAGAACTTTCAGAGCTTTCTGAGAAACGGGCACACTTTTACTTTCCGCGTTATTTAATAGCAGAATATTTCTCTAACTCCTGACTATTGCGCGGATGACTAGCTAGACGTTCCTCAACGCCGTACACTCCTATTCTATACAGTCGTTGCGGCAATCTCCAACTAATCTAATTCTCTAACAAAATCTTCACACTTGCCAAGCGGTGCCTTACGTGAAGAGCTGCTGACCTGACGCGTACCAGCAGAAGAGATGTTGCTTCCAGGCGAGATGTCGGCAACAAAAGAGACCTTTCCATCAGCGCGTCGGCCTATTTATTAGCGCTGCGTTGGGGAAATTCTGAACAGCTACTGAGAAGGGGGGTAATTTCTCCTACTTCACTCCCTTCAGGAAAAACGTGACTCCAAAGTTCGTGGCTGCTAGTTCAAGCAACGGATACCAGGCTGCGCGTTTTGCTACACAGGTATTCCGACTGCTCTTCTCGCCGTCTGCGAGCGTAAACGCCGACGAAACTGTGCTGTGACGGGGGTGTATAATCCCGTTTCGGCACATTGCCCCCTCCTTTTCTTCTTAAGATTTTTTTCGGCGTCGAAACAAAATCTTAAGCTGGCCGGAGATTGTAAAAATTGTAGTCGCCGATGATCTCTCCACCCTGATCGACGAGTCTGGCGACGTTCGGGGCAACTATGCTTTGAACCTCGTACGGGCCCTCGTACAGCTTAAAAAATTTGGCGAATAATCTTAATTGAGGATTCGACATTCGGGGTGTCCTCAACAGTACTTGCTGGTTCACAGTAAATTGGTAGGACTTCTTCTTCTCTTTCCGCTTCCGTTCTTCAGCCGATTGACGAAGTTTCTGGAGAATCTGTTCATCGGTGACAACTGGTGGATTTCCTGTTACCTCCTCTCTGTCTAGCATTTCCAAGGTGTGCGGCGGTTTCCTCCCGAAATGCGCCTCCCATGGTGTCGTTCCAATGCTATCGTGATGAACCCGATTCATCCAGATATTTAAATATGGAATTAATTGATTCCATTCACTGTGGTTTTCGGAGCAGTACGTTCTGAACAACCGGGACAGCTCCTTCATCACCCTTTCAGATGGATTCGATTGGGGATGTCGGATGCTGGAATAAATAGGTGTTATGCCTTTCTCCCGTAATGTGTTCTGGTATTTAGTACTCGTGAATTGCGTCCCGTGGTCGCTGAGTATTCGCGAGTACGCACCGGCAATCTCGAAGTGCTTCTCAATTTGGTGCAAACAATTAGCCGCGTTGGTCTTGTTAAGCGGATACACTCTAGTAAACTTCGAGAACACATCGACCATTACTAACACATATTTATTCCCGTTTGTTGTTCGTGGCAAGGGCCCGTAGATGTCGATGGCCAGGAGATCATTTCGCCCTGCAGGGATGATGTTGTGCATGGCGCCGGCGTACTTCCGATTTGGGTGTTTAGTAGTTAAGCAAGTATTGCACTTGCTTACTACGCGCCGTACGTCTCGCGCCATCCCCTTCCAGTAGCACAATTCTTGTATATGTATCAAGATCTTGTTGGCCCCGTAGTGGGCATTCTTGCAATGCACGTACCCTATCAGATCGTCTACTTTACTTTTAGGGATCCATATCCGGTACGTGGGTGGTTGACGACGTACGCGGATCGTTAGTAGACCATCCACTACGTGCCATTTCTCAGGATCTTGATCGTGCTGCTGCTTAAGTGGCGAATTTTCTGCCCTTCCCTCCTTGATGCGCATGATCTCCGCCATCTCTTCATCCTGCTCTTGCCAGGCTATCACGTTGCTCCATTCCCACTGTAGTTGTTGCGGGACTTTCAAATCAATCGGCGCGACTACCAACCTAGTTTCTGCTCTTGACTTGTCCTCAACCTCCTTCCCGTATCTGCTCAGGAAATCGGGCAATTTATTATCTCTGCCTGGGCAATGTTGTATTTGGAAATCGAACTGCTGGAGCCAGATGATCCATCGTTTCAAGCGGTCGTTCTCAGTGAAGCATCTGTTCAGGAACGTTAAAGATTTGTGGTCCGTCCGAATAATAAAAGTTCGGCCGGTCAAATATTGCCGTAATTTCATCACGGACCACACTACTCCATAGGCTTCCTTCTCCGTGACGGAGTAGCGCAGTTGGGGTCCTCGCAGCGACTTGCTTACCAGCTGGATGATTTTGTACTCCTCGCCCTGTTTTTGAAGAAGTACAGCTGCGATGCCGTAAGCGCTACTGTCCGTCTGGAGGATCATCGGTTCCGAAAAATCCGGGTGTGCGATGACGCACGAGTTCCTGAACATTGCTTTGACCTCTTGAAATGCTCTTTGATGCTCGATCTCCCATGCCCATTTCCGATTTTTCTTGAGGAGATCGTAGAGTGGGGCGACGACCAAGGCGTAGTTAGGGCAGAATCTGCTATAGTAGTTTAACATTCCTAGTAAACTTCTCAGCTGTTTGACGTTCTTTGGTGCCGGGATATCGTCGATTTCTTTGGCTTTATCTTTCTTCATTTTCACCCCTTCTCTTGAGATTTCGTAACCCAGGAAATCGAACTTTTCGACACAAAAATAAGTTTTGTTCAAATTCAGCGTGAGATTGTTTTCGATCAAAGTTTGGAAAATCATTTTTAAATCTTCTACATGTTCCTTAAAAGATCTAGATTGGATTATTAAATCGTCCACGTATAACGTCGCCCGTCTTTCTATAACTTTCTGTAGGATACTGTCTAAACATTGTATTAACGCCGCTCCACTGTTTTTCAGCCCGAACGGTACGCGTTTGAATACGTACGTTATACCGTCGAATGTGAAGCCCGTATACTGCTGGTCCTCTTGTGCAATCGGCATCTGCCAGTAGGCATGGCGGAAATCTGTGCTGGTGAACCATTCATGACCCCCGAAATTTAACAGCATGTCTGCGATCCTTGGTGGTACATCACGGTACGGCACCGTCACGGCATTTAATCGTCTTGCATCTAAACATAGGCGTAAACTTCCATCTTTCTTTTTCACAACAAGGATTGGATTAGTGTACGCCGTAGTTGCTTTTTTAATGACTCCCTCCTGAATCATCTCGTTTATTAGCTTTCTCACTTCGTTACGGTAGGCTATGGGGACTGGATAATTTTTCGCTTTAAAGGGTCGCGAGTCCGTCAGCTCGATCCGAAATTGATACCCCTTTACCGGTTTGTTGTGATTTTTGAAGACATCTTTGACGCTTATCAACATTTCGTATAATGCATTTTTCTGATCAACCCTCAATTTTTCTTGCTCCATTACTTTCTTCCTTATCTCTTCCTTTATTTCGTTCTCCTCCATTTGCACGCTACACATTTCGACTTCTGCGAATTCTTCTGATTCGTCTCTCTCGTCTACCTGTGCATTTTGCGCCATTTTATTTTCATCTTCCTCCATTTCTACGCGACACATTTCGATTTCAGCGAATTCTTCCGATTCGTCTTCCTCATCTACATGTGTATTTCGCGCCTCTTCATTTTCATCTTCCTCCCAAATATTTTCACCGTTGATCAAAACTTGCTTTTCTCCGATGTCGATAATAACGCCATGTTCCGCCAAGAAATCCATTCCGATAATCAATGGGTAAATTAATTTCTTCACCACCAAACAAATTATATCAAACTTTCTTCCTCTAATTGTTACTTCTACCATTACTTGTTTTCTTACTGGACAAGATTTCCGCCCCCATGCATCTACCATACGAGTATTATTGGTTGGTAATTCCAAGACGTTTATTTTCTTGCTTATTAATTCTTCATATAATTCCTCCGATATCACAGATTTGATTGATCCGGTGTCCACCAACGCCTTGCTATGCACACCAGCGCAATTAATTTCTATTACGGGACATTTCTCCCCTTTTCTTGGCTTCCAGTTCTCCCATAAATTTTCTCCATTATTTGTTATTCGGTTCGCAGTTATAGGGATCGCGTGTTTGGCGTAAATTTTGTTCGATTTGGGACCCCTTTTCAACTCGAACTCGGCGAGTTTCCCGGTCCCGTTTGATTTCTAGTACCGTTTTCGACTCGCGGACTCCGCGACCTTGCCCGCTGAAAGCTGTGCGCATTTCTGCTCGTACTCGGTTGTTCGCCACCGTGACCTTGACCGCGCAGCTCTCCGCTCGCCGTTTCTCCGTTCCGCGGCCTCGCGTCCTGCCCATGTTGTCGAGAATCACCTTTATTCTTGCTTCCTCCTTTCTTCGACGACGAAACTATCGTGTCTTGGACAACTTGCATCGTGTTGATATTGGGTTTGGTCGTCTTTGGTGTCTGGTTCATGTTTGCAAACGTCAAATCATAGTTGCCTAATAAGACTTGAAATTTATCCACGTCTTTTATATCAACGCTTCGCAATAGATTCTGGATGCTTAACGGGAAATGTCTCGTGAGAATGCAAATTATTTCTTCGTCCGGCACTGGAGGAGAGCACATTTTCAATGCTGCTATTTTTCGTGCCGCGTAGTCTCGCATGGTTCCGCTAGAATTACGGTAATACCCACTCATTAACGAAATTTTGAAATTCATCTGCTGTTCCTTTCCCCAGTAACGGTCTAGGAACCTAGCTACAAATTCGTCAAATGAATTTGGCAACGGGCATAACGTTTCTAGCCACGCCTTTGCATTCCCTTCTAACGCTTGATGCAACAACAAAGTTTTGTGTGCTTCGCGGACATTCGAAAGCACGAAAAAGCTCTGTAGCGATTTAACAAACGCGTTCGGATTCTCGCTTGGATGACCTGAGAATCTAAGCGATGCTGGTATGTTAATATTGCTTCCTCGGCATGCTCCCCCTCCATCTACTTTACTTTCTGCTATTTCCCGCAATTCCTGAATCTTGCGTTCTTGCTCTTCTAATTTTCGCGTTACTTGTGCTTCGACTTGTTTCGTATCCGCACTAATTTCTGTAACCTGGCCCCGTACTTCCTTGACTTCACTTTGTATTTGTCCGAAACGTGCCCTGTTTTCTTCGTCTTTCTTTTCGATTTCCGTAGACATCGAGTCAATTCTCGCTCCGACTTCCGCGTGCTTTTCCTCAATTAACTGAGTGCATGTTGCTACTTGCACCGCGATCTCTCCCCGAAGCTCGTCACATTTAACCACTACTTCTGACATCATGGCTTGTTGGAACTGCTCGAATTTCTCATTGAAAACCGTGGTCTGGTTGTCAATTTTCTCGGCTAATTTCTGCACTAGCTCCTCTGATTTTCGTGACTGTTCCTTGATTTCTGCCGCCAATTTTTCAGACTGTTCTTTAGTTTCCTCGGATAATTTTTGCGACTCGTCCTTAATTTCAGCTAATTTCTGCGACTGTTCTTTGATGTCTCCGGATAAGTCTCGCCTTAGATTTTCTACTTGTATTCCGATCTGTCGCGCAAAATTCCCTAATAACGCCTGCATTAATGTTGACATCGGATCATCTCGCGTACGTTGCAACAGTTGTTCAGGCGTGGTTTCGGTTGATTCGGTGCGATCCGCGGTCGTCTCGCGTACTTCCTCTGCCTCGTGCAACCCTAAATTTTCCATTCTACGAAGTACCTCGTCCCCCGCGTCGCCCTCACTGTCCTCGTCACTCCTAATCTGCCTAGGTTCCCTATATTCTTGATTGCCTGCCATTCTAGTGCTTTGCGTTGCCTTTTACCTTTCTAACAATACAAAATGCACTCCCCTTCCAAAATCACAACACAATACACTATATAACACTTCACTGTACACAGAAAAACACTTGCTGAAAAAGAATACAGTACACAACCAAATAAATACCACAAAATGCTCGTTTATTGTGTCTAGGGTTCACCTTTGCTTACTTGATTTCAATCGATCGCTGCCGCATGTAATGGGCACCAAAATCTCTAACCGGCCCTCACTTGCACCATTCGACGATCTCAATCGATCGCTGCCCCACGTTATGGGCGCCAAAATATCTAACCGAACGATTACTATCGTCACACCCAGTACCTATCTGTACACTCCAGGTGCTTTAAGCACGTCGATAAGATATTATGCTCGTGAAGCGAGCTTAGAATCTCAGGAAGCAGGATCTTTGGGGTACGAGAAAGGTCTGAACCCTCGACACAATAAAAGTCACACAAATAACACAAACGAGCATATAATTCTCTTAAAATTTGGTGGTATGAACTGATGATAATGGAAAACAAATCACACATAATTGCACTTCCAAAAGAATGATTGAATGAACACAAACAAGCAACTTTTTTACAGCCTATTCAGCACGTGAATATTTGATTTCGTTTGGAACTGATTTTCTGGATTAATTACTTTAAACCTAATCACACATAGAATTTACACTTCCAAATGATTGAGTAAACACAACTAAGCAACTTTCTACAGCTTATTCAACACATGAAACACTTAGTTTCGTTTATAACTCACTTTCTGAATTAATTACTTTAAACCTAATCACACCTAGAATTTACACTTCCAAATGATTGAGTAAACACAACTAAGCAACTTTCTACAGCTTATTCAACACATGAAACACTTCGTTTCGTTTATAACTCACTTTCTGAATTAATTACTTTAAACCAGTACTGGGATTCCCTTTGAAAATTTACCACGTCTAAATTGAACTTACTCTAATTACAATTGTTTGTGATACTAATTCTAATTTACAGTTTCTTGCCTTTTAAAATTTTACATTCAATAATTGACTTGTGGGCAAGCGCACTACTCTTAATTACTCCTTAAATTACAAATGCTGGTAACAGAATAATAACTGCTACTCTAGAACGGTTAAAGGCAAGCACTTTATGCATTAAATCTCCCACTCCAAGCTACAAATTATGAATATCCGTGTCCTCAAATTTTAACACGTTTGAAACTGTCCTATTTCCCTGCCGTCGTGAACTTGACCTAATTCAGCTTTACGGGTTACCTCGATATTGTCCGCCTTTCAACCTTGAACAGCGTGTTGCGCCCCGCACCACGATGCTCGAGTTCGATGTACTGCGTTGCTCTCGCCGTCCTTCTGCTCAATCGTCGTTTTCTCGGCTGATTCGCGTACTCTTGCGTCTTCACTAACCAATTTATTCTCCTCCCACGGCTGCTATCGCCTCCAATTACGCCCAATTTACAGAAATGTCCCTTGCACTTCCTAACTGCGAGTGCAAGTACGTCGCTCGTTCCTAACTTTATTCTAATAATTAAGAACTTTCAGAGCTTTCTGAGAAACGGGCACACTTTTACTTTCCGCGTTATTTAATAGCAGAATATTTCTCTAACTCCTGACTATTGCGCGGATGACTAGCTAGACGTTCCTCAACGCCGTACACTCCTATTCTATACAGTCGTTGCGGCAATCTCCAACTAATCTAATTCTCTAACAAAATCTTCACACTTGCCAAGCGGTGCCTTACGTGAAGAGCTGCTGACCTGACGCGTACCAGCAGAAGAGATGTTGCTTCCAGGCGAGATGTCGGCAACAAAAGAGACCTTTCCATCAGCGCGTCGGCCTATTTATTAGCGCTGCGTTGGGGAAATTCTGAACAGCTACTGAGAAGGGGGGGTAATTTCTCCTACTTCACTCCCTTCAGGAAAAACGTGACTCCAAAGTTCGTGGCTGCTAGTTCAAGCAACGGATACCAGGCTGCGCGTTTTGCTACACAGGTATTCCGACTGCTCTTCTCGCCGTCTGCGAGCGTAAACGCCGACGAAACTGTGCTGTGACGGGGGTGTATAATCCCGTTTCGGCACAATATATATATATATATATATATATATATATATATATATATATATATATATATATGATGTCGTAGAACTCACAGTTTCTAATATTTGCGTTTATTGTGAAACGTTTTAATGTAATTCGCATTATTTATAATGGAATAGGGAAGTTAAATTTATTTATGAAAACATTAAACTACATCAAAACTATGAGTACTGAAAACGGTCATATCTTTAGTCGTATTAAAAATATAATATATTAAAGCACAACTATCTTTGTAATAGCAAGAGCAACATTTCAGCTCTGTCAGGAAATGTTCACCGAGAGTGAGATTTAACATAATTGTGTTTTTATAACGTAATGAAAAACCAAACAAATCATACACGGTTCGTGAATATCAGCTTCACACGTATCTTCTGATCAAAGAGATCAGAATAACCGCAAAAATGGCGTAAAATAAACATGATATTGAACTTCATATAACTGAGCACACATCAACGAGCATTATGATAATATCCATAACAACATGTGTAATCAATTTGCTGTATTATAATCAAGAAATGTAACAATCATTCAAGACATTCATTTGTAATCTCCAGATCAAAAGACAGTGAAGACACTTACAATATGTCTGTAAGAAAATAGGTCTCTAGTTTAGTACTCATTTTGCAATCAGCACAAGATGCTGACATATCCTTTATGTTGAAGTTAATTAAGACGGCATTAAGATTAGCATATCAAATAGCATTCAATAGAAATAAAAAAATGATAAAAAATAAATGTTCTCTTCACTTTATCCAAAACTCAAAACTCTATAATCTACATAATAAAATTAGAAGTAGACGTTTCACATGGGTGTGATAAATTATTTTATATGCATAATAATATAACATTTGGGCTTGATTATTATACTTGTATATTTGACACCAAATTCTAAATTATTCACTTGTATATTACTTTATTATCCATCTTTTTAGGACGTATATCTCTCTGTGGAACATTGTTTAAATCTGATTTTTAAAAAAACATTCTGGCACCATGATTGAAACTCTCAAAAAGTGATAAAACCTCACAGTCATGGAAGCTTCAACATTTTGCCTCAATTATCAATTCCCCAGATTAATACAAATATATTCAAGCTCAATTCAAAACAGAGTTTTGACCAATATTCTTCAGCGAGGGTCGAAATGTTGCAGGATACCTTTTGTTCTTACATCAAAAGGCACCATCTTCACCAATATATTTTTTTCGTACGAGACCGGGCGAAGTAAACGACCACACAAATTTGACAATACCATGAGACGTGTGAGTGCAAAATAAAAACTCGGAAAAATTATTTTTTACATGTATGTATTCCTGACGTGAACACGACAAATGTGCGTTGCTTTCGTGCAGCTGGAGGTGTCGCTTAATCGGTGATAAGGTTCGCCCGCGGTCGAAGTACTGAGCTTGTGGACGTGCTGATACGCGGGCGGTGAGGTGGGAGAACGTGCGTTATCAATGAAACAATAACAATGGTTCTAGGACACCAAGCTGTAGAAGCAGATTTGCACGAAGGGCGAACGGGTCAGTAGCTGGGTGAGGCGTTCGATGAATTTAGTATTGTTGGTATGACAGATTTTGTTTTTTAGTCCAGCCCGGCTATTCCTTCATTTCACTGTAATAAGTCACATTATCAGGTGTGGGAAACTTCAGTTGCGGACATCACTCAGAACTCTCCAAAACTTGAACACTAATCCTTCAGGGACGGGTAAAATTTGGCTACTTACAGAAGTCGGTAAGTCCGTACGAGCCAGTTTCGTCCTTACTTAGGGCCTAGGTTCCCAAATCAGCTATACTTGGGAAGGACATTTATGAAGGAAATGGAAGGAAGAGAAAACAAGGGATTCATGGTGATTGTGATAGCTCCACCAAGCCACAGCATAGAAGCAAACCTCCACGCTTGATGCGTAATTTTGGAACAGGGACTCCTTCACCAGACGAAGTTTCGATGCTTCCATATCAAATAAATTGGCAGCCCAGATCGGCACGTTCGATGAGTTAATAGGACTGGATGGAGCCATTTGCTGAGCTAGTCACGCTCAGCAGTTTCTTAAGTCGTTTGTTGGACATCGCTTATTAATCGTCCACATATTATGTGCAGTCATTGAGCTAGTATATCAGCTAGTTAATGTACTAGTGTATACGAAGTCACTAGGGTAGTTGCTGATCCGTCTCGTGGACCATCGCTAGGACCGTCACAGGGTCCGTTGATACGCAGGTCACGAAATTGCTTCCTCGTTCGCTGATCGTCAGGCTGGTCGCTAGTATCATTGATAAACGAATTGCAATGATCAGACTGGAGATGGGTCGCTACGTTAGACCGCTATTTTAGTTCACAAATTGGCGCTTAATTTGTTTCTAGGTTAGACGCTACATTAAACCACACGCAAGCCGATAGGATGGTATCTTGCCTCGTCGTTTTGTAAATCCTGGACGGGTCACGGGCTAGCCAGTGTTTGCGTGTCGTCGGGCAAGCGGGCGAGGGCACAAGCCCTCTGTCTGCTTGTGGGCCGTGCTCCGAACCATGAAGCGGTGACCAGCGTCCGCCGCTGGTTATTGATCAACAACTCCCTCCTGCTGCTTCCGCCGCCGCCGCCGTGGACGCCCAAGGCTTCCAATCGCCCACAGGCCTCCCTCCCTCTCCCCAGCGAACATTTCTGCTCCAGCCGCTCCACATTCTTTCTCTATACATCCTGCCTTTGCCTCGGTTTACTAACAACTGATTGGTGATTCGGGGTGCGTCAACTGACAAGGTCTCTAGTTCCTTATGTGCGATGCATGTTCTCCTCGAGAAGTAGCGGTGATCTTTCACTGCTGGATGGTGAGATCCGACGCCGTCCTGCCCGTCGACCCAATCAGGGGGGAAACTCCCCTGCCTGGACAAGCTCTAATAAGCTCGCAGATCTCCTGTCATGAGTATTAGTGTAGTGCATGTAAGTGTAATCTAAGTAAGGGGTGAGGATAGGACAAGAACGAGGAAGGAAAGATCGCGCGCGGTAAGGTAGCTCTTTTGTCAGGGTTCTGCTCCGGCATTCGCCTGGTATTGCTCGGAGAAACCACGGAAAACTACCGATCAGAGCAGCCGGCCGCTAGAATTCTCCTCCAGACACCCACAAATTCGTCCTAGCTATCTAGCTGCAGTCAATAAGTCTGCAACTGTCGGTACTCGAACCTAGGGCCTCCCGATCAGAGGCAGCAGACCAGTTCATGCTCTTAGGCACCTCTTCCCGTGTTTTATAATCAACTCTTTTTATTTCAGTTTACAAATTTTCAGAAAAGTGTACAATATCATAACAAAACGTCAAGTAAATATTTTGTGCGCAACTGAATAAGATGAACAACTCTTTATCATAACCTGATCAAAATAAAGAATATTAGCAATTGCCATAATGATTCATATGATTTAATGCACAGTTTCACCGAAATTAGATCGACTATTATCAAAGGTTCAAATGCAACCATTAAAATATTTCATTCCAGACCTGTTGTCGTTCGGCATGTGGTTTCCTAACGGACCAACCGGAAGCACGGGTCCAGCAAGTGAGAAATCGCTGCACACCGTCATCTGCAATGTTACGACCGACCTCGCTTACATCTCAACCGCTCCGCCTCTTCTCTCCCCGCATTCTCCGTTGCTATGTACCTTCCCAAGTTCATTCCCCATTCCCGTGCACATTCCTACGTTCTTTCTCCACTCCCCGCCTCTTTCCTCGCTCGACCTTCCGGGTACGCTGCTGGCATTCCCCTCGCTATTCCTGCAATTTTTCTGGCATTTCATTTGCCTTTGTCACTGTTGATCCCATTTCCATTAATTCATTCCGGGGTTGTTCCTGCCATTATTCTCTCCGTTGTTTGCACGAAGGTCCCTATTCTACCACGGTTTCCCTTAACAGAAGACGATGACTTTCAATCTGTGCAATTGCACAATAAGAACTTCAATGCCTGCGAACTGCCACAGTAACAGGAACTATGATGAATGGAAGGAACGTGTGTACGTTATACACCAAAAGCATTAGTATTAATATAATTAGTTAAAAATAATATTTCAGCTCATAACCTCAATCTTCTGCCTATTATAATTCAAAAATTCAATGTCTTTCAATTGTATTTGAAGCATTTAAAAACTATTGTAACCTAACTTATTATTTAAATATTTTATATTTGATTTCATTGCTCCACTTCGTCAGCCATTTGCAACGTTCTTGCTAACTCGACTTATATTTTATTATTTGATACCTTCATTCATTAAACTTCTGAAAGATTAGCGACCATTTATGACTTCCTACTTATATTAACAGTACAATTATTTCTATCAATATTACTTCGTTACTCTGCTACGCTCACAAATTCTTTGAATATAGATAAATTCTTAAGCTATCATCCCTTTACAATTCAAATACGGGTTGAACATACATTTCTCATCTTACCTGCTGCATTTGTACGAGGATTTTCATACAGAATTGCGATTTAATGAAAGTTCTGCAGAACTAACTGGTTATTAAATTGATGGCAGCTACTAGAAATTATCAGCCTTTTCTATTTAAAAAAATAAAATTTAACATTTATTATATCAAATTTATGAAATGTTTAGAGCTCATGAATCAAGGTATTAACTTTCGTATGAAGCACAAGTATACCGTACGGTTTTGCAAGAAATAATGTTCGTAAGCTTACTGATAGCTTCTCGCACGTGCCTTCTGAGCTGTTCTCACGGTCGCGGGTTGCCCACACCATGTCCTCGGTATCCTATTATTGTGTTTTGGATTATCGTCAAACTAAATCTCCAAGTGCTCCCGGAATATCCTTGACTCTTGATTGATATCTTATGTTCTTAACAACCTATCTCAAAATTATTCTGCGATTACGACGCGACTGGCCCTCACTAGGTTTCGGGTGAAACCTATATACGCAACTAATTGTTAATCAACTCATTAACATTTCTTCCCCTTCTATGCAGCTATTCTAACATACTCCCCTTTGGGAAATACTAAGTTTATTTAACAAAATCTAACACTTATATTATAAGAAACAAATAATAATTCCAATTAAACATTAATAACACATTAGAACTTTAACTCTTTACGATGCAGATTTTTCAAAAACTAACACACTGTCTTTCACCTCGTTGTCGTTCATTTCGCTGCATTTTACTAAAAACATCAGCCTATACTGACAACTAACATTGCAACATACCATTCAATTAGATGTGTTCAGCTTGCCACCTCACATGAGGCTGGATTTTTCGTACTTCCAACAAGATAACGGTTTTCAAAGCCTACTTCCCATTTATCGAATCTGATGTATTCAGGGTCATGTCCAGCGCAGTGATGTGGAATACTATACTTCATTCGTTGACCTAACAACGTGTATTCTTTGATTCCCAAGCCCGCATACAATCGTATCACCCACATTTGCTGCCATTTTTTTCATTCGATTTAAACTTGCTGTTTCTGGGTTATCTCTGGCTTAGCACTTCGAATCCAGTGTAACATTGCTTCTTTAGTATAGATTTGATATTAGCCAAACATTAACTCGCTGATAAATTTCGTTAAAAATATGAAATAGTGTGTTTGAATATTATGACAGAATTTTTTACAATTAGGGCGTTAAAACCGTTATTTTAGGGTTATAGGATATATTTTAGGGTTATAAAACCGTTATTAGGGCATTAAAACCGTATTAAAACCGTAACCTAAATTCCAGAGACAAAAAGACGTCTCACTAGGACGTTTGTGAGAATTGCTACAGATTTTTTAAAGAAATTGGAACACACCCATAAAATCAAGTTTAATTTTTGTTGTAGGGTAGGATACAAATAAGGAATTTGAACAAAATTAGATGGAATGTAAGAGCAATGATTATAATGGTTTGAGACAAGAACTAATGAACAATAAGAGAAAACCTTCTAGAAGAATTCTTATGTTCAAATGTCGCACGGAGAGCTAGAACGGAGAGCTAGTTATCGTAAGCGCACGTTCTCTCTTAATGTGCACGGTTGTTTAGATGAAATATTGCTGTATTATCAGCATAATACTCGAGAGATTAAGCAGTAACTTCTTTAAAGTGTTGCCCGATTCTTTTATATGAAAGCTGTCTAATTAGACTCGCAGTCTTTGGGGAGCATGCAGCAGAAACGGCTGAAATGGTGCACAGTAGTGGATTCAAAGAGGGCCTTAATTACGAACTTACAATACTGGGGAACGTGACTAGAGTTGTGACCGCCACACAAACACCATGGTCGCGCCCGCAACGACCCGGGTGATCCGGATCGAAGAGGCACGAAGCGCGGTTTTGACTGCAGAGCGCGGCGGGGTGGACTGTAGTGTGCAAAATTGGGCGTGGAGTGGGGGATTGTGCGTGGAGTGGGAGATAGAACACAGAAGAGGAGTTACGCGCGACGGAGGTGAGGAAAACGGGTGGCGCGGGGGCGGCGCGGGGGCGGGGCGAGGGCGGCGCGGGGGCGGCGCGGGGGCGGCGCGGGGGCGGCGCGGGGGCGGCGCGGGGGCGGCGCGGGGGCGGCGCGGGGGCGGCGCGGGAGCGGCGCGGGAGCGGCGCGGGAGCGGCGCGGGGGCGGCGCGGGGGCGGCGCGGGGGCGGCGCGGGGGCGGCGCGGGTGCGGCGCGGGGGCGGCGCGGGGGCGGCGCGGGGGCGGCGCGGGGGCGGCGCGGCGGCGGCGCGGGGGCGGCGCGGGGGCGGCGCGGGGGGCGGCGCGGGGGCGGCGCGGGGGCGGCGCGGGGGCGGCGCGGCGGCGGCGCGGCGGCGGCGCGGCGGCGGCGCGGCGGCGGCGCGGCGGCGGCGCGGCGGCGGCGCGGGGGCGGCGCGGCGGCGGCGCGGGGGCGGCGCGGGGGCGGCGCGGGGGCGGCGCGGCCGGTGCGTGGAGGACCAGGCGCAGCGGGGAAGCTGACGCGAGGACCGGGCCAGCTCGCAGGGGACAGTTTTTGCGTCCGCGCCTGTACGCGTTTACATTACAGGAAAAGGGTCACTATTTATCAATCAACGTCCACCCCCTCCCGCACGGCCGCCGCCGGTCAGTATTTCGCTTCGGACAACCGCTAAAATGAGGCTGCGCACCCGCGCCGTCGGTCGACTGACCGCTGTCCTTCCTGTCCCACGATCCCACGCTGCTTCTGCCTCGCCTCTCTGGTTCTGCCTCGCTGCCCCCGCGTGGCCACGTGCCTTTTCGCCTTTCACGAGCCGCTGTCCTCCGTCTTTGCCTATTGCTGCCTTTCATGATTTCAACATTAAATGTTGCTAAGTTTTCATTGGTTAGTAAATATTATTTCCTGTCCTTTTCTCTACTAGCTGGTCACAAGAGGTTGCACGGGAGACATAATTTCACATTGGTCTATTAACTAAACTCACCCTCCCCGAGCTAAATTCCCGCCTGCTCCTCCAACCAATCCCGTTCGATTCCCATGCTCACAATGCTCGCCAGGCCGCTCTCCCATTGCCCCCGCCACACACTCTATCCCCACAGGAAGTTCTCGTGATTTGTACACCCTCCACTCTTCACCTGCAGCGCACACACTGCCCGCTGTCCGGCTTGAATGCTACAGCTAATGAACAACGTCTTGCACTGCGGGTTTCACAATAACACACGTTCTTGCGTGTAATGAAATTGAATGGACTATTTTGGGTCGAAGAGTCTCTTTTTTAGGCGATTCAAAAGTCTTCGTGCAAAATTTGATTCAGTGTTTGTTCTTGTTTGCTACACCAATTTTGAGAAATATTTATCATCACTGGAACGCAAATGCTTATTTAAATTTCATCTTTCAATTCAGTAACTTTGTATCTATTAATCCTTATGTTGCAATAACACATTTGTCTTTCAGAGTGCTTCACATCCATCTCAATACAAGAATGTGAGATTATTGAAATACGATTTTTAGGTTGTAGTATATTCAAAGTTAAATTATTAGATAATATAATGTGTGAAGTATTATTTTTATTCTCTTCAATTGAATGCGACAAAAATTTTGATGTCAGATAATTTATGTCGGTTTATAATTTTCAATTACAAAGCGTTAAATAATTCTATAGTACTATATTAGAACTTTAATAATATGCATTATTGAGATATTTTAACGCATTTAACTAAACAGCAGGTTTTCCAAAATTTGTAATATCAATTATAAAAATTTCAAATTCAAAAACTCAAATGGCTGCGTTTTTCCTTCGCTAGTTTTTTCTAGATGACATACGTTAAACATATTGTTAATTAGTGTTTCGCTTCTATACTACACTGCATTTTCTATGTACAATGACAAAATATAATATTATATCATTGTTGAATTTCCATTAAATACAAACGCATTGGAGACTGAACGAAGACTTTAGAATTATTTTATTGAATTGCATACAAATAATTTAAAAGGTACGGTTAGGCATTTTCAATTTTCAGATACATATATTTATTAAAAAATCGATTAAAAAATCTCGAAATATTCAAAAGTTCAAAGACCCTAGAAATTTTAAAACATTGATGATTTGTCTTCACATTCCAGAAAATTTAAGAGATTTTACACTGAAATGAGGTATATTTTTAAATTCCGGAAGTATAATTGATAGTGTTTCCAAACCATGAAAGAATTTCTATGTACCGCGGGTAAAATTGAACCCGCTCTAGCGTGAAAAGCAATTGGCAGCATTGCATCGCTCGTTGCGGGGTCACGTCATTCCAAATGCTGGAACTAAACAGAGCGGCGCCCATGGGCATCTGGGCTGGATGGCCTTTGAAGCGGCGCCGAGTTCCCAGAAGTCGCTTGGAACTGTTCCCAATGCCCATTCACGGCTACGATGGGAAGCTCAGCGATCGCAGAGCTTTTCATGGCTCAGCGTAAAATACACCGACGCCCACACGCGCTTCCGCTTCTCAACAAAGCAAGTTATATATTTAACTGTATGGCTCGATCACAAAACTAAATTCAGAAAAAATGTAATATTTTCACAAACTATATAAATTATGAGATGTTTGCTCTCAAAACTAGGTCATCCTATTTATTTATTAAATTTTTTGCATTTTCGATAAATTTTCGCAACCTTCTCAAGGGATAGAGACATGGATACGCCATGAAGGTTGGCAAGTTTATACGATTTCAAAAATACTTTATTTAGACGAAACCAAGTAAAAGTGATACTGTTTACATGAGTGCGTGTTAAAGTGCGTGTGCTGTATGTAAGTGAATTCTCCTCACCATCAAGAGGGGCATAAAACAAATTTAAGATATAAAATTTGATTATAATATGAAGAATTAAGGAACCACATATTCAACTCCCAATACCTGTTATATGGTAGTTCACATTATCATTGGGTGTATTTTGAAAACAAAGCAAAAACAATGCTAACCAGTTTCTATGTCATGGGGGGTCCAAGGTAAGTTTGTTAGATTGCAATATTCTTAGACCAATTTTTTCTTTTGAAGATTTGTCAACTTTTGGAGCAACATCTATCTACAAATCACAGTGTGGATGGCTATATACGCGCACACTCTGAAAATATGTGCGAAATTAAATTTACAATTTTATATAGAGAGTGTTTTAATAGCATTGATAAAAAATGTACTTTTTATGGTTAGGACGGATTCGTAGACAGGCTTTCTCTGATGAATGAAAAATAGTAGTAGATGGCGAATTTTGCTACAGCACAAAAGAAAAATCTGAAAAATTATTAATACTTCAATTAGATAATAATGTGGTAAAAAGTTGTTAAATGCCAGTCCGGATGGACCATACCGTTAAATGAAATAGTGGTCGCTAAGGACCTAGATGTTCATGCGGCCTTAAATAAATAAAAAATGTAAAAGTGTTTTATTAAAATTATATCGAGTTTCTACAAAAATGCAATTAATTTTTATATTCATACAACATGATATTTAAACTCCATTATTTAAAAAAATCGTTTATCGCTTTCTTGAAACATTCCTGCAATTATAGGTTTCAGTGAATTGACAATGTTTTTGAAGTACTTTCAATTCCCTTCCTAGTAACGATCAAAGCAGTACAGAAGCTAACCACGTACGCCACGCGTCCTACTGTTAGTACCTGTACCCACTCTTATTGAACGCGCCTACTCTCCACAAGAGCTGCAATCGCCAACCACGCACGCCTGCGTTGCCACCGGCGCTTGCATCCAGCGTGAAAACGAACGACGTGCTTACTGCACGCGGGCGAGGGGGTATGTGGGGGCGGCGGGGACGACGGGGAAAGGGCAGGGAAGGTGGTGGACGGCGAGGTAGCCGCGGCGGGGCCGGTAGGCCAATGGTGGCTGTGGTGGCGAGTGTGTTGATGGGGACGGCGGGAGTGGTGTGAGCAACGGGGATGTGAGGACGGCGAGAGTGGCGGAGGTGGAGGAGGCTGTGTCGATAGCGGGAGCGGCGGGGGAGGCAGGGCGGTGGAGGTGACGGGGACTATGAGGGCAGCGGGAGCGGCGGGGATGGTGGGGGCGGAGGGGCGGCTGAGGTTGCGTAGGTAGCGGGAGCGGCGATGAAGGCAGCGTGGGCGGCGGATCGGCGGGAGCGGCGGCGGGAACGGCGGGGCGGCGGGGGGGCCGGGGAGCGGCGGGGCGTTGGAGGGGTGGTGGCGGCGGGGCGGCGGGGGCAGCGGGGGCGGCGGGGGCAGCGGGGGCAGCGGGGGCGGCGGGCAGCGGGGGCGGCGGGGGCAGCGGGGGCAGCGGGGGCGGCGGGGGCAGCGGGGGCGGCGGGGGCGGCGGGGGCAGCGGGGACGGCGGGGACGGCGGGGACGGCAGGGACGGCAGGGACGGCGGGGACGGCGGGGACGGCGGGGACGGCGGGGACGGCGGGGACGGCGGGGACGGCGGGGACGGCGGGGACGGCGGGATGGGCAAACTGTACTTGCCGTCGGGCGTTCGTAAGCTCGTTTTCATTACAGCTGTCGGTTTGGCTTTGCGGCCAAACGATGCGTGCGTTAAAGTCTACGTTAAAAGGGCATTGAGTAAGACAATGGTGCGCGCACGATAGTGCCTCCCCACCCCGCGGCCCACGCGCATGTGTACGCTCGCCGTCGCGCCTCGTGTGTGTGTGTGTGTGCGTGAATGGGTATGTGCTGTAGGAGGTGCGAGGGCTGTATCCGCCCCCGCGAGTACACGTGCGAATGAGCTTGCGGATATGCTGCAGAGTTCGCGTGGAATGGAAAATTGTAATTGTGTGCGCGCCCGGTAAAAAGACTTTCCTGTATGAATTGTAGCCCGAAACTTGTGCACTGAATCACTGTTTTCAAAATTTGCATGCGGATGTTGTGATAATGGATCGACAGTTTTATTGTAGGGCCTCTGGGGTATGGTTTTGTTATATTTTCAATGTTTGTTTGCATGATTTAAGGTTCTTTTTGTTTACGCCGAACAAACCTTCAGAGTATTTCATGCACCAGTGTACGCAAAACGTTAATTCATCGAAAACTTACTTTTTTTTAAAAATATAGTGATAGTCAAAAAGTTTTATCACACATCAAACGCAATTCATGCCTTTTCTCGCATTTTAATCAGAATTTACAGTATATTTTTTTAAAGAAATGTTGGGATAAATGCTTCCAACAATTGTACATTCTTTCGCGAAATGCTCATCAGTAAATTATCTCAAACGGGTTTACAATGTAAACGATGTAAAGTACGATGAACATATACGTTAAAACTTGTACTTCAATGACATGTTTACGTTAGGAATGTAAAATGTGAAAATTAAATATCTTAGAACAGTAGATTTATCTCCAAATTGAGGTAATCTACACACGACATTATGTATACCTTTGTACCCCGCACATTAAACCGCTTTGCTGATTTTGATAAAAGGCAAATCATAGGAAATATAACTGTTTGTTCGCGCAAGTAATAATAAAAAACTAATTTATTTCAAATCGAAGCAAATTCTATTTGTCTAAAAGCAATTTCACAGGCACGAGGGCAGGTAGCCGCTTGGTTCGAGAAAATGAAAAAAGCTGCTTGTTGAAAAGGGATCAGGATCGCACTACATCGAGCGGTGGATATAATTTGTTAGCATGATAACCCGGGCTGCTCTCGGTAGCGGATGAAAAGAGGCGTTGGCGTGTGTTTGTGAGTGTATAAGAGGAAAAGGTAAGACAAAGAAGAGAAAGGAAGTATCACCCCAAGATCCGTGGCCCGCTTGATAAGTTGCTGCTCCAGCAATCGTCTCATATTAATCGAAAGAACCAGGGAAAATCACCGATCAGAGCAGCAAGCAGCTTAACCTAGTTGCCGGCTGCATAGTCAATGTAGGATAAAGGACTTGTAGAGATACAGCTAAATTCGGCACATTGCAACAGCATTGCCACTTGAATGTCTAGTTTAGAAGTAATTATGTAAAAAGAATAATTTTCATCGCACTAGTTTAGTGCAAAGTTTCGAGTGAGAAGATTCACAAGCGACCACGGTTAGCTAATTTGAATTCATATTTGAATATTAGTAATAATGAATATTAAGATACTAGAAACACGTTATATTGCATACTATTAACTTCTTTTATGAAGTGTTATTCATCTAATAGAAATATAGTACAATTAATGCAAACAAAAAATTGCATTGTTTTAATATTAAAAATATAATGGATAACCTATTGTATTAGGTTGAAAAAACTATAAATGGAATTCAAGAGAGGCATAATAAATTTAGTTCCTGAGAGAGGAAAAAAATTAACAGTGTACAAAAGAGATGAGACCAAATGTTAAAAGTCAAATGCTCTTTTTCTATTTTCTGATAAAAAATAAATACCATATGATTACTAATTTAACGTTTTAAGTATAATTCTTAACATATACCCTTCAATCAAATAAATCCAAGCTGATCTGAGTATCTCATAATGAAATGTCTGCATAAAAAGCGCAGCAGAATGATAAATGTGCATTTAAAAAAGGGAGCTAGTTAATTTGTTTTGCTATTCTATATGTTTCTCGAAAAATTATATTCATAGATACAGCGTACAGAACCTATACAGTTATTAAAGCAATCCCAAGGCAAAACGCAAAACAACAAATGTAAATACACGAATTAGTAAAAAAAATGATAAAATAGAAATACAACGTATTGCTTGTTTAAAACCAGTCAATACAAATAAATGATAACTAGTGTCCCGCAGTAGCAAAAATGTTGCTAAACAAAATCATACGCAATTGTTTTCCGAAACGTAACACACACATTGCTGAAAAACAACAAATGAAATACTCTCGTATAGCTCATTCATAATGTAAACTAAATGATAACAAAAACAATCTTAATGAATTCTGCAACGACACAGTATAATATATGGAAACACAGCACAAAAGTTCTTTGCATTCCAAAAGTATAAAAAAAGTTGCTGTTGCCTGACCCAGAACATGAAAGGCAAATATTTAACGGCGGGCTACCTAATCCTTGAAGCCTTCCTGTCGTACGGCAGATAGATCGCAAGCAGTGTCGCCCTGACCGTAAGAATTCAGCCGTTACGCGCAGTATTAGAATACGTGGGATACCACTACCAAATATTCGCATTTAGCCCTCAAAATAAGAACTGTTTCTTAGGCTTCGGATTGTCTCCGAGTTCCAGGGTCTATGAAACCATAGACATCTCTTTCATTGCCAGAGACTGCTTAGTTTTCTTTCAATTTCTCGGCGCGTTGGAAATTAGTTCGTAATATAGATGGTTTGTGTTTTGTGGGTATCTAATAAAAACATAATTTCAATTCCTTTTCTATTCTCATTTTTTCTACTCACTCATTACACTAACTGCTCTTTAAATTTCAGCCGCAATTAAAATTACTACGTAGATTGATGATGTTCATGTTGGTTTTGTTTCAATCGACAGTTTAGATTCTCGCATTGTTACACATTTAATTGGTCCGTTTGATTAGGCAGTTCTTACTATGAAGGATAAGCACTGCGAGAAAGTCTGGAGAAGAGGTCGGCGGCGGAGGGCGGAGGCGGAGGTCAGGCGGAGAGGCCGGGAGGACAGGCCAGGCGGACAGGCCAGGCGGACAGGCCAGGCGGACAGGCCGGGCGGACAGGTCGGGCGGACAGGTCGGGCGGACAGGCCGGGGCACAGGACGGCTGGACAGGCCGGCGGAGAGATGGAATGGAGAGGACGGGCGGAGAGGACGGGCGGAGAGGACGGGCGGAGAGGACGGGCGGAGAGGACGGGCGGACAGGACGGGCGGACAGGACGGGCGGACAGGACGGGCGGACAGGACGGGTGGACAGGACGGGCGGACAGGACGGGTGGACAGGACGGGCGGACAGGACGGGCGGACAGGACGGGCGGACAGGACGGGCGGACAGGACGGGCGGACAGGACGGGCGGACAGGACGGGGGGCAGGCCGGCTGGACAGGCCGGCGGAGAGGTGGAATGGAGAGGTGGGGCGGAGAGGTAGGGTGGAGATACTGAATGGAGAGGTCGGGGCGAGAGGCTGAGTGGACAGGGCGGAGAGTGAGGTCGGACGGAGAGGTCAGGCAGTGAGGCCGGCTGGTGAAGAGTGCGGCAGGGAGATTTCGCAGATGGAGGTGCGCGGGAGGATGTCGCAATGACGTCTGCGGTGAGGAGAGGAGGGGGGGGCAAATAGCTCAGTGGCCGTGGCCTCTGGGGAGGGCTGAGCGGGGCTGCGTCGTGATGAAGCCGGGGCTTGCCGGCGCTGACAGAGAAACGCCGCCCGCATTCAGGCAGCGATTACCTGTCCCAGGGACGTCTGCGCGCCGACGGCCGACTTCATCAACGCGCCCCGCCCCGCCCCCTTCCGTCCCAGGCCACGGCGCTGCCGCTGCCGCGCTGAATCGCTGCCACAGCCCACCCGCACCTCCGAGGCACCGCCGAAGCTAGCCCGGAAATCAACCACCCCTCAAAGCGCTCGTTGCGCAATAAGGAACTTTTTTGTATTCCAGTGTTATAAACGACTTTTGGTCACAAGAAATCGTTCCTAAAATGCCTCTTACGGCATATATTATGAGGTATTTGCTGTTAAGGCACGAATAATTGCGTCATCACACATTCAGCCAATCGCAGCGACGGAATCGCGGCGTGATAACGGTAAACGGAACACCCGACCATCGTTTTCTCGTACATACATCGGTGACGTCACAATAGAGTTGTTGACCAAAATTAAGTTTGATTCTTTATAAATTTATAATGTTTTTATACAAAAAATTGCATATGCAACTCGTTTATAATGTTCGTTTATTGCACTCGTACAAATTTGAAAAGTCGCTCCTAACGTCGGTTGTTTCCCAAACATATAGTCCTGCAATAAAGCATGATAAAATAATTGCATAAACTACTTCTAAGGCTTTATTCTATATTTTCCTTTAATAATTTGACGAGAAACGCAACACATTTTTCTTAAAACGGACATTACTATAATAAAATATTATAAATAAAATATTATAAAATATCCAGATCAAATATTGCTTTAAAAGGATTTTGCAAACATAAATGTAGTAATAATGAGAACTTTGAAGTTTAAAAATTCTTCTCTTCTTTACACGCTACAACAAAGTAGCACTCACGAGCCCTCCCAGTTCGAAAAATGCACTGGCGAATTTCTCCATAACTTTTTCTGCTCCCCATTCCTCCATTTTAAAACAAATGCAGCTAATTATGTTTTAAAATCTTCGATGTGGATTGTGTTTTTGAATTATTAGTTTTTTGGCAAAGTAATCACATTTTATGAAATTTCGTTTTTTGATAAAAAAATTAAGTTGTTTTTCAACATCAACCGAAGTTCTACAGTTTAAATAATGTGTCTTTTCATCAGATTTTTGAATTTGGAGAAAATTGTTAGATGTAGTTGTTGTATTAAACATTACAAATTATTTGGGTATAGAAAGTTAAAATCTGTTTCTTTTTTTCAACGATGTAGTGTTCCTGAGTAATATAAATGTTTATTTGACTGATTGAATTTTACACCAAATCCGTGAATAACACCATCCAAAGAACTATTGCGAATAATAACTATTTATTCTATATTCTCCAGTCTTCTATAAAAAAGAATATGAATCGTAACCAAAAAAGGTGTTTTTTTCACACGACAAAAAAACTATACTTTTACGTAGTATGATTCGTTTTTATAAAAAACCCATACGATTGATTGTTTTCATGCTTCTATTCATCTTGGTTGCAATATAAGTACTACTATAAATATTTCTACTAATTTTTAATAAGAATCAATAACAGTATTTTTATTCACTTGAGACCGACTTTGTAATCAGATAAAATCAAATGTTTTCTGTCACAGTAGGCCACAAATACTAAAATCTCTGTCTCCAAGCTAAGTCCTCAATACTAGATTCCCCCTTCATGCCTTTCTTTCATATCTCCAATTCATTTTCCTTTCAACAACACAATTTCTTTTTTAGTTTTTCCTTTCCATTTACCGCCACTTGAAAGTCCCTAATGACTTGCGCAAAATCTGCCATTACATTTTCTCTACACTCTTTCCTCAACTCCTTTCTTGAAACAAGCGGCGTCATTCCCCATTCCACTTTGCCCCAAATTGTCACAGTTCCAGTTGCTGCCATCTACTCACTTCATGCTACAGCAAGAGCGGGAAACGCTTTTTGCCAGTGACGTCGTATTAAGACCCTTCCATAACCCGTCTCGCTAACAACAAGCATCGCTTTTTCTTTGGGAGCCGTAGACGCTGTGAGTGGAGACGCATCACAGGCTGCGGTAACGATGGATAGAGTCATGATGGTGAATTTTTGAAACGCAGTAAAAAGCAAACAGCTGTCTATTCCGGAAGAACTGAAAGAGGACAGATGCAGCATTAAAAATATGGCATACTCGTTTTGTGAGCGAGAAAGTATAGCTTAGCAGTCGGCGAGGGCAGAATGAAAGATACAGAACTAAATCAACTCACGAATAATTGGGATACTGTAGGGGAAACTAAACTTCTCAACACTGACATACGGGAATTGGGTATCTATGGACATCGGGTACAGTGTCAGCTCGTAATATCAAAAGTAGGTCATGAACGTATGTCTGTGTGGTTCCCCAGAAAGTAACGAGGCGTCCCAAATGTCCCCGTGAACAATCGCATCCGCATATGGATTCGTACTCACGTACGCATGAACATCACGCACATGATTCAATTATTTACGACATACGGCAAGTTGAGTTGTATTGTTTATGCCAATGACGTTAAGGTTGCCTTTTAAAAGATGTATTACGTCACGCGGATCTATAGCATGCCGTCAGGGATTCAGCACTTCTTTCTTGCGCCGACTTACTCGTCGACAAGCGGGTATCCCGTCTGGTATGTCCTCCAGTCGCAGACATTCACAGCAGGAAATAGCCCTGCGCTTCCGACTGGTGTTTCTACTGATGTAGTACCGTAGTGAAATGCATGTGTGTGTGTTTTACTTGTAACGGGGAGGAGAGGTCAAGGATAAGAAATGTACACGTAAGTTCCGAGGCTCGCGTTCATGAGTTTTGGCTGTCCGGGTGACGCCGCGTCGTTGGCTGAGAGGCCGACGTTTCGAAAGCAGCGTTCGTTATTAGGAGGTTGCAGCAGGATTGCCAACTAAGTATTTGCGCCACAAGTTGTGTTTCTGTCACCCACTTTTATTTGTAAACAAACAGTTTATCGAAACGTAAAACTACGAAAAATGACTGAATTATTTAATAAGTAGCCTTCAAAACATACCTTGATTACATGTACACATCGAACCGAACAGTATTTTTAATTCACATTCAACTACGCATGATGAGTCTACGATGCATCTAGACGTCTTATTTCATTTCTGATAGAATAATTATCATTTCCTCTAAACTGGTTTGCGATCTCGCAAAGAGGAACTGGCGCTTGATTCAAATTCATTGGATTCAGAGTACAAATTGCAAAATTCGCTGACATAGTGCGCCGAAGCGTCAAATCCCTTCTCTGCGGCACTTTGCACCCAGAGTGGGCGTTTTGTAATGAATTTTTGCCGCATGGATGAACCTGCACAAAACAATTTTACGATAGATCTGAATCTGCAAAAATCAATTAGCGCGAATGTAAAGGCATTACATTAAATAACGAGTGTTTTTTAAATTAAGTGTACACAGCACCCGTCTAATAAAAGAATAACAATGTAGCTCTTCATTACTACACTGCGTGACAGCAAATGCAAACATACAGCTCCCACGTAACGTGTTTTGCAGTTAGTGTGCGATGAACGTGAAATTAGAACTTAAATACGTTGCAAATATTGTAATCGTTGAAAAAATATGTAATTAAAAGGAAAATATATAACGTGTTGTTTTCTTATCAAACATATAAACATGCCATGATTTGTAACGATGATGAATGCAAAAGTCAATTACTGAGCAATGGCGAGCAAGGAAAAGCATACACCCAAGTCCCCTTTTGCGAGCATATTAACGCGAGTTCCCTTTACGTATCATTTAATGGGCTTTTAGATAGCCACTACTAAAAGTGACTTTTTCAGAGCATACATAGCAACCTAAAAGTTTCATTTTTAACACTACTGATAACAGAAGAAGAATTTTTTGTTTGTTTTTAATTTTATTTCTTCTTGTTTGGCATTTCTGCCGTTCAAGTGCGTTGATGTAAGATTTATATAACTTAGGATGAAACATCCTCAGATCTATGTGATGTACTTCCGTTATAGGTTTGGTAGATTGACAGGCAAAAATGAGCTCGGCAAGCAATAGTTAGTAGTTGTGTTTGTGTGTGAACGCAACAAATAAAACAAAACACTTTCGTCTGACCGTAACAGCTACTACTGACCTTAGTGCATCAAAAAGTGATAAATGTACGTGAATTAAAATCAAATGGAAGTCAGAGGGGGTGTCTAAATATAGGGTATGACGCACAAGATAAAAGTTATTTTACTTTTATTCAGGATTGCGCCATTCGGTCTATCAATCTCTTATCACGACTTTTTCTACTCGCAAAACAAAATATCACTTTTACTACTCGTATCATAACTATTAAGAGTGATCGGGTAAAATGGGATGATTACAGATTAAATGATCGTTTAGACAGGGTACGTGGTTGTGTGAAGGCTTCCACGCCATAAGTACATGGTGAAAACTTTCAAGCCGAACGCAGGAGACAGACCAGATGATTCCAAATCCTTGTTCTTCTTTGATGTTTCAAATCGCCGCCTTGATGATTGTTTTTTAGGTAAAAATGATAGGAGTATTGAGAGCCATATAAATTCACAAAAAACTTTGAAGAAAACGTTAAAGAAAAGGAAATATTCAAGATATAATAAAGAGAAAATAATGGAGGGAAAAAGAACTGAGATAATATATTCCACCAGCACCAACAATTGGACATATGATCAAACACTAAGACTTAAACTTCTTGTATTTTCCCCAATGGAGTGCGTAGTGTCGAACCCAAGCTCGCATAGAAGAATAGCGCTGGGTGTGTCCCGTTAACGACCGGAGCACTTTGTCAAAGACGACTTTATAGCCCGTAAATCGCGAAACTTTCGCAAAGCTATAAAGTAATGCTCGCAATTCATTGCGCAATCGCTGCGATGCTGAATTTATGAACCCGAAAAATGAGCGGTTGAAAACTGTATTAAAACCGAAGCCAGCGGCAGACACGCCCGCTACAGGTGCAGGGGCACACTGGTCGCTTTTACGCCTGTTAGAGGGAGTCAGCTGGTTGGCAGTAATGGATGAACATATCCATGAATGGTTAAGTTCTTACGATTGTTGTAATAAGCGCTTCTCGGTACTTTTCTTAGGGGTTTCTTCTCTTTCGATAAATATTTCAAAGGATTAACTATCACTATCAACAAGACATAATACTAGGAAACAGATTCACATGCAAAACATATTTTTACAAATACTACAAAATAACTACATCCAAAAAAATATTTTAGCATTTGAAAAATAATTAAAAATAATTTTATGTTTCATATTTTGCTGCTTGCATATTTTATTAACTATCCGTGTTTAACCCTTTCGCTCCCAGCGGGATACATATGTCCCGCCAACTTTCACCAGGCTACTATTGGGAAATTCTGCTGTACATTTCTGCTGTACAAATAAAATAACTTTTTTTAGTTTTCCTAATCTGGATTTTGTATACTAATGGGACGCATGCGTCCCACACTCCAGTCCCATTGGGGCATATATGTCCCAGGTCCTATTTCAAAATTCCTGAAATGAAGAATTAAATTTAAGATAATAAATTGTTAAAACGAACTCTCTAGGCTAGAATTTTAACAACCGCAATGATCCACTACTTTTCAGTTGTCCAGAAAAAAATTTGGAGCGAAAGGGTTAACTACTTCATTGCTTTTCTATTTTCTTACATTATAATGTAATTGTTTTGTAGCAGTATAAATTATCTTCTATTTATTTACTCAGGGCATCAACTGATGTCACTGAAGTACATGTGATTGATAAGTCACAGAGTTCTAGTCTCGACGGCAGCAAAATGTTCGACACTTCAGAAGAATTCTTGTGGCCGGCTGCTCTTATTGATGGTTTTCCATGATTTCTCTGATCAACACCAAGATAATATTCGAGCAGTATTCTAAACAACGGGCCACAAACTGCGCGCGATCTTTCCTTCATCTACTTGTTCTATACTCACCCCTTACTTACACTCATAACATGCCCTACACTGGTGGGAAATACCTGATTGGGATAACCTCGCAAGCCGACGTGTGGGTCGACGTCGGATCTACATCCAGTCACTTCATCTAGTCACATCCCGTGAAAAACATGCATTACTTGTAGGGGACAAATTCCATAGAAATTGATGCGCTCGAAAACACGAATTAATCCATCAATCGATTTATTTGCGCGCAAAATTCAATGAACGTATTTATAAATTACGCAACCACACGCGAGGGTACGCAACTAGAGCCCCACAGCCCCACTGCACAGCCACTGCATTGCTCACCACCCCATCCTACGGCAAGTAAAAGGAGCTGATATGAAGCCATCATCTCGGAGTAGCCAACGTTATTTTTAAAAGCTCAATTAAAGCGTCGAAAGAAAAAGGCTTAAAATCGTTGCGTCGAATTGTGGGCGTCCATTGCTCCGTGTATGGGAAAGGCTCTTTGCGACACAGCGGACTTCGCCATGAGACAACCCACTCCACACCTCCTTTAGGGTTAATGTCACTACCAGAAAAAAAGAGACATCACAGCTGAACCTGAAGCTAAAAGAAACGGACTGCCTCCCAATATCAACTAAATTACGTATTCAGTAGAAAAGATTCAAGCTTTATTGCATTCCCCGTTTCCCCTCTCATTACGACGCACGTTCGAACCTGTCAAATCACAAGGAGCGAAAATTCGAAGAAGCCGGTCCGGATTGCCGAGATCGTTAAGACAGGAGTGCCTCGGACCGAAGGATCGCGTGTTCGAGTCCCGCCTCGGGCATGGTTGTATTAATGTTCGTCCTTTCATCCTCTATCATCACCATATCACGTCATCTCCACAGTAACCACAACGTTAAATCCAATTGTTGTTGCTAATGACCTAGATGTTGAAGCGACCGTAAATAACGAAGAGAAAGAGAGCAAGAGAGCAAGAGAGCAAGAGAGCAAGAGAGCAAGAGAGAGAGAGAGAGAGAGAGAGAGAGAGAGAGAGAGAGAGAGAGAGAGAGAGAGAGAGAGAGAGAGAGAAATATACCGTCTGCGAACGCAAGTTTTCCTGGATTTTCTTCTATTATTCCAGGAAATATAGGGCAATGCTGTATCTGTCAGGTACGTTGTTGTGTTTATTTTCAATATTTTTCTTTCTAACGAAAATATTTAGAATTATTATCTTTCATTACATAATTTCTTTTAAATCAATGCAAAACGAATTGAAGGAAATTAAGAAAAATTTAAAAAATCGTGTATGTTGCATGACAACAATTTTAATAATTACAAAGAGATGGGGAATTTCCTTGTTTAGTTCAACGCTGCATGATTAAACTAAGCATTTTGGATACTTCTAATAAATGTATGTCGAGAAGAACCAACAGTTATTTTAAATTTCAATACAAACAATGAAACTTAAAAGTGAACACGGCGTTCACTCGTCGACCAATGATAGAAAATGGATATGGGTTTTCTTTCAAAGCTCCAAAAATAATCGATATGGCTTCTCTAATATCCTACACACATACATACCATAGCACTCACACACCACTTTATTTGAAATATCAGTGATCTATGAATGATAAGTCTCTTTGATAACTTTCTTCTGGGTCATGTTTGCTTCATATTCTTAGTATTATCAACGTATTATTATTATTAATATTATTGGCATTATAATTGTTATTATTTTCAATAGTTTTTGCAAGATACTTTACCTTTGTTAATCAGCTCTAATAAACATGGCGAAAGTGATACTTTCTCAGGTCCAAGTTTCAGAATTATTCGATGTCTCTCACAATTTTGTGGAGGGTAATAATTAGCCAATTTAACGCTTACTTAATCTATTCGTTTTAATTTACACCCTAGCTGAAGAAACGGCTGCATATATTTTACCCATGATTTGTCACACAATCTTCTGCGAAAAGTTTGCGCACTCTTAAGGCTTTACGTGAATTCTGCTAATGTGAATTCGGCATTATAATTATCATTTCATCTTAAAAGTTAATTCCACGACTATCTACAAAACCGAGATACCACCAAGTTTTCAATATCCTCACCACCACTAAACACATCACTGTAGTGACGAAAGTTTGTAGATAACGTAAACATTGCGGCTACTCCACATTAAATACAAAATACTACTGAAATGCGCTTGTAAATGTTTCAAATAATGTAGTAACGAAATACGTCGCAAAATATATGCTCCGTAATTCTGGTGAGAGTACAAAACGTCCCAAAATGTTTGCAAGCTAAATGAGTTTATTAATTGAATGATTTCCCATTCGGAAATTTAAAGAATTATTAAGTCGTGGTCGTAAAGTTAACCAAATGAATTTCTGTTAGTAGTTACTCATTTACATTACTTACGCTTGCAAAGGAGTTTATACAATGTGGTTTTAAAACTCAACAATAATTAAAAAATCATTAACGAGAGGCAATCATATGCATACAAAGAGGTAACGATAGACAAATAAGTACAAATAACAAGAAGCACCGAGAAAAACATACTGTCATCGTATTTTTACTGCTCATTACATATCTGCGCTCGATTTGCAAAGGTAGTACGCCGGTCTCTACGTCACTCATTCCACAGTTAGTTCATTAACGAGGTAAAAAATCTCTGGTGGAATACCAGCGCGTACGTTGGCGCATAAATACAGGCGGCGGGAGTTTACGCGCCATTATAAATCAAGAACGCGGGAGCAGACCGCAAATAAAAGGCGATCGTGCGCCGACGCTCTAAAGCTGCCTCCAGAGAGGCGCCGAGGCGGCGCGTATTCCGAGAGTGGGTCGTCAAACGCGAAATGAACACTCAGAGGATGACGCCGTCTCCGGGGGAATATTTCCCAGGTAAAAACTTACCAGCGGCTTCATGATCGCTCACCTCTGGTAATTCCGAGGGGTGCTTTCTCAACAAATGAATTCTGTCATAATCGTGATCATATACGGCAATTACTGAACAGAGATATTTCAAATACATTTTCTTTCAAACAAAAAATATTCTTGTATTAGAAAATAACTGCAATATGATTTTAAAAGTACCAATTAATTATTCATTAAATTACATTAAAGTACAAACAATATCATTCACTGGGGCATTATTTTCCGCGGAGATCTGCCAAAACTATCACTGTCATCAAAATTGTTTCCTCTGTGTATTCGCTAAGAATTGTGTGTATTTCTTCGTAACTAAATTAATTATGCTCTATTTATTATAATTAAATGTATTATACTTATTTTAGTATAAATTTAAATGTCGTAAAAATTGGAAGTAACATCACATACTCTAAAACGAAGAAAATATTAGAATTTGAATTTTTCTTTTATATTTGTCTTTCAACTTCCACTATTGTATAATAGTATTATTGCAGTATACAAAAATATTTGTACTTATGTTACAAAAAGTTGTGTTCTCTCGAGAAATTCAAAATGCTCACTTTGAATGAAAACATTGAAATCGTCATTATGACAATAAGGTACGAGTATGTTGAAATATGTGAAAATGCTGCATATACTTGACAGCTGTGTTTTCAATCCAAAAACAAGAAATTATTTTAACTATTCAGTTCACTACATGTATCACTTGTTGTCAAACTATAGTTTGTGGCACAAGACAATAAATATCCAGTGCCGTTCATCGCTCAAATGGACCGTGACTTTGGTAATGAGTTCTGACAACAAAACGCAAACCTGGAGAGAACTTGTCTTGCCAATTCTTGTCAAAACTGCTCGTTTCATCTGTATTCGGAATTTATCTTATACATGGGATAAAGAAGAATTCCAGACTTTCAGAAACATGGGTTAGGGAAGAAAATTGAATCCCAGACTTGCAAAAAACATGCATATCATGTCACACACAGGTTTTAACTGTCATTGACGTTATATAAATAAAAAATAAATAAAATAAAACCTACAAAGTATCTGTGACTGTATTAACATTGAACGAAAATTAGCAAATGAAATAAAATACTTTATACAGAAAGGTAAGATATCATGATATTACATAATGAAAATAAAATTATACTGATATGATATTTCATAATATTAGCATTATAATGAATTATACAATATTGACAAAAATAGACATTTGCTCACAATCGTCATCCGAAAGAAAGAAACCTTATTTAATTCAGATAACAATTATAATAATTGTATTTCTATACAATTGACAACCAAATATTTAATTGGAGTTATTAAGGGATTTTCACGCATTAAAATCCTCTAAATTAAAAAGCAAATCCATTTCGTTAAAGTAGTACATCTTGCATATTAGAGTATGTCTCTTGTATATGTTCTAGATATACAAGTATGTTTCAGTAACAGCTTCTTCTCGCGGTATCTGTCAAAGCTTTTCATATCCCGCTGAATTGGTTCAACATCTATCCGTGGCACTTTTGAAACCACTCACAAACAGATGACCTTTACGCGAACATTTCCGAGAATGAAGCGAAGGGTAGACCGAATCTGCCCGCCACATGCTCGGAATGAGCCACGCGCCCCCGAGGCAGCGTGCAATAGGTGCTGAGGGGCGCCCTCAGCTCCCAGGACTATCGCGCTCTGATATTGCATCTGCCGACACGCGAGTATGCGTTTCCAGTCAACACTCGAGAGGCGAGCTTCGGGTGTTCGTGGAAAAGCGAGACGGTAATCCCAGACGCTTGCCACTAAACAGGGAGTCAAATGTTGGGTACAATATACGCGACTCCGATGGAAAAGCCGCCATAGCACATAATTTCTCGCATTACTCCTAACGTTTGAAATTTTTGAATACAGAGTTTGAGACAAAAATAAGACCAGTATTTTGCTTTACTTGTGAAAAAAATGAAAAATAAACGTTTAGAGTCGTGTTTGAGAATATGTTTTTTTAAATTGCATTAATTTCAAACACAATTTGGCGATATACACTCGTTTTGTCAAAAAATTGAGCAGGATCTTTTTCTAACATAGAATTTAGAACCTTTGAAAATACTGAAGGTTTTTCGGATATGAAACCAGCATAAATATTTTCACCGTCATAGACGCATACAAGAAGAAAATGTAAAGAAAATATTCAAGCCGTTCCTGAGAAAATGGTTTAAAAATTAGCTATTACACGCAACATTTTGCAAAAACTACTCATATTTTTGAAAAATTGTACACGGTCTTATTTCATGCTCGGTCTTTAAATAACAGATTTCATTAAAGAAAAAAACTATTTTAAATATTGCAAAGAGTTCGAAATAAATTTGAAATTTTGTAATTTTCAAAAAGCAGTAATTTCTACGAAAATTAAGACTTGCGCCATTCTTTTCAGGATAAGTTGAATCTACAACTTTTGGAGTTATTTTTGAGAAAATTGATATAAAAATTTCACGTACGGTACCCCCCAAAACCAAAACATCAGTTTCAAACTTGCAGGGTATCGGAATCGTTCAGATCGATCCGGGAATATCAATTTTGGAGAAAATTGTCCGAAAGGTCTAGGGATAGCGTTGTCACAGATGAAAAGGCAGAGAGGGAGACGGCTGTCTATTAATTTTTCGGTATTAAGGACCCAAACATGAAACCCACTTTTCGTTATCAGCGCTCGGCTTCTGTCGAAAAATCACTGGTTTCAGGGACACGATTGTATTAATACTTTATCTTTTTGCGAAATAAACCAATAAAGTAACTAATGGTGCCAAAGAATGGCACAGACTTTCCCGTATTAGTTTACTATTTCTTTTGATCTCGGCTAGCTATTCGAACTTGCTACATCAAGGACTCCAAAATAGGGGTTCTGGCTACACGACGTGTTTGACTTTGTTTAATAATTGAAAATTAATGAACTTTGTTTATTAATTTAACAGCCAGATTTATCAATTTTTTCGTTATCAGGGCCTGGCCATGAATTTTTTCCGCCAAAAATCCGCCGTTTTTTGTGCAGTATTACATAACTTTCCCTGTACTACTTATTTACGTATCCCAATACTCCGTATATACGAGATAGTAAAAAGGAGGGAACTTACAAAAGATTTCTAAACAACGGAATATAATCTACTTTTCAAAAAAAGTGTAGAAAATAGAAAATTATAGTGAGATCAGAACATTATTTTTATGAATTTATAATCTTTGCAAGATAGGTTCTCAAAACAACACACGCGCTAAGCTTAAAACAACACGTGCCACAGTAAAGAAGTCAGTCTACCACCGCAAACTACTACAAAAAAGCAAGTGACATTACCGGCGCGCATTTCGCGAAATAGTCTTAAACTGAACAAAAGATGGCAGTAAAATACCTCCACATCAATGTAGAGGACTTTTTAGTATCTAGAAGCGACGTGCTTAGCTCAGGTACGTGCGCGGAAAGACAAGGCAACGAGCGCCCCAGCAATTGTCGCCCTTGGGCTTCAATGTGTTGTGTAAAGTCGTGTATACTTTTTTTTAAAAGAACGAGTAGATTTTGTATAACTTTGCTTGAAGTTACTGCAATGTATATAAAAATTCTCAAAACGGGATCCATTCTCTTTTAAATTTTTCCCCCTCCCTCAAGTGAAGGACGCTAAAAAATAGCGCAGGTCTCAGTTTTGTTAAGCTCTCCGAATTTTCGAAAATTGTGAGTGCTATAACAAATGCGATGAAGTACGTGATGTTGTAACACCACTAGTTTGAGCTATTGTATTTATGTTTTTTAACAAATAAACTGTATACCCAAAGCTTAGATCTGTGAACAATATATATTAATTACAGCTTAACAGGAAGTAACTCTTTCTTGGTTCTGACACCACTGCTACAAACCACCCCAACCCCGACAACCACAACGCAGGCCGAAGAACGTGTACTGTGAAAGGGTCGGAAGATCGATAAAAGTCTCAGAGGCACGCAGGATGCTCAGAAACGTCAATGAAGAATAGTAATTTTTTCTTCCGTTGAGAATGATTCAAGAAAAAGTTGCTTCACGTAGCCAAATACAGCAAACAGTATGTTTTTTGCCTGGAATTGAAAAGAGTTATAGATGGTAAATCTCTTCGAGTCATTTTCTTTCAAAACGTACTGGGTGCGACTAAATCACGTATGTTTCATTCATTAATATTTGAAAATATTTCTTGCAACTTCAAATTTCTTTTCTACAAATACTTTTCATCCGCAGCCAAAACTTAATTAGTTCGTTAACAATACATCAAATAGCAGAAAGAGAATCTCCTTCACTATGTCGTTCTATTCATTTGGCTTTACGACAATCTAGTTTCAAATCTTAAAACCAAAAATAATTATTTCCTTCAAACATCTGCGTCATATTTAACAAATAATAACATAATTACTGTTCGTAATCATAAATATTAATACACATTTTTCAGTACAAATTAATTCAAAAGTATATGTAACATCTTCATGATGCTTCACTGTATTTACCCACGGCATCACGGACATCGCAAAACCGAAGATCATTTACCGCAGCACCTCATCAACCCCGCCCAGTAATCAAGCCCGCAAACACTCCAGTCGGGAGCACATCTTCACATTTCCCCAGATACTTAAGCCCTCAAGCATACTCAAAACTACACAAGCGCCGTCCCCTCTCATCATCTTCCCCCGCACGCCATCTCCACCACTTCGACCAGCGGAGATGCTCAGACGACGTCCCTCCGGTTGCGGCTGCCTCTTCACCTCCACTCCAGACAGCGCTACGCACCACCACCGCTTTCTCCGCCACCGAAGCAACCCGCAGCGCTCCTCGGACCTGATTGGCCTTAATCGGAGGCCCTCTTCATTAAGACGCGCGCCGGCAGCGGGGAAAGCGGAGGGGGGGGGCGCAGAGTCTCGCAGCCTCTCGGTCGCCTCCCGCCTCCCACCACCACCACCACCACCGCCGCCGCCACCGGGGTAATGCAATATCGTAATGGCTGCAGCGCATTAATCATGATCCGGCCTGCGTTTATTGCCTCCATACATCAGGGCCCTTCGCGCGCCCGGCCGCGTGAGCGCGCGCGCGCGGGCGAGCCCTGCTCTGGGCGATGGCGCCGCCCCCAAGCCGCAACCACCCCCGGGCCCGCGGGCGGCGGCGGTGGCCCCGATGGCTCCATAATCAGCTCCTTCAAGCAGCGAGGGAACGGGGCGCGGCAGAGACGGGACGTGCGGGGGAGGTGAGTGGGGACAGCATGGGAGCGGGCACAGATCGCGACGTGGGTAGCGTGAGAATGGAGCGGACTGAGAGGGTGGGGATGAGGGGATGATGGGGTGGGAATGAGGCAGAAATGGAGCAGGAACGGGGGAGGGATGAGGGAGGGATAGGGGAACAATGGGGAGAAATGGGGGAGGAATGAACAGAGATGGAGCAGGGATCGTTCTCAAATGGGGGAGGGGATTGGACGGGGTGGAGATGTGGAAAGAAATGGGCCAGGGGTGAAGGGAGAATGGGGATGAAAAGGGGACAGGGATGGAGACATATATGGACGGGATGGAGCAGAGGTGTTGCTGGGATGGGGTCGGGATGGAGAGCGGTGAAATGCGATCGGGGGAGAGTGAAGTAGCATCTGGCGGGGCGAAACAAGTCTGGGGCGGGGAATATGTGAGGATGGAGTGGGTATAAGACAAAGATGGTGCTTGAAGTTTGATGGGGCCTGATGGGACTTGATGGAGCGAGGATGGGGCGGGAATGTAGGTCGCAATGGAGGCGGAGGTGTTCTGGAGTTGGGGCGGGGAGGAGGCGATGTTAGGCGGGGGTGGGGTTCGGTTGGCCGCGTTTGGGCGGGACGAGGAGGGATGGGGATATGGGTGGAGATGGGCTGCATGGGGCGGGGAGAGGGCTGGCATTGGTGAGGATGGAGACCGACGAGGCAGGAGAGGCACAAGGGCAGATTGAAGTAATGCGGGGCGGGGTGTGGCGGAACGAGGCGGGGGGGCGGGAGGGATGGGTCGGGGCTGCAGCGCGCGCCTTCGCGGCTCGCTGCGTCGCTGTTTCACGGCGCCGGGGATGCTCGTGGATCGGCCCGGCCGCAGACATAAATCGCGCTATAATGAACAGTGACGAATCGGGCGGGTGAGCCATCCATCAGGAGCCTCGTCGATCATTAGGTTGCTGAGGGAGGGGGCGTTGGCGGGAGAAAGGAAACAAGCAGGAAGTAATGGAGAAATTATAGGAGGACGCAGGGAAGGAAGGGCCTCTTGTCTGGGAATTGTGCTGAGGAATACAAATGCCACCTCAACAGGTGAACTGGATAAGTTAATCCATTGGAAGTAATTTTTTTAGATAATTTTGCAGTATAATGTCCTAGTTTTTATGAAATGTTCAAATTTCATAACTTCTACTTCCCGAATGTACAAAAAGAATCAGTATTCGAAACGTCTAATCCCACCCTCGAAATCTCGAATCCCACCCTCAAACAAATTCATTATTCACCAACCTTACTTTAAGGTTTAAAATGCATTTACATTGCAATTCATTTAATAGACAAGGACGATACCAACTACCAAACATGATAGAATATATTGTGTTTATTTAGAATATATTTTTATATCTAAACATGAAGATTTGATTTTTTATCAAAATGTAAAAAGAATAATTACACACGTTTCCCATTATTTCATTTTTAAGTAACCACAAATGGTCCAGTACTCTTATGTTTGTATTCGTAAATAAATAAAATCTTAAATAGTAGATAAGATTTATAACAATAAATCATAAATTATTATATTTCACTCCAGTTTTCATGTGTCCAATGATTGTGAAAATTGCTTTGTACATACTCTTTTGGACAATTCTTGGTACAAATTATGCAATCTTGTTTTATAACCCACTTTTTATTTTTTATTTTTGGCGGTCCATATCCCATGTCATTGCTTCATTTACTGTGGTTGTTTTAGTTTCTCTAACTCAGAGTGCTCAGTAATGTGCGAATTCCAGTGAAGGGATATGTGTCTGCTGTCTGTATTAAAAACTGCTGATTTGTTAGCAGAAATATTCAAGGCGGATGCAGCCGAGAATTCTACAGTATGGGATCGAAGGGTAGTGGATTCGAATTCCGCATCAGGGATTTTACGTGGTGTGGAATAGGAGATTTTACTGCCTCCGTGTATCCACTTTAATTTCTCCAACCTACATTTCTGGCGCGTTTGGGTGCAAGGATTGGCAAGGGTTTTAAATATTTTATTTCAAGTACGCGTTACTTCCGTTACGCAAGTTAGAATTCTGCATAAGGCATAAATGTGTGTTGTGGAATGATGTGAATTCCTAGCCTATCATGTAACACTATTAAGCGTAAAACGCATCTCTTAATTCCTTCTCGTTGCGAGTGAAAGTTGTGCGAACGGGGATATGATCAAGTACTCGATTTAAGGCCTTAAGGGCGAAAGCGTCAGCGTCTTCTAGGTGTAGCCTGCCTCCCTTCTTCTATATGAAGGCCTTCACGTTTGGGCTCACGTGCCACGCGCGTCCAACAATATATGTAATGATCGTTATGGCCTCACGCGTCACATCGGCGTGATAATAGAAGGGTAAACTGATAAGTACCACGGTATATACATCTGAAGTCCCGTCCGGGAGGTGAATAACGTCTGAAAGCGTAGCCATCGGCGTCTGGAATCAGTATCTAGTTGGTTGTTCAGAAGATGTCGCATCCCAGGCACAGACGATGAAGGCGTCCGTCTCCGCGCTTTGCGCCCTGAATAAGGTCGTTGCATCATGGCGGAAACGTTGACATCTGTGCCTAGGACTTTACGGTATATCCACAGCATATCCACGGTAAATATTGATTTAAATTTATTTAGAAATGGTTAAATTTGTGAAATGTATTACATAATTTCCAAATATATTTTCAAAGAAAATATATTATTCCTCAAATACCTGTTAAATATTTGGAACATAATGTACAATTAAACAATTGACGTAACATCTATTACACTTCTCACAATTGAAAATATTTGCCGACATTCAACAAAGCGAAAATTTGGAAGATGGTGAAAATTTCATAAAAATCTGTAAATGCATAAAACATTACCCCACTTAACGAAATCCCACCAAAAGCGATGCCCAAAACTAAATTACTTGTGTGTCGTTGCGAGCTAGCAGTTGATGAAACGCGGCGTCGAGTTTCTGTTTCAAAGCAGCTCTCAAAGCCGGGGAGTAAATTAAATTTGTATCTGTATTATGACAAGCTGCCTCTCAACTGTGGCGGCCGTTCTTTGCACAGACGGACATCCTGACGCTTCCAGACTCTTTTTAGCCCTTCCGCTTCCGAGCCGCTTGCAGCTCAACACCTTGACTCATTTTTACAACTTTACCTGCCGCCCGAAGGAGAAATATTTCACAAATACCAATTGCTCTGAATTTCAAAAAGCAAAACCTACTACGTGAAATATTTTTAGTCACCGGTTAGCTCATCAGTCTGTCACACTCACTTTCCGGGTTCAAACCCAATCAAACACGTGAATTTTTAAGGGTGGAAATAAACTTACTTAAGAGGGGAAGTAAAGCTGGTTATCCCATGTTGTAGATTTACAACATGTAAAAGATTCTCAAAACTAAAGTAAGCCTCTGACCTAAAATCAAATCGCTCATTGTGTCGTTCGAGTGATGCCGTCTTAGATTGTGAAAGGAGCGAACGAAATTTTTACGTGGTCAGGAGAAAGAGGAGACCTGATGGCCGACACGTAAAATTAATAATGAATCATTAATTGATTGAAAATTCTTGCATTTACAAGGGCTTAATGTAGGCTTAAATTACCTTACAACGTCAAATAATACTATTCGTTAATTTAATTTAAGATAACACGCAAATGTCTCACTTATAAAGATAAATGTTTAAATAAAAATGTGTTCCACTGTAGATTAAACAAATATGATGTATTTTACTTTCCTTGCATCATAATAATTTCTCAAGGTGGATAATAAACTAGTGCTTTAGAATTTCTATTTGTGTACTTTTGTTGAAAAAACTTTAAACGTAGAGTGCTATTTCGAGCTATTAGTAGTAGTGTGGGTATGCCTCACATCCCCGCTCTTTTTTAATTTCTAATTATCTTTCTAATTTAAAAGCAATTATTGCCGTTTTGCAATATATGCTTCGTTATATTCAACTTCCTTAAATTTATCTCGTTGATTTTTCAAATCTAAAATGTATAAAAAGAGTTTTAATTATTACAAATGTAATATAATCCAAGTGGCGATCATATATTTTCTTCATTACTATAACTATTATTGCAATATACCAAGCGAAGTGGCTCAGAGCATACCGTGCTGACTTTGCTTTCAGGAGACCCAGGTTCAACTCCCGAGATGATCAACCTGATCGAGTTTTTTCGTAGTTTCTCCTGTGCCATGCAAGCGAATGCCGAACTGGTTCTACAAAAAGACCACAGCTGCGAAACCTTCGTCGCTAGCCGAATTCGTTAACTAATGAAGTCACGAAGGTGAAGCGAATCCATAGCGAGCAAAGATGAAGTGGGTTCCTGTTTGGGTGACAGACTAGCCTTTTCGCTGCTCTGGACGCCTTATGGCGCGGCGCCGCACGGTGGGGCCAAATGCCAAAAAGCTGGTCAAAAGTCGAAAGCGTTGTACGATTTGACTGAAACTTTGTATTCAGAGGTTTATGATCATTCTAATTAATAATCTGTAATAAAAATTCCGAAAAACAAAATGGCGGACCAATATGGCGGATAAAATTATCAAAATTTTGTATTTTTAACACAAAATGATCATACTTATAAGTAAAAATGAGTTCATTCGGGTTTTTAAGGATGCTGATTAATAATCTTGAATGAAAATGCCAAAAAAACAAAATGGCGGACCAATATGGCGGACAAAATCATCATTTTCTTCATTTTTAACACAAAATGATCGTGTTTAAAATTAAAAATGAGTTCATTCGGGTTTATAAGCATGCTGATTAATAATATTAAATAAAAATGCATAAAAAACAAAATGGCGGACCAATATGGCGGACAAAATTACCATAAGTTTGTATTTTTAACACAACATTATTATGTTTATAAGTAAAGAAGAGTTAGTTTGAATTTTTAAGGATGCTAATTAATAACCTTGAAAGAAAATGCCAAAAAACAAAATGGCGGACTAATATGGCGGACCAAATCATCAATTTTTTCCATTTTTAACACGAAATGATCGTGTTTATAATTAAAAATGAGTTGATTTGGGTTTATAAGCATGCTGATTAATAAATATTGAATAAAAATGCTAAAAAGCAAAATGGCGGACCAATATGGCGAACAAAATCATCAAAAGTTTGTATTTCTACATGTTGCACGCGCTACGAAAATTTGTCACAGGCACTAAAACGGCAGCTACGGGCAGCTGTTTTTTTGTGATTCTCACAGAGAATAACATTTCGAATAATGTCATGTTAAGTTTTTAGCCCCGCACGACGGTGCACATAGTTATTTTTCATTTTAAACACAAATTTTTGATTATAGCATTTTCATTTTTTGCCAACAATCAACGTTAATTATTACATTAACAAATTATTTTTAAAAAAATTAAGTATACATATTATGTTTCTACTTACTCTCAGGAATAGATTCCATTTTGTTTTATTGAATTCGGCCGACTGCACGCTTCTCTGTCCTTCGAAACACAAAGGTTCTGAAAACACGTTTCACAGCTGACCGATATCGATCGCTCGAGGCCCAACTTTGAACTGATCTCTTACCTCAAGTATAAGAGAGAAACCGTTACTAATTGCGGAATTCAACGGCCCAAATACCAACCTATTGAAGTAGCAACGACAAAATCCCTATCTAGTAACTTTTTTTTTGGACTTTTGGCCAGCTTTTTGGCATTTGGCCCGGCGCGTCGGGCTGTTTCTGGGAGCCTCTGGACGCCTTAAGGCGCGGCGACGTGATGTTACCTGCAGCCTCTGGACGTCTATAGGCGCGGCGCCGGGCCGTTTCTGGGAGCCTCCGGACGCCTTATGGCGCGCACTGCCTCTTCGCTTCTTTCTAGTGAATTTCCTTTCTACAGAAAGGGAAAGGTGGATAATTCCGGGTTTTCCAAATATACCTAATGTGGAAAGGGGCTCGCGGAAGCGCTTCCACTGAAATTCTTTTCTTTTGTGCAGTATTATTTCCAGTTCTGTGTAACACAATGTCTGTTTGCTATTTAACCGAGAACCTCACTCAGCTCCTGCAGTTTAAACAATTAATTTCGTGTAATTTTGTATTGGACATCTGTTATTAGTCTTGGGTTTATTTTGGTTTGTTCTTTAGTTGTGGTGCGTTTTGTTGCTAATTGATGGATTTTAAATTGTTATCTGCATTCAACATTGCATTTTTTTGCGGTCCTTCGATTTACCGGAAGGCATTTTCCAAATCTGATACCCGGTGATCAGTCTAAGAAGAGGTCACCAAGGCGAAGATGTGTTGTTTGTGCTACACAAAACAAGCGTCGAGAAACTAAGTACGAATGCAAAGCATGCAATGTTCCTTTATGTGCTGCTCCGTGCTTTGAAATATTTCACACAAAAAAGAAATATTAAAGTCAATGGAATTGCAGGAAAATTATTATAAAAAAATTAAAAATCTTGTCCTAAGATAAGACGAAAAGATTTAAACAAAAAATAGTTCTAAAAACCAAAAAAAATATTTTTAACTTCACCGATGTCGGTCCAAAGCCAAAGATAAGATAAAAAAGAAAAAATTAAACAAACAAATTTTAAAAAATAGTACTAAACAAAAAAAAATTAACTTCGCCAGTGTCGGTCCAAAGCCCGAATCAAAAAGAAGGATGGGAAATGTATTTTCCTTTCACTGTGGCTGCGAGGCGCAGACCGGTCAGGAGCGCACGAAACTTATTCAGCACAGGGAAAGGTGGGACATTCCACTGACTCAGCGCAGGTAGGAGCGCCACCAGGAAAATGGGCCGTATTCCTCGCCGCGCGTACCGACGGAGAATGTAGCAGCGAATAGGTTAGGAACCCCGTCATCTAACAGCGCCGTGGTCAATTACCTTTAATGGGACAAACAATGGATAAATACAAAAAACTTACAATGTAAGTTTCAATATAAGTATGAACAATCTAAACTTGTTATTGTTGCTAGTATTGTTGTCACTACTTCTTATTGTTCACAAGCGTCACAAATAATTCAATTTTATGTGATATCACGGACGAATCTGGACGAGTGTGAAGGATGAAAGAGTTCCCTGTCACAAAGAAAGTATTGCATTTAAAGCTCATTAATATGTACAACAGATTTTCTTTCTTGGAGGAAAGGAAAACAAACTTTTGAAAGGTACTGTAAATTTCAGAAGAGTACGACAAGACCATTTTATTTTATAGTTATTACAAATGGTCTGGGTACGCTTATGGTTCCCTTGCAATTACTTACGGCACATGTTAACGATATGTTGACACTGCTGGAGTTTAAAGATACGTAAACGATGACTTGAGTTCTGATCATAGTAATAAGACTTGATATTTTTAGTTAGTTTTTCCCCAACGGAATTGAAAGCAGCCTATTTAGCTGGTTTTCCTAGTCTGGGGTTTTTTCTGCAGGGATGAGCAGCGGAAGAGGCGATATCAGAGGCTGTTGATGATTTCTAGAGTCTCTCGTTGCGAGCAGGTTCTTAAAACATGGTTAACTCAGCCTTTACCTCACAGCTAGTGACCTCTGTTACTACCTCACGACTACACAACTAAACTCATACCTCACAACTGTACACATCGACTACTACCTCACGTGTAAGAAACTCGACTATTGTCTCAGACCTATACAACTCAAATTCTCAAAGCAGATTTCTAATTCAAATATTAGTTCTACCTAACACTTCCACGACAACGTGACCATATTTTCCGTCCAATAGACGTACTTCAATTACCCCGAGAAAATTGACCACTCCTCCCTCTCGGCAGACCACAAGGGAATTATTAGGTTGATCCAATTCATTCCCGAAAGAATTACACGTTTTAAAAGTTTTTATAAATACCCCGCGATCGCAAAACTTTACCCTGAGCCGCCCGGAAGCTTTTAATTAAAATTGTTTTGTGGTTTATAATTTTTGTAGCTCCCAGTTTTTTTTCGGAGCACTTGCTAAATCAGGAGAAAAATTAAACGGGAGCAGCGGCGGCGGTGGCATCGCCACCGGCGATGGCGTGTGGTTGTGTGGTCGTGTGGTTCAAGGGCGGTCGCGCAGAAAAACGCCCGAGCCGAGCGCCGCTACACGTTCGCGTGAATTATTGCCCCAAAATGAACAGAAATTAATTGCGCACTCTATCCGTGTAATTATGAATTTGATAAATTAATGGGGCGACTAATTAATGAATCGGCCAGAAGAGACCGCGCGTATGGCCGCTGCGGTCGCGTGCAGCCGGGGCTCGACGGCCGGACCCTCAGGAGCCGCTACCGCTGGCGACGACGCCGCCCCACCTCGCGTGATTTGTGGAGGTTGATAACAGCTTTATATCGGGAACGTGTTCAATGCTTAACCGTTCAAGGGTCGCGTGGAGTACTATGACTATTCCACTCGAGAAGTTAAAACCAATAGTGTTTATTGTTAATAGCTTCATATTTTATTATATGTAGAAGCATTTTATAGTTACGTATGAAAAGTCCTAATCAGAGCGGTTTATCTAAAGAAGTGTATCGTTTTTCTCTCCTTTTTTTAACCGCTTCACTCTACTGTCCAATCATAATCCGTGACTCATCTATCTTAGGAGCATCTATCTTATATGCATCGATTTCTGATTTGATGTGGAATATACCGTGTATATACTATAATATAACCTTCATTTTACCATGGCTTTCAGTTGTTTTCAACATTTGACTATCGGAACTCTGATAGGAATAATTTTATTCGTGGAATGGTGCTCTTAAAAACCACTCGTGCTTTAGGAATTATGAGACAAATTCCCTTCTCACTTCGCGAGTCGGGGATTTGTCGTCAATTTCCAAAACACTCGTGGTATTACCTATGATAATCCTGTCCTATTGATTTGCCATTTGCAGCGAGAGTTGACAAGTTTTTTGTGTAGCTTTTCAGTAGCTTTTGTATAAAACCTCGTCTCATAATTTATTGCAATATTAAACTTAAAGGATAATTGCTGCCCTTGTGATAAGCTCCAGCTCTAGTTGGTCTACACAGCACGACTACTCGCGCAGCATTTTGTGACCGAGGAAGTTGTGGCTTTAGTACTTTTTAAGGGATTTTGTATGTCAGCAGGTGATTCTGTGATTTGTGAGTGATTGTACTGAGTAGTCAATTTCAATGAAATAATAATAATATAATAATAACAGGTCAAAAAATGATAATAGGTTGTAAGAATATTGAATTGATGGTTCGGAAGGCAAAAATAACTGTGATTAAGATGAAATACTAGAGTTAGTGCACGACAGGAAATGCAAAATCAAGGCGAGTACAGAAGCCAATAAAATGCCAATGAAGCGCCTCCGGTTAAAACGTGCACTCGGGAAAATAATATTGTTTATTTTCCGTTGCTATCTAAACTCCAAGTAAGAAATTCTAAGACTTCATCACTTCATCACAGAATCCACTGTTTCTCAGAGAGAGAATTTTGAGGTTTTTTATTTCCTACCATTACGTACACAGGGAAGATAAAAAAAAATTGTTATTGGCGGAAATGTGATATAATGTTAAACGATATTTCAGATAAAAAGGAGTTGCATGTATGGGGTAAACAGATTTTTTTATTATTGTGCTTATTACAAAAGCCTAATTTTATGCTTACACTTTAAAGAGGTAAGTGTAGAAAAGTACGCACCATATTCGAACTGTGAATGTTAATTGTGTCCATCATTTATTAGTGTCACTTTGATACGCTTCACCTCGGTTGATAAACACCTCTTCCAGAATCTCTCTCTTTTCTAATGTGATGCTTAAAATACTATTATCTGATAACGGCATTCACCATCTTGGACCAATCATTAATTTATAGCCCAATATACATTTCCAATTCAGACTGATTCGTACAAAGAGTCTGAAACCACCAAAATAATATTTGGGGCTGTTGAAATAACAATAATTATCCGTATTATTTTTGGTCTTCAAGGTATTTCATACTCCTTGTTGGCGTATCTCTACTTTATCTTCCGGGATAACTGCAGTTGTAATCTTCACCTCACTGTATGGTGAGATATAGCGCCGACATACTGACGGCTAGCGGGGATTTCGGAACTAAGTATTTCCCCCCAGTGGGGCACTGCACTAACCGGGTCAAGCTCAAAGCTCCCGACCGGTCTTCCTACATGTGTGGTAGTGTAGTGCATGTAAGTATGTGTGTGTAACTAGGTGGGTGACTAAAGGACAAGGCAGAGAAAGAAAAGATCGCATGAAGCCCGTGGCCCGTTTCTTAGGGAACTGCGCCAGCATACTGGTACTCTTCGGAGACACCACGTAAAACAACCTATCAGAGCAGGCGGCCGCGAGCATTCTCCTCCAGCGGCTGAATTAGACGTGTCTATGTAGCTGGTGTCGAGAATTCTGCCACCGTCGGGATTCGATTCTAAAACCTTCCAGTCAGAGGAACTACAGTGACATCAGTGGATGTCCTGAGCCAAAGCACGGTGGTGAAAGGCAGAGTAGGACAGGGCGGGGTTTCCTGGCATTGGGCGGGACAGAAAAGTGTCGGGTGGTGCCTTGAGAGCGGTCCGGTTTGGAGTAGGACAGAGAAAAAGGAAAAGCAGCGAGCACGGAGTGGGGCTGGGCTGAGCGGCGGAACTGCAGTTGAGCTGAGCGGGCAATTTTCATGACTTGCTATGTGTTGTTATGGGACGTGGTTGAGAGATGTGGGTTGGGCTGTTGTGAAGTGCGTTGTTTTAGGGTAAGGTACGTTGAGTGGTGTGTTGTAGGGTGGAATGGGATGAGGTGAAGTGAGGTGAGGTGAGCAGAGGTGAGGGAGATGGGAGCAGTAGGCTGAGACGGATCAGGGCGGTGAGGTGTAAAAGGAGATGGAGTAAGCGACGTGGGATTGGGTGAGGTGAGTCAGGAATAGTGAAGTCAGATGGTGAGTTGTGGGGTGAGGTGAGTTAAAGTGGGGTGAGTGGAGTGAGGTGTGGGGTGAGGTGGGATGAGGTGGAGCGAGGTGTGGGGTGAGGTGGGATGAGGTGGAGTGAGGTGTGGGGTGAGGGGATGAGGTGGAGTGAGGTGGAGTGAGGTGGAGTGGCGTGGGGTGAGGGGATGAGGTGAGGTAGGGTAAGATGAGGTGGGTGGGATGGAAGATGAGGACTGGTGTGGATGAGGTGGGATGGGATGGGGTGAGTGTCACGTAGTGGGGAAGGACAGGGTGGTTCGGGGCGGGGCGGCGAAAGAAAAGAGTGGCGCGGGGGAAGCATAGAGGAACAGGGGAGAGGGAGGGGGAAGGAGAATCTAGGGGGCGGGCGGGCGCCGCACTAACCCGCGACTCAATATGAAAGTTAATCGTCGCCATAAAGCGCCCCCCAGTCACAGATCGCGGCTCGCATCGAGCGGGCCACCTCATCCCTCATCCCTCATCGCTCATTGCTCAGCCGGCCCGCGCCTCATCCCACGCGTCATTACGCAGAGTCCTTCCTCTGGAGATTGGCCGACGTCTCACTCCACTCGTTTCCTTCGAATCGGCGCTTCGGAAAGCGGTTCCGCGCTGCCCGGCGCCGCTCGACGCCGCTCGACGCTGCGGGCGACGGATAAAACGCGGCGGCCTGCGCGCGCCAATCGATGCCAGCTGCAATGGGCGACTCAATAAAAGACGAGATTATTCGCAACCTTATGGGCGGAATGTTTACCTCCTCTCGTTTCTAGTCGCGGAGAAATGACGTAAAAAGAATAGCGAAAAGTGTCTCCGAACTTCTATAAACATAATCGAGCACTTTTAGTACCGCTGGCGTCAAATTAAGTGACTGGATTACGAGCGCAAAGCTTTGCTCGGAAAGAGAGGAAAGCTGCTGTAAGCGAGCGACGCCAAGGGGGCAGACCCTCTCTTTCGTCAAGTTCTTTGCTGTTAAAAGTGGAAAGAAAGTATTTCTCGAAAGTTTAAGTTTTAATAGGTTGAACTGCAGGGCGCTATTTTTGCTTATTTAAGTTCGACGTTCATGCGCTTTTTCAGATACTTGTAAGGTGTCAGTGGAGTGAAATGTTGATGAATCAAAAATTTGAAGTACGTGTTATTTTCTACTCACGAAATGTTTGCTAAATCAAAAAAACATGATATTCATTAATTAAACACAGCTCTAGTCCAAACGTCATTCGCTTACGTTTAAAAGTTCCACGAGAGGTTTTTAATTCTACTACTAAACTAATAAGTTAAAGAAAGTTAAAGTTAAAGTTAAAGAAATAAACGTAATATCTATATAAATATTAACTTTATTCATTTCATCATGTTCTTCTCTTTGTCATTAAGATATCAACTCATTAAAAATGTCTACCTGAAAAAATATTTAATATAGGAACCTCAAAAAGGAGGCAAAGTGAAAAAGTTAACCACATGCTTGCTAAAGATTAACATTAATGAGATTTGCACCTTCTTGTTGAACGAAGTCTTTTCACGAGCTCTGTAGACTTCTAATTACCTTCGGTACATTCGCCAGTACGAGCGCGGCTAAATGAAGTAGATTAAAAATGGTACTTGAAAATAAACACAAATGGAGGAAATGACTTTATTAAGGAAAATTATATTTACCGAAATTAAGGTAACATGAATTTAAAAAAATGTAAGAACAAATCTTGAGATGTAATGTTCATTAATGTGACTTCAAAATCCCCAAATCTAAATAGGGCAAGAATAAAAAAGATAAGACAGGAATTTTCATCATTGGTAAAGACGCGCCGCAACCGAAAAGAGTTAGAGAATAAGACTTATTCATATTCCATGCATATGCGAGTTCAGAGTTGACAAATTCATCGGCCATTTTTTTTTTCAAAGCATTAAAAATACATAATTTAATATTTACTACAATGTGACTCATAAATTACACAATACGAATAAAAACTCCCTTTTAACCGCATTGGACGCTAGGAAATTACCAACCAAGACACTTTTAGCAAAAAAGTAAAATTGCATAACAGGAGGTGATACGGAAACGATAACGTAACTGTTAAAAAATGTGCATGAAATTAGTCGGTTGAAGTTTCTACACTTTGTCAAACTCCAAATGTCAAAAGTATTTTAAAATTATATGATTGTGCGTATCCTCTTCAAAAATTGAATATGTGTTTTGACTTTTCAATGTTTTCCATTGTATTATTTTACTTTAATATTTCGTAGTTTGGCAAGGTTTCTCTTTATAAAATCCTGAAAAAATAATCATCAAAAATATTTTAAAAGTTCATGACATCAGAGAAATTTTAATTTGCTTGTGACCACCACTAATATTGTGGCATTTACCTCCATCAATGCTATCTGAATCTCTACGTTTTATGTAATTTTCTTTCTGGCATGGAATATAACCTTTCTTTTGTTGTTGGTGTGGATATTATAGGATACATTTTATAGTCATGTTTGATCGGTTAATTGTCATGTCATGTAAGAGATGTTTAGCAGAAAAAACATGTTAATTGTATTGTAAAATACATAGTTAGTATTTTGATGATTTATAAAGTGTGCAGAATGAGTTATATAAACGTCATTTTTGGTAAACACAAAATAGAAGACACGCTTGACGTTTGTAAACCGAAGAGAGTAGCCGAGGTCTATACCCATCTGATGATGTAGTTTAATAATTCTCATAAGATCAATTCAATAATACAAGTAAATGACTTCTCGTGGAGTAGTAGTACTCATCCACCATCTTGTGTTACTAACTCATTTGTTTCAATTCTATCTTAACGAACGGCTTCTGTTAAATCGATAACGAACGTCAACCGTTAAGATTATGTTTTATTCCTCGGGTTGCGTTGAATTGACAAAACACTCTACTGGTCTAATGAGAAGCCTACTTTGTTAGACAGACCCAAAGAGTAGACAGATAGGTTACATAGCCTTGAAATCTTTAATGTTGAATTAGAAGACTTAAGTTAATTAATAAATTATTTATACATATATTGCTGAGAAAGAAACAACTCAAGAATGACATTTAATAATATTCCAAAAATGAAGTCATGATAAGCAGTGTTTTGGAATGCGCCTTATATGAATTGTATTAATGAATCTCGGACTTGCAGTGCACACCGGTTCCTGTCAGTCATGAATCGCAAATTTTGATTGGCCATTTTGGAGAAGAATAATTGCACAGAAATAGCATTTTTTGGATTATCTTGATTTTGGCATAACAAATTATTTACTAAATAAATATATATTATAAATTATTATTACAACAGAATTATTATTTTAATATTATTATTGACACACAATATTCAACAAATTATTTATTGAATAGTTTGTTTAATACTGGTGTTGATTTCTTGCGCGCAATATACAATGAAACATTGCTTTTAGCGGCCGATGGCCTCTTACCGATGAAGGTTTTCGTAAGACTTTTTTCTTTTTGATTTCAACAGAACGTTTGTTGAAATAGAAGCTACTCACATTTAATTAATCGCAAAACGAATAGGTTACGGTGGCAGCAATATTGTCATAGTATTGTATAAACAGGCATGTGAAATTAATGTTTCATTGACCATGACTATCAATGATAGAAGTTATGTTGAAGGCCACTATTACTGCAAAAATGGGAACTTCATTAAAGCAGTCGGTAGTAAAAAAACGTTAAAATTACCTGCAATGAAGTAGCCAGTCATCAGACTAAAAACGTGTATATTACAAATATCGTAATCGAAACTATGTAATTAATACCACAAAAATAACGTTCATAAAATATATGAAAGAAATTTTTGAGTTGCGTACACATTGCAATAAAATTAACAAATTGTTGTATACAAAATTCTCAATGCATTCATTTATGTAAAATTAAAAATATGAGCGCTCACATAAAACAGTTTCCAATCTTTATTATTTTAATTACTAAAATAGTTGAAATTAACATTTGATAACGTAAATCACTTGTTATATTTAATTTCCTACTAAAATGAAGCCATTTTTTTATTTTCTACACGGCTACTCTTTTTACTAATACATTTGGTCCGCTATTGCTGAAATTCCACGTATAAATGGAGATCTGCGTTTGCAGCCGAACAACAGCCCGTCCCCAGCGTGCAGTTGTGGTCTCGGCGCGCTCTGACGGAGATTCCCAGAAGTCGGGAATTGCAGGGGATTTCGGAGGTGTAACAGAAAACGGGAAAGAATCCACAGGGCAGCACGTATTCAAGAGCACAGTTTTCTCTCACAATGCAAAGCATTTAGAAGGTATGCAAGCTGGTGTACTAAGTGAAAGTGCAAAAAATTGGTCTATATTTTCTCACTTTTATTATCAGAGCAAATTATACTTTACAAATACTGTATTTGTGTCGACATTTTGGCTTCCTCAAATTTGTCCGAATTGACGAATATTTCATTTTTATTGTATATGACATATCAAATATCCTTATCGAACAGAAAATCAAAGCCGATTTTCAATTTTATATTATTATTGTTATTATTATTATTACTATTAAATTGATAATTATTTTTGCTGCAAGTAGTAATATTACAATGTATTTCGGTTATATTAAATCATTTTACTTAACTGTTACGGTACTGACAGATTTTAGAAAAAATGTAATACAATATAATTAATTCAGATAGTAATAATAATATAATAATAATAACAATAATAATAAATATTTCTACTGAAGAATATTTTCATTTTACTCAAAATTGCACCGCAAATAATTGAAAACTTTCAGACGTTATCTATGACACTACTTTCACTCAAGATCACGTTTTATCAATCATCACATTCTATTTGGGTATTCCGTCACGGTTGCCTTCACACATCACTATATCTCAGTAGACACGAGATGACAGTATGTAGATGGAAACAGGACAACAGAAGAGAACAATTTTAGCAATTGTCATTAGCATATCTTTTCAGTATTTTCACAATTATTCATAGATTTGTCTATAGCGCATGAAAAGTTAAAATCCAGAAATGTAGTCACTTTTTTTTAGTAGGGTTAATTTGTAAGCACATTTAAAATTGTGTACAAATGACAAAAGGTCCAAAATTTGTTTTCGTGTAGCGAGAGTAAAAATGCAAACATGTCAATAATAGAATCAAACAATCAGCACAATTGTTTATGTAAAGGGCATTTTCAGTCGACAATATTTGCTCCCTCTCAATTCAAAACATTTCCTCTCAATTCAAATTTAAAATGACATGCAATTAAAGGCACAAAATGGGTTATGTTGTAATTATTTACACATAAAAGGAAATGTGAAAAATACAGTGTATCAGGTAGGATATTCCAATATAAAATGATGTTAGTAACAATTGTGTTATAATCTATTTTAACAATAGAGACTAAAAAACACTTTGTTACTAAAAGATAATACACTGCCATTTTTAGTTTCAAATAGTGCGTTATTATAAGAATATCTTTCAAACAAAATTAAAACCTTCAACAAAATTTTTCTTATATTTTCGTAATTACAAATAAATCAGCTTCGAAGTGTTGTACCTCTTCTTATCATCGACAAAACCAACTTTTTGAACTTCCCAACTTTAACACCTCTGTCAAAAGATTTCAATACACAAACTTAGCAACTTAGCAGTACAATTTACACGAGGCTAAAAGAAACATTGGCATACTTTTGCGGATTACATTCGAGTTAATACCCAGAATACAACCTCACTTCACATTTCGTCAACACGCAATGCAACAACACGGTTGCACTACGAGGGCGTCTTCAACTCACAGATGGAGCGGCCGGGATTCAATATAGCATTCCCAACCGGGGCGAGGCTTCACTTCCCAACTCCGGGGCCCCGTGCTCCCCAAAGCCCGGCCCCCCGCGGGATCCCAATATCCGAATTCCGCACGTCGGGGGCGGCGCCGCGCCGCGCCGCGCCGCGCCGCGCCGCCCGGACCGCGTCGCAACGAATCCGGCGCAAACGCAGCGGCGCTCATTTCGCCGAAACCGCGCGCCAACTCCGAGCCAACTTTCGCGCGCGCGTCCAGAGGCCTAGCGCATCGAACGCCTAGGCCCGCGCGGGGCGGGCGGGAATTCCGCCTTCACAAGCGAATTCGACCCCTCTGGGCAGCGCGCCGCGCCGCGCCGCGTCTGAAACAAGAGCAGCCGACGCCCCCTCCCCTCACCGGGCTCGCGGCTCCGTGCAAGGGCTGCTAGAGCGACGGGTTCTGTACAGCGTGGGGATGCACTGATTGCGCAAGGGCAGCGTACTAGGAAACCTAAATTGGCATAGCCAAAATAAAGATGTTTCAATTCCCCTTCCCCCTCTCAACAATCTGAACTAAACGCTACACAGACTTGTTCACAGAGCTACAGTGTGAGAAAAAACGGGAAGAAGTGTATGTAACGAGCGTTATTGTACACTGAACAACAAACACCCGCCACTGAATTGGAGTACTAATTGGAGAGACGGATATGACTCAATTAAGACGGAGAATGAAGTCATGAGAGATGTAGTTGATTACATATACACTATCTGCCAAACTCAGAAGTTATTTTCTTTCTTAAATATTGTTTTAAAGAACACAGTACAGCATTAAATGTTGCTAGATAATATTGGTTGTAAATACGTGAAAAGTTTCAAATGAAACCCTGTGTGCGGTTGAGTATATGTTTTAGGGGTAAGGGTTGTAGTTCTACTGTGTTAGGACGTTATTCAGAACATTTTCTACAATGTTAATTCTATACTTCAACAGTATGGAAGAAAACTGGAAACAGAAAATTCATGAAATATTATTTTGTCTCGGTTCACTTGAAAGCATCTATAAAATGTTGCTGATCCTATTTCTTGGGAAGATTGCATGCTGCTTTCTGGAAGAATTTGCAGAGAGCAAATGCAAAAGCTCGTAGGTGTAACAACACTTGTTACTTCTACTGCTGCTTTGTATTTTTATTATTGTTGTTCTTACCATTGTTTTCGCTTCATCAACTGGTGATTCTTACAATATGTTTCATAAACTGCCTTTCACGTGCTCTTGGTACTGAAACTGCGTATATTATGGATACTGCTGTAACTGCTCCACTTGTAACTAATATTATCGCACTTCGACGCTACTGTGGCAACTGCTGCTTTCAATATCTTCTTGATTTTAATGAAAGTAATGTTACATTTCTGTGCCAGTAGCAGAAAATATAACTCTATTTCTTTTGTATCATATTGTTGCTTCACTCGCCTCGAGTGGTTCATGAACAGCGTGCCAGTTTTCTGTGAGGCGGTTCTCAGTTTCATTTTCGGCCCGGGCAAAATGAAGACGGAAGCCCGAGGAGCAGCTAGGACAGGGACGGATGGAGGAACGTGGTGGGAAGGCGACGCGGGGGCGGGGGCGTGGGCAGCGGAGACGGCAGTGAGATCGGAAGTAAGAGAGTGTGGAGCGGCGTATGATGTTAAAGACACCTGGTCGCAAGTGAACCTCTTGCATCAATATTTTCTTGCAATGAGCACCAAAATAATAAAATAAAGGCTGTGTAGCAGCGACGACGACGGCGGCGGTGACGCCTACGACGTCGCTTACAGGGGTTTGGGTGGGAACGGGGTGGTTGTGATGGCGGTGGCGGTGGCGGTGGCGGTGGCGGTGGCGGTGGCGGTGGCGGTGGCGGTGGCGGTGGCGGTGGCGGTGGCGGTGGCGGTGGCGGTGACGGTGACGGTGACGGTGACGGTGACGGTGACGGTGACGGTGACGGTGGCGGTGACGGTGACGGTGACGGTGACGGTGGCGGTGACGGTGGTGGTGGCGGGGGCGGGGGCGTTGGCGGGGGCGGTGGTGGTGGCGGTTGCGGGAGCGGTTGCGGGGGCGGGGTGGGGGCGGTGGCGGTGGCGCCGGGCATGGCTTCGCTATTCCGCAACAGCCACCAAAGCAGTGCAGCGCAGCTCCCCCGTATGGAGCCACAGTGAAGAGCGAGATATCAGAGACTATCTATTTTATTTATTTTCAACGCACGCAGAAACTGAAAAAAGCTATGCAGCCTCCAGTAGAGAAAAGTCTATGGCTATACCCAGGAACTTGGTAAAAATACAAAAACAGTGAAGTAATGTTGGTTTTGACTGAAAAATGCAGTTATTTGATCGTGTTATTCCGGCTTTTATCATACTGCGTGTACCGTTTGAATAAAACTCAATGCGTGAGTTCTTACGATAGAGCTGACGTCATGCAACAGCAATACTTCACAAAACGATCCGTCCGCCATTAAGTATTTTATTGTTGCGTTATGGATAGACAATTTCTTTTATATTCTTAGAATGTAATGAACTTTAGTTCCCCACACTGAGCTATGTTATTGCAGTATTAGTGATATCTGTTGTTAAAATATTTAATATTTTTCAGTGTTTAACGAGAGTATTTTAATAATTGTTTTGAGTAGTTGTGCGTGGTACGTTTTGAAAAACTATATTTTGTGTTGTTATTCAGCAGCATTTTTGCTTCAGCAAGCCACTAAATATTGATTGTTTACTCAAGCATTGATTATTTACGAAGTATTCCAGAACACTTTTGGAAGCTTTTGGAGCTTCCCATTTATAGTCTACGTTTTGATGCTTGTGCTACAGTGCTGAATAGGATAACAAGTCAAGCGACGGAATAAACGTGATAAGGCCGACCACGAGAACATGTCCTTTAAAATCACAGCAATTTTTGCAGTCTATAACCACTTTTACGAGCTGGGGAACACTCAAGAGTTGGAATGATCACTCGCAATAAGCTACACATTCAGTTATTTTTAACATAGTGGTGAAGTTGATGAATGTGACAGATTTTTTAAAATTAAAGTAAGAGTATTTGCTCAGTTTGTAATAATAAAAACCTAATTGGAATATTTTCAGATAAATCTGAAGGTAAATAATATTTGAGTTCTTTTTAGTGACTTAAGTACAGATATTGAAATTAATCAATTGTATGGAAATGGTGTTTAAAATGAATAACAGAGGGTATAATGGGTATCACTTAATATCAAGTCTACTTGAAATAATTTATTAACTGCTACATTCTGGTAAATGTAAATATTATATGTAAGGAAATACAGCGTAACGATATTGCTTGTGCGACCCATTTATTGACGAACAATTTTTAATGAATCTTGATCACATCAAGACTAAGTAATTTTATACACTTTACATCTCAAAAAACTCTATTGAAATAGAAAATACATTATATTTTTCTTTGGGGTACTAAAAAATAACTTACTGAAGTAAAATTAGAAATTTGGTGAATATATCTTTACAAAAATGTCACAAAATATTTTGCAAACACCAAGTTTAACTTCACTTTCATGAGTATAGTAATGTTTCTCCTATTACGGATAACTTCGGTAGAAATTAAAAGTAATAGAAAGGAAGCAAATGAAGAAATCTTTGCCGGCAAAGTATTTTCACGAAAAACATTAAGTAAAGTCTTTCGTCACTTTCCTGAGCTATAAATTCTATATAGATGCACCTCTTATTAAGTTTCTTTGGTAGAAATGAACACTAATGAAAAAGATGTTAATGAAAAAATCATTTGCTGGTAAATTATTTTGACGAAAAAAGTTAACCAAACATTCGTTTTACCCAATTAAAGTACGAATATTCCAAAACGCGCATTATTCTAATTTAGTTTCCAAAACCAAAAAAATTTCAAACAAAAAAAGCCGCATCAAAGAACAAGCTGGCAACCTAGCATTTAAAAAACCGACTTTCCCGAGCAGCCTCACGAGCAAGAAGCCACAAAACTGACTCCAGCGCCCTCTTAACGCTCGCTTTTTTTCCATCCGGCTTCTCTGCACATCAATACACACATCAAACCCACACGCGCCCACCATATTCGCCCTCGCCGCCACCCCCCCGTAATCCCCCGATACTTCAGGCAAACGCCCCGGGACCCGTGGTCGGGCAGTGGCGCGTCAATTTGCGAAACGAAAAGCCGCTCTCCAAAGAGACGTCGCAGGTAAACACAGCGGCCGCCAGGGGGCGTAGGAAGCGGGAGCGGCGCCGGGGAATCACGCGTGGAGCGGCGGCGGGTGCGACGTAAAGAAATCTGGAGTGCTAGTGGGGAGAGAGAAAGGGACGGGTTGAAGAGGTCATGGCAAGGGGGACTGAGGAAGCGTAGCGTAGAGAGAAGGTGGGGGGGGAGGAAAATTTGGGGTCGGGGAAGCGGCAGAGGGGGGAGCGTAAACGGAATAAATAAAGGATAAACGGAGGAGACAGGGACGGAGCGGGCGATGACAGTGGTGAGTCGGTGGTGGCGGTAAGGAAAGTGGCGTGAGTGGGAGTTTCGTGCAACGGGCTGGTTGGGGAAAGAGAGGGACTGGGATGGGGAGGTACTGAGAGCAGAATGGGATGGGATCGTCTATCTGAAGTGGGGTTGTTAGGGTGTACATGGGGGAGGGGGCTTAGTGGATGTGGACTAGTAAGGCTGGTGTACGAAGGGACAGCGGTGTGATGGAGAGTGTGGGGCATACAGCAAGAGCAAAGGGGCGGGGCTGCGACCGCAGATCGCTTTAAAGCAGCCAGTTGACGGCCGCCGGCTTTTGAGGCTGTGAGTGTCACCGCGGACCGACGCGCAACAGAAATTTATTTCGTCAAACGGCGACTGCGGCAACGACGCGTCTTGCAGAGGGAGTTGCTACTGGGGAGGTGGGGGCGGGGCAGGGAGGCAGCGACAGTGGGAGGGGCCGAGAGATGGGCCTGCGGGTGGGAGCGTGGGGTGGGGATTCGAGAGAGGAGAGGGTGGCTGCGGGGCGGTGGCGCCAGAGATGGCATGCGAGAAAGCGGGAGCAGCAAGAGATGCGGCAACGGAACGGCGATGGGGATGGCAGATGTGGGACAGCGGGGAGGGTGGGTAGAGGGGCGGGCACGGGGGGGGGGGAGAGCGAAAACGCTCCAGCTGTACTGCGGAGCTCCCGTCGCGGAAGGAGGCAAAAGAACAGCAGCGCTGATTCCACCTCCGGCGGTCCAATGCAAATATACAGCAAGGGAAATGAAAAGATAATATGGCCATACGAGCTTCTCTCTGTTTTTGTCGGAGCGCTTTCGCACTGTATACGATGACCGAGATGTAAATATGTGCTCAAAGTACACTGATGGGCGTTTACAAGGCAAAAAAGAATACATTAGAATATAATTCTGGCATTTAATTAGAGTATGTCATGAAAAATGAATGCAGAAAATATGTTTTGTGAATAAAATTAATCAAGTTAATTATGTTTTAGAAAGGAACTGAAAACTCTGAGGACTGTTAAAGTATATTTAAAATACTATGAACATACACAGTAGATATTTTGCAATGTCGTCAAAGTCCATTTTGCATTGATTTTCTATCTAATCATTTTAAATAAGTAATAAAAATAATTCGTTATTCAGATTAAAAAAAGTTTTGTTTCTTTATATCGCAAACTTTTAGAGTGTTTTAAATTCATGTCCTAATAGTTGCCACAACACTAAGAACTTGTGGTGCTACAGAATGGCACAGACGATCCCGTATTAGTTTTCTATTTCCTTTGGTCTCGGCTAGCTATTTGGACTTGCCACATACTTTTATCGGCTGCCATGTATCGACGCCCAAAATAGTTTTTTTCCGAAATTTTCTTATTTTTTCGGTTTAATGATAACAGAATGAATATATCATTTTAAGAATATTAAATAAAAGTTAACCTCACCTTAATTGGTAATTTTCTATTAAAAAAATTCGAAATGTTTTGAGGAAAATGGCGTTTAAGCGCTACTGTAAATGCGAAATTTGAATTTTTCACAGATAACTATTGAGTTTCCGAAAAACTTCATATGAATTCATTTCTAGCACATAGGACGGCTGTTTAAAAAAACACTTTTTCGATACCAGGGGACCCTAAATTGTGTATTTACGTTGCAATCTTGAAATTGATTTTCCGCAGCATACATAACTTTTCCTACACTACGTAGATTGCTCCGTATATACGGGAAAGTAAAAAAGCGATATATGCAACACGTGAGATCATGCTGTTTACCCACCAACCTAAATACTTTTGGTAATCTCAAACCTTTATTCCATTTGAAAACGTTCCGTCAATGAAATGGATTGCAGATCACGCGTTTTGAGACAGTGATCGGCGATGTGAATCTCGTCAACAAGTGTAAACAGTCAAATGATAAAGAAAGTGAAGCTGTTTGTCTTCATAATTCTAAAACACTGCCGTGAAATTAAGCATAAGTAGGTCAACAGAACTAACCAGACAAAGATTAGCCAAACAGATCCTATCGTGTCCAGCATTCCAAAGAAGCCGCACAGTAATAGGACGGAGAGGAGCACCTCGCATCGCCCGATCTAATTGGCCCGAAGGGGGCGTGTCTCCTGCGGGTTCTCCTCCGCCCGCGCCCCACCACACGCAGAGCCCCCTGCTGCCGGCGGCGGCGGCGGCGGCGGCGGCGGCTGCCCGCTAATCCGACCGGTACAATGTGGCGGCGCGGCGCGGAGTGGAGCGCAGCGGAGTCGGGCTGTCCCCGGAGACGGCCAGGCACCCCGAGGCGCCTGCGACCGCCGCCGCTCCCGACCCAGAAGGGCTTTGATCTCGCGCCCGATAGCCTCCCTCGGCGCCACTCACCCCGACCCGGCTCGGCCCGGCCCCGGGTCTGGGTCCGGGTCCCTGCTCCCTGCTTCGCCTCGGCCCCGCCCCGGCGACCTCTTCACCGGCCCGGCTCTACTCCCATCGAAACCCTCGCGCCTCCACCCGTCTCGTCCCGGGCCGTCTCCTAGATCCTCTCTCTCTTTTTCCCTCCTCCCGCCAGGCTCTACCCGACACTGCTCCCAGCGTACCCCTCGTGCCTCCGCCCTGCTCCACGCTTCGCCATGGCCCCGCCCCCTCGGTCCTCTCTCTCTTTTTCCCTCCTCCCGCCAGGCTCTACCCGACACGGCTCCCAGCGCACCCCTCGTGCCTCCACCCTGCTCCACGCTTCGCCATGGCCTCGCCCCTTCGGTCGTCTCTTTTTTCCCTCCGCCCGCCAGGCTCTACCCCACACGGCTCCCAGCGCACCCCTCGTGCCTCCACCCTGCTCCACGCTTCGCCATGGCCTCGCCCTTTCGGTCCTCTCTCTGTCTCCTTCCTTCCTCCCGCTTGGCTCCACCCCACCACGCTTCCAGCGTACCCGCCTCTCTCCAACACTGCTCCCTGCTTCGCCACGACCTCACTCCCACCACCCCTTCAACGGTCCCGCTTCAACTCTCTTAGCTCCACCTCACTCTCATCGTATCTCTCTCGCCTTCACCTCTTCCTCTCCCCCTCTACACCACCTGCTCTCTCCTGCTTCTCTCCTCAGGCGCACTCAAGAGGACACGGCAGCCATAATTAGAGCGCTCAGCTTAAAATAAGTAACTCCTGCGCTAAGAGGTAATTGTCAAAAATAATCGGTAATTGCTTGGAGAGCTGCACAGTGTTGCTCCATGTGTGTAAAATTGCAGAGAATATAAATTGCTTTTCATTAAATGATGGAAATGATGGGTATTTAAAAACTGACACGAAAGAAATATAGAGTATTATATGAACTTGTACAATACAGTTACAATTAATACACACAAAATAGTTTAATTACAACGAAAAAAATATTATCCCCCAGAAAAAATCACACTAAAAATAAATTTAACAAAATTATTCGAGCGAATTTTGGTTGAACATAAAGGAGAAAAAACACAATGCTTCACCATCGACTTGAAAATGGGTGACCGAAGCGTATCAAATTCACTGTGGCAAATTAACACTTAATAATTTTTCAAACGGATAACTTATCCAAACTACCTTAACACGGACAACATTTTGAATCACCGTTTAAACACAATGCATTACACTCCGATTACATTTATCCATAAGCTTCAGCTGTTTTTAAAAATATAATCCCAAAGGTCTGAAACCGTAGCTCAAAGTTTAAGTCGCATACGCTCTTTCGAAAACCAGTTCGGAAATGAATATTCTAAGGCCAAAAAAAACACAATAAAATTAAAGATTCGTTATAGTATACGGACTAAAGAACCTGAGCCGCCTGTACTGCTCCATGAAGATAAAGATGATAAATCCAAAACCACAATCGGCGTCGATGAGCAAACTCAATAAGCGAACGAACGCTAAAACAAATGAAGGCGGAAGAGACAAATGAGCGCCGGAAGGGGGCGGGGCGGGGCGGGGCGGGGCGGAGCGGGGCGGGGCGGGGCGGGGCGGGGCGGGGCGGGGCGGGGCGGGCCGGGCCGGGCAGCCAGCGACAGACGACGCAGGCGCGACAGTTGGCATGTGAGCCCTGTTTCATTTAAATAATTCTCCTCGACGGCCGAAACTAAACGTGTCAGGTCGGTGACAGAATCAACGTCAGCGGGGTCGCGGCTATGAAAACGTTCTGCGCACCACTTTATAACTGCCCGTCTGGCGCTTCCCGTTAGCTGACATTTATGCATTCACGCCGACATGGGCGCGGCAGATAGAAAATGCACCCTCGCCCACCGCATCGAACGACCGCAGGCACAAAATTAAACATGCGGGACCGCTTATGCTTCGGGGATTTCTATTCGTTCGCTCTCGTGTTGGTAGTCAGTTCTGACATTCGGGCAGTTTAGTCGATTGGAGGCCTTGTCGCGGAAGAGAAGGTAATCCTCTCTGTCGGAATCAAATCTCTCTTCTTTTGTGGAGTAAAAACTGTACGTGTAGATATGAACGTGCGTAGTCAGATTCTGACAGCGGTCCTAATTGGGAAAGCATAGTTTTGTTTTCACGACAGATTTATTTGTACTTTATAACAAGTTACGGACATTCTGTCTGTTTTACAAATGTTATTTTTTAACATGCTTCATAGAAGCAATGTGATGAATATTCTTTTATTTCGGGAATCCACTAAAATGTTAGATAACACAATTAAAACTGTACCGCATACAAGCGTTTTGGAATGATGAAGTATAGTTCTACAGTTAGAGATGAAGAAAGATAAAACAGAGAATACTATGAGAATGGAATATGAAATTTTTTACTATTTATTTTTATGATATCGTTTATCTGCCTCAATATGAATTATTTACATCGTACAAAAATTGCTGTAGAGGAACGAAGCCAATAACAGACTTGATAAAAAATAGATATAAAACCAGAAGGGATTCTAATACATATGTGTAATTTGCGGAATAAATGAAAGATGAAGATGTCCAAAACTCGATTTTGGGCTTAGAGTGTTTGCTTTCGCTAGCCATCTCAACTGAATACCAATTTCGCCCCTTCTAGACAAACCGAGAACATGTTTTTTTCCTGCAAGATCTTTATAAAATGTAAAAATGAATGAATTGACTTTCTAAGAGCCATAGAAAATAAATTTTTTCTCCGCTCTTATTCCAATATAATAATTTAATATATTTCAAATCTCTAAACACGCAGAAAACGGTACAAAAAATACGTTCTGTAATATTTACCGTAGAATTTGGTTACTTTTCGTTTCTATTTACGTTCTGAAACACTTAAAAGCAACACCTTAAAATGTCAAATATGCTTGATGAATGTTTTTGAACAAAGAAATATGACTCATTTCAAATTGTCGACGGAATATTAGAAAAAGCAAAATAATCCAGTCACATTAATAATCGAAGTAAACCCCTCAAAAATTGGTCAAAATTAAAAATTTGACAGCTACTAAACATGATTCAATTTTTATTAGTTCTTGGGCAGGAAACAAAACTTGAAATTCATTAGTTGACACAAGTAATTATCGACTAATGTCAGCATAAATCATTCGAAAGGCATCAAGATGGAAGACTTGGTGTCTCACGTTTTCCCGACTCTCGCTAGACTTACGGATATGAAGTAATATAGCTAATCCGATCCTGATGGTGGAGACAGTCAATACGGTGGTCAACATACAATACGAAAAACATCGGAGGAGGCGAATAGATTGATTGATTGATTGATTGATTCATGATTCCGAGTGTGTCAACTGGTAAGGTAATTAGACCCGTAAGTGTTGTGCATGTTTTCATCGCGGAAGGTGGCCGTGATCGTCCTCCGCTAGCGAGGGAGATCCGGCGCCGACCTACGTCAGTTTGCGAGGGTTCACCCCTACCAGGTATCTCCCACCAGCGACGCATCGCCCCCACTGCGACTAGCACTAAACAACCGACTGGTATCCCGACAAGTGTACTAGTGTAGTGAATGTGAGTGTATGTGTGTAAGTAAGGGGTGAGGATAGAACAAGGAAAAGGAAGAAAAAATATCATGCGTGTTATGTGACCCATTTGTTAGGATACTGGTCCGGCATTCGCCTAGTGTTGATCATGGAAATTGAGAAATCACGGAAAACTACCTATCAGAGAAACGGTCGGCTAGACTTCTCCACCAGACAGCGGCTGAACTCGACCTGTCCAGTGTCGACAAACCTGCCAAGGTCGGGGATCAAACCTCGGAACCTCTCAGTCAGAGGCACTTCAGTGACGTCAATTGATGCCCTGACCCTCCTGTACCGACCGGAGAAGGTGGCGAAGACAAGGCTGATTACGAATCACAAGAACAGACGCAAGCAACCACCTATTGGCAGAGGAACTTCCGAATTGTCTGGTAACAGCGATACATTGCGTTCTGCATTCATTCGTTTGCATTATTCCAGACCCCTCGTACATCCGGCCCACGCGGATTCATCAGTTCACTGCTTCCTTTGGTGCACGCGTCCCGACAAATCACAAATGAATGCGTGGTTTTGCGATCAAAGAAGCCCAACTAATCGTATACACTTTCAACCAAAATCTATTACGTTCAATTATTGCACGTCAAATTGTGAATATATCAACATGCATGGTTACGCGCAAACCACACGGATTTTTTGTAAAACTGTTGACGTCTGCACATCATGTAACAACTTTTTTAATGGAGAATACCCTCAATCATTTTTCTTACACTGAAATTGGTATTTCCGTATCTATAACATGAAATATTCTGTGCTCTAACAAAACATTTTATTAGCAACATTTATGGCTTGTATAAGTAGTTTAGGAATGTTTTACTTGCAAGACCATATATCGAGACTTATCTAATGAAATTATATAGGGACGTTATAAAGTATTCAACTGGCTACAGTCGTATGTATTTTCATACCCAAACATTTGTGTGACAGGCATAAAGAATAAAAGGAAAGATCATTGAGCATATCTTTGAAATTACGAGGACAAAAAGGTGTGAGCAACCTGAAGAAGGTCCATTCATGGATGTAGAATATAAATGTGTTATTTAATTTAACCGTTCAGCCCTTTACATAATTTAAAAGTACATTTTAACGTAATTTATAATTTTTTGCATAGCCGAATTGGGATTCTGAAACCTGCAATAATATTTTTTAGTTAACCAAATATTAAAACCTTTGAAAATGTTCACTCAAAATTTAAATGCAAAGTTAGTGTTAGATGGCTATTAAATAAAGATATATGCAAAATTTGGTGCAAAATTTTCCATGAATGGGGGATGGAATAATCACATATTGACGGCTCACAGCAAAGGAAGAATTGCGCTCAAAGAAATCGTTTGCGCAGTGCGCAGGGTTCCGGAATTGCCGGTAAAAGTAAGCGATACAATGTTCAAATAGTTAGTTCTCCCAGGTATGAACTATGGAGCAGAAATCTGTGGAGTGGATAGGATAGATCGATTAGAAAGCATCGAAACAAATTATTGCAAATTAATTCTAGGAGTGTCTAGGTGCGCAGCAAATGCCGGAGTCTTAAGAGAGGTCGGTAGTATGGGAATTTGGAGAGATTTTAAAATGAAACCTATTAAACTCCGGATTAAATTAGCAGATGAACAGGCTGACACACTTATACATAGGTGCTTTAGAGTGCAATGGCAGGGAAGCGACCATCGCTACTGGGCGTACAAAATTAAACGGCTACTTGACCGCGCAGGGTTGGGAGACGTCTCTCCGGAAATGGTGGGAGATAGGGGAACCCTTGAGATAGAAAGGCTGATTTCCGATAGACTTGTGGATATAAAAAGGCAAGAGATCTGGGCAGCAACGGCTGAAAAACGTTCGCTGGTAGCTCAAATCCATGCGAGTCCATTATGGGGTTGCGAAAGTTACGTACATACTCTCGGAAAGGACGCAAGAGGGGGATACGCTTGGTTCAGGGTTGGGGGGTGGATGCAGCGTAGACTAAAGAACGCAAGTGGTAATGGCATCTGTGTGCTTTGCGGTGATAGGGAAGACTGGATCCACATCCTCTTAATTTGCTGTGCAACCGAAACATGGAGAAAAAAATTGATGGGAATGGGAAATTACTACTTCCTAAATAGGAACGTAACGCTCGCCCAAAACATTTTAGGTGACAAAAGATCTAAATTTATGAAAGAATTAGGAACATTTTTAGGAAAGGTCCGGACCATTAGGGAAACTGAAATTAGGGAGTGGGAAAACAGCATTGGTTAGCTTGAGCGGAGCCTAGACTGGAGAAAAATTAATAAGTCAATAAGCTAACAATAAGTAAGTTAATCAGTAATTTTATGTTAAGTTAGTAAACAGTTAAGAAATAATTAATAAGTCGTAGTCAATTGGTAAATAACAGGTCAATACAATAAATAAAATAAAACTGGCATAGTAATAAGCACATTAGGGAGTGAAGGGAAGGGGGGATCGAAAATGTAAGGGCAGAGGCGTTGGTGCGGACGATCTTCTGTGGCGCCGTTTGATTTCAGGTGCTGAGGAGGCCAAGAACTGGAAGGAGACGGCGGGACGCCCGCGTTATAGTTAAAATAAACGTCGGATAGATTAGAATGTACTCGGCTTCTGACGGCAGGTTTTTCCCCCTTCAGGGGTTTTTTCCTGAGCCGTACCTTATGGTCTCTTTTCCGCAGCTTTGATGCGATGGAGAGACCATTTGGGGTGAATACCAATACAATTCGAAAGATTAGATCGCGAAAGGATGTAGGTATTGTAATGGCTTAAAGGCCTTCGGCCTAGCCACATAGGATCAAGTAATCTAATTTGTTTGTAATAATTACCTATTAAAAAAATAAATAAAGATATATTGCTGTTAGGAAAATTGTTGTGCATATTCTTAATGGAATCACTCATAAACCAATTAATTTTCGTAACTAAATAACATTTTGGAAATTACTTCCCTAATTGTCAATCAACGTTAATAAAGAGGTGAAAACATCAATATAGGGACACTAACTATATGTTACAAGGGATCATCCCAAGTTTGATTGAAAATCTCCGAAAGTAATTTTACACATGAAAATAAATTAATGTATGAATAACAATTTCATATGAAACAATTTATACATGAAAATTACATCTAAGTCAGAAAACTGCAAAAAAGTGGAAAGTCAAATCATTACTGGGGAATTGAAGTAATCATATCCATGTAAGATTTTTTTTTTCTTTTTTAATTTCGAGCTTTTCTTTTATAACGGCACAAAGGGTTGACTCTCCATCTTCTACAACAAACTCAACGATAGATTTCCTCTTTCGAGTGGAAGTAAAACATCATATTGCGAGTGGATATTAAACGACTACTGCTACATGCTTTGCGAAAGAACTATATGTTTTAGTTTTTTTAGTGCTTTTCAATAAATCCCTTTTCTTCTACCGATGCAATTTGATTATCATATAAAGTTCGTTTTTTTCCATTATTGCGTTTCATTTGCAAAATTGCTTCAAAAGAAGTATGATAGAAACGAGTAATTACTATCTACAAAATAAATGCCTGTCAAAGTGAAAAACATCTTAAAGCTAGATCGTATTCTGTCACTGGCATATTTTAGAATACAACAAAATCTCGTACCTAGGCAGCTGATACTAGAAGCAATATCTGCACACTCGCTCTCATTCTAACACACACGCAAACTCACACACAAACTCGCCCTCACAGATAAACACGCTCACTCACACTCGCTACCATCGCACGTCCGCAAAGAGCAGTGAAAATCTTGCGCCAGTGACCCGCGTCCTTTAAAAGTCCATTGATTATGCGCTCTCTTCTCCCATTTTCGACGTTCCCGTTGCGTTTCCCCCCGCGCGTCGCCTGCCCTCGCCTCGCATCCACGACGCCCACTGCGTCGCTCGCACCGCAAAACAATCGCACACTCGCATCGGCGCACAAGCGCCAATCACGCTCCGCAATCCATCGAAAAAGAAGCGCGATTTAACGACCGACGGCCCCAGCGCCCGGCGCAGCGCGCCGCGCAGAAAACCGCAAATATGTGTCAATACGGCGGCGGTGGCGGTGGTGGTGGTGGCGGTGGTGGCGTGAGGCTATTCTGGAAACCGCGCGACGCGTCCCAATGGCTTCCGCGATAGCTTTCATTTCCCGGAGCATATGCGCCCCCCCCATCCCCCTCCACCCTGCAGCAATTCCATGTCCCTCTCGGCCCATCTCTCGCCACCCTGCACCTCTACCCCCCCTCCAGGGGCTCCTCACCGCCTCACCACCCAAGGCCATACAGGCCCCTGTAGGCCCTACATTCCCTCACGCCTACTATCCAGACTCGATCTAGCTTCCCACACACTCCGCGTTACACCCCCTTCCGCCTCACACTCACTCTAGGCCCACACATATCATCACATGCCCTACCCACCCTCGGCATGGCTCCCCACCCACCCTTCGTTACACCGATTCTTGCCCCGTCCTCACCATCGCTTCTCCAAGCCTACTAATATCCTTCTCGCACCTTCACACCGTCTCAGTCCTCGCCCGGTAATTTCCCGCCTCGCCCTCACTTCCTTAGTCTCACTTAGCTCCTCATTCTTCTCTCCATCACGCTCTTCCGGATTCCGTCGCTATTAGCATGTTCCCCTTTCGTTCGAACTTTATAGGTGCTTGTCAATAATACAAAACACATAAGATAATTAAATTGGAGATAAGATTACCGATCTGCAGTCAGTAAAAGTTACATGAATCTTTTTATATATCTAGGATTATGATTAGATCGAAACAATCTGTCCTGACTTCAGACAGATTTGAATGATTAAAAAGCTATTATAAATTGTATTTTTGACCCGTTTTACCTAGTGTAAAGTAAATAATATTATCGAGTTAATTAAACGATCCGCTTTTCAAACAAATATCACATGTAAGAACAATTTTTTTAAAAATTTAGACACTCTTATCACCATAAAATTTATCGAATTTCCAAACGTAAGTGAATTTGAAAAAAATAAGCTTACGGATCTTCATAGATTCATGGTATCGGACGATTTCTGAACTATTCATCTATTCCGTATCAGAATAATCAACAAATATAGGGGAAGGGTATTCAGTATGAGGACGCTAATATATATTTTTTGTAACAAAGATCCCTATTTTTAAAGACAGTTTATTTATAATTTCTTTAAAACTTTAAGCAATTAACGCAATTTCGCATCATTCTTTTGGGCGTGCAACGTTTTGAAGAATGCTTTCGTCATCTTCTGGTACACAACTCTTTATCTTATCGTTATTACAGATTTCCTTATAGTTCTTGAATTTGGTAATTCTAGAAACAAAGATGAAGAAAGAATTGGTTTGGATTCATATAATTAATTTCTCATACGTTTAGAATTATAAAATTATTTTCTAATAAATTATCACGAAGTGAGTACGCAATACAGAAAAGTCATAGTACCCCACCTCATTTCATTTGGTGAATTATATAGATTTTTGTGTAAATGTTCAGAGCCATGTTGAATGATTCAGCTGTGAGTAGCTTGGAAACATTTCAAGAAGAAGATGTGAAATTACGTTTTAAATATTTCTTTTATGTTTTAAAGAAAATATAAATAAACTCCCTTTAAAAATAGGTATCTTTTCTTTTTATAAATGTAACTTATAAACAGTTCACACAACATCGTATAAATTGTTATTTAGCTGAAAAATAAAAACTCTGGGCAATGGGCGAAAATTAAAAAAAAGGATATCTGAACTATAGAACAAGGAGACCTGTGAGGCCAACTTGTAACATGGCAAGTGAACATTGAACCTGTGGCGGCGAGGGTTAAAAAGCACAGGAAATTCACACGACTAGCTAATGTACTTTCAACTTGTTTTAATTTACAGTTGAGCCATAGATTGTGTTTTATGCGCACGGGATTGATGAGAGATAACCTATAATGGGATGATGAGATGACAAGTAGCTCACAAAAGCAGCAGTGGAAAATTTTCATGTTGTATAAGTAAAATTTTAGAACTATTATTTTCAAATACTGGTTAAGCAATTTATATTTTTCAGATTACTAAAAAATGTAGCATGTGGATAAGATTATGATACAAGTGTATCAATGAGAAATTCTATAATCAGGAATTCTGTAAAACATACTGTGTTGCTTAGGTTTCAAAGAACACGTTATTATATCTGAATTCAAAATTTGGGAATGAAACTATGAATGATGTACAATATGTGTGACTTAGTACAAATGACTCCCCAAATAATCTTTCTAATACGGTAGTAAATGTGGGTAAAAATAATTTTACCTAAATATTCTATAATAAAATAATTATGTGTAAACTGAAACATAAATTGTATCTAAAATACATTATTTCTAATTTTTGCTTATATTGTATTCTCGTTGAATACGAACAATTGATACGCATACGTATACCTGTCTGAAAAACTTAATACGAATGTTGAAATTAGATACAATTCACCCCTTTACACTCCTTCACACCACCAACACCAACACCAACACCACTACCAACATCACCACTAACACCAGTCAGGCTTCGAAAGATTTAATGCAACATTAATGACCATTAGCAGATTTTTTAAAGCAGTATCAAGTAATTTCTTGAAGTGTTATAAGAGTGATACATTTCACCAACACACTAGAGCATTTGGAAACAATAGTTTCCATACCTTCATGTACTGGTAGGGGCTGCGCGTATGCAACCCGTACGCCACGGCTGCATTTCACCGAGAGATTGCATCAGCGCTCCTGCACGCGCAATCCAGAGCGGCGCTGATTAATGCAAGATACAACTTCCGAATTCGCCAAGTACATATTTGAAATCTATCCCTGCGCGCACGCAATATTGATGCTGTTACCGCGCTTATCAATATTGTCTAACAGAAGAGCCTAAAGGGCATCGTGTTAGTTCCTACCAAAGCCACACAGGATTCACCCGGATTAAATTCCAATATTAGATCACACCGGGAAACACTATTTAGTTAACTATAATTTATACGTAAACAGTTGAACTTTTTGTACTTAACTGCTGTAAATAACTGCTTTCGTACTTAAATGCTATAAATTATGATTTATTGTGCATAATTTATTTTTTACCCAAACGTGAAGCGTTATCTGAACACCCATTAACGAAAACATTAAATCGAGTCGGCTTTTAACAAAACTCGACAAATTCAATAGTTTCAAATAATAGTAACCACAATATTTAAAACACGCTAACATACGCACTCCAAACACTCGTATAAAATATTTCTTTCATTTATTTATCGAGTTTCGAAAACACATTCTAAAAACAATAGTGACACATAACGTTTTGATACCGTGCGGAATTCGCATCTCTAATTGCAATCAAGTTTTTTTATTTACGATTTGTTTACTTAAGAAAGACTTGTAACTACTTTATACTCTAATCTAAGATGTTGTATGAAGAAATCGCACATACAACCTTGACAATTCTTTTTATTGTAAACATAAAATCTGCATGTTTATTTTACGAACTCACTGAATCTCTGACGCACTAGACAAACTGAGGATGATTATTTATAACCTGAAATAGCTCATTGTTTCACATAGAAAATCACTTATTGGACGGTAAGTTTTATCAATTTTTGGTACAAAAATTATTTTACTCTTGCAAATAAAATTCAAAATCGGGTCTTCATAGAACCAATAATTTAAAAACTACCCAGAAAAAAATTATTCGCAATCCCAGTTTATAATTGCATTTATTCAAGAATCTTCACTGATCTTGTTCATCTTATTTGTTTCACATTTGTGTTTCACATTTATGTTTCACATTCCTGCTAAGCTTACTAGGTCTTCATCGATATGATACATGAACATTATCTTAAGTAATGTCGGTATACGTAATATCAAAAAACAGACTGCGTTAAATATTTTAAGATGTGTTCATACAAACACGAAAATAAAACTATTTCCTACGGGATTTGGCGGCGGCAACGGATGTGAAGTACGTGCTTTAACTCCTTTGTTTTGTATTAGGTTGCAATACGGAGTTTGCCTTTTGGAAAACGCAAAAACATGCGTATTGGACCTCACGATTGAAAATATTTAGTTCCTTCCATTAAGAACCTCAAACAAAACAAACGGACCACGAGCTGCGTCCAGGGCGCGGCTTGTGTCTCGGCATCCAGCGCGCGTTACCCTCATCGCACACGCGTTTTTAACGCACAGCGCAGGAAATCTGTCCGTCGGGGGTGACGGGGACAACGGTTGGAGGGGAGTCTGTGCTTGGAGTAGCAGTGACGGGAACGGCGGGGTGTTCACGGCGGGGGCGTAGGAGGAGTGGCGGGAACCGTGGGAATCGAAGGGCGGCGCTAGCGGTGATGGCAGTAGTACCGGGGGCAGCGGGGGCAGTGATGGCGCGATTCTGTCTCGGGCCACGTCGGCGTTTGTGGCACCGGCGTCAGAAGCGGCGATGGAAGAGGTTGTGGCGGTGGAGGCGGCTGCGGGGGCGAAGATAGCGACAGAGGGTTTGTTGACAATAGATGTCGTTCTGGCGGTGGACGAAGGCGGCGGCAGGGGTGAGAGTGTGGTGGGAGGTGGTAGTGGGGAGGATGTTTGTGAGTGTGATAGTGGGAGTATGGGTTGAAGTGGTGGTGGGTTTTTTATAGAATAGCAATTCCGGGTGTGTCAACTGCTAAGGTTATGAGCCTCGTAAGTGTAGCGCATGTTTTCATCGCAGAAGATGGCGGTGATCTTTCTCCACTGGCGAGATCCGACGCCGACCTAGGTCGGCTTGCGGGCATTTTTTCGAACTACGCATCTCACACCAGCAGAGCAACGCCCTCTAGCCGGGACAAGATCTACGCTCCCGTCTGGTCACGTGGAGTGGTGATGGGAATGGCAATGAGAAAGATGATGGAGTGGTGGTGGGAGTGGTGATGGGAATGGTGGTGAGAGTGATGATGAGATGGAGGTGAGAGTGGAGATTGGAGCGCTGGTGATGGTGAAGTTATGCGGACGCGAGCGGAATCGTTTGTGGCGGTGAGGGTAGGAAGAGCTGAGGGTGAGAGCTGTGAGGGTGAGGTAGAGATGACAGGGGCGGGGGCTTGGTTGGTTGCGGTGATTGCCGAGAATCCGCGATTTTTAAAGAGGACATACCGCAAGCGGCACCGCGCAGGATCGATGGGGCCATTCTCGTCACGAAAATAGTTCGTTATAGCGCGCTCCGCCCTTCAAAAGAACGAGCGAGCGCGCGCGGCGCTGTTGGCGGTCGGAGCGAACGTGTGACGTCACGTTCGCCCCCTCTCTCTTCCTTACTGCCAGGGAAGATTCGTGATTGTTCGCTGCAGTATGTTTGTAGGGTGCAAATGCGAAACTATTTTATATGAATTGTCCGTTAATACTAATTTCTATAATTGAATACAATTAACACAAACCAATGGATAACTCAACATATTTCATTATTAAATACTAGTGGAATGCTTCGCTATTGCTGTGTATTGCACTACACACTTAAGTGGTTACGTGAATAATAATCACACTTCTCGCTACTCTCTGCAAACATTCCAATATATATATATATATATATATATATATATATATATATATATATATATATATATATATATATATATATAAATCTCGTGTCACAATGTTTGTCCTCAATGAACTCCTAAACCACTTAACCGATTATAATAAAATTCGCACACCATGTGCAGTTCGATCCAACTTGAAAGATAGTGTAGTTTAAATCTCAAATTATAGTCGCAATTTTAATTTATTGCTAATTTATTACAAATTTGATTGTTGTAATAATTGTAGATAATTGTGACTGTCAAATAATAACAGACAAATAATTAGCAATAAATTAAAATTGCGACTATAATTTGAGATTTAAACTATCCTATCTTTCAAGTTGGATCGAACTGCACATGGTGTGCGAATTTTATTATAATCGTTTAAGTGGTTTAGGAGTCCATTGAGGACAAAAATTGTGACACGAGACGAGATTTATATATATTAAGAATACAACAATCAGCTAGCTGACCCGGCCACGCGTTGCACGCGTTGTGCTGCCACGGAAACAAGGAAAACCACATCCTTCCATTACAGGCATATTCAAAGCTAAGACATTGGGGAGACTTTACACGGTACATCCAAAGCAACGTGAGTGCTTCTATTTACGTTTGTTATTGGTGAATGTTCGACTGGGTTGAGTAAGTAATCAATAGATGGCGCTGCTATGGTAAAAAATCAGCTCCAAGAATCAGGACAGCAGAAGGTCATGCACAAGAATCTCAATAACAGTGTAACGAACGTATTCAAGAGAATATCATAAGAACACTGTGACACGAGATTTATATATATTAAGATTATTTAACCTCCATTTAAAATTATTTTGCACTTATTATTTCAATGTGCTATGATAACATGTTTTTCAGTTCCTCTTTCTAATATTTAAACTATTATTATTATTTTCAGTCAAATGCCACCGAAAAAATCTAACCTCAACAACGCGAGCAGCAAAGGGTCACGACGCAAACGTGTTGAAAGAGCTCAGCAATTACCAGAACAAATCGAAACAAGAAATGCAGCTCAAAGAATCAGGACTCCAGAAAGTCGTACACAAGAATCTCAAGAACAGCGTGACGAACGTCTGCAACAGAATATTACGAGAACAAGAGCGGCACGAGAACGAAACATAGCTACAATACGAGGACTAGATCGACAAAGGCAACGGATTTATATATATTAAGATTATTTTACCTCCATTTAAAATTATTTTGCACTTATTATTTCAATGTGCTATGATAACATGTTTTTCAGTTCCTCTTTCTAATATTTAAACTATTATTATTATTATTATTATTATTATTATTATTATTATTATTATTATTATTATTATTATTATTATTATTATTATTATTATTATTATTATTTTCAGTCAAATGCCACCGAAAAAATCTAACCTCAACAACGCGAGCAGCAAAGGGTCACGACGCAAACGTGTTGAAAGAGCTCAGCAATTACCAGAACAAATCGAAACAAGAAATGCAGCTCAAAGAATCAGGACTGCAGAAAGTCGTACACAAGAATCTCAAGAACAGCGTGACGAACGTCTGCAACAGAATATTACGAGAACAAGAGCGGCACGAGAACGAAACATAGCTACAATACGAGGACTAGATCGACAAAGGCAACGGATCAGCCGCTCATTAACACGTGCATCATTCGTTCGGCTTGCCTTTGAATATGCACCAGATATTAACTACTCGGCGCATTCAAAAATTGCTATCGGTGGAATGGATAAAGTATGTCAATATTGTCAGGCATTGAAATTTCGGAATGAAGCAGCCGGCATGTGCTGCGCATCAGGAAAAGTTGTGCTGTCACCTCTACCCGCTCCGCCGGAGCCTTTATTATCCCTTCTTACTGGCAATTCAGATGATTCCAAATTATTTTTGCGTAAGATACGCAAATTTAATTCTTGCTTCCAAATGACGTCATTTGGGGCAACTAAAATTTGCGATCGTGCATCCGATGGACGTAATTTTGAAACTACATTCAAAATTCAAGGCCAGGTGTACCATAAAATCGGATCACTGATGCCAATGCCTGATAACAATCCAAAATTTCTTCAAATTTATTTTATGGGCGATTGTGAAGAGCGCGTGACGACTCGGTGCCTGTATAATTTTATTGAACAAGCAGAGGAAAGAGCAATTGTGATATTATTGGAAAATTTTTTAGAAGATCACAATCAACTAATTCAATTGATCAAAAGAGTTTCGCCACGACTGCAAAATGACAATTATCAAATCGTCATAAAAGCCGACAAAGTACCATTAGGTGAACATGCTGGTAGATTCAACGCTCCAACTGTTGATGAGGTTGCTGTTATCATGGTTGGTGATCCAGTTGACAAAAGATCTATAAAAATTACACGGCGAGACAACACTGTCAGTACGATTTCGGATCTACACCGTTCATATGACGCACTACAATATCCATTGATATTTTGGCAAGGACAAGATGAATATCACCTTAATATCAAACAGTATGATCCAAATACCGGTAAATTTTACAATTATCTATTTACTTTCTTACTGTATGTATAGATTTTAATTTCGTATTGCATTTAATTTTTTATTTTTTTAGGTGATTACAGAAATAATAAAGTTAGCTCAATGAACTACTACGCACACCGAATAATGGTTAGACAACATCAAGACAATTATATCCTTCGATATCGTCAGCTGTTCCATCAATACATTGTTGATATGTATGCTAAGGTCGAAAGCGAACGCTTGCGATTCCTTCGATTCAACCAGGCAAAACTACGATCGGAAGAATATATTCACTTACGAGATGCTGTTGCTGGAAACATCGATGGAAATTTAAATCCCATTGACATCGGTAATGCTTTCATTTTACCTTCAAGCTACATCGGCAGTCCACGGAACATGCAGGAATACATACAAGATGCGATGACTTACGTACGTCATTACGGCCGACCGGATTTATTTATTACATTCACATGTAATCCGAATTCGGAAGAGATACAAACTTTACTATTGCCAGAACAACAAGCCATTCATCGTCATGATTTAACTGCACGTGTGTTTAAACAAAAATTGAAATCCTTAATTGATTTTATTGTTAAATATTCAATTTTTGGTATCACACGTTGTTGGCTGTATACGATAGAGTGGCAAAAGCGAGGTTTGCCTCATGCCCACATTTTGGTTTGGCTTAAAGATAGAATCCGTCCTGAAGAAATCGATCAAATAATTTCAGCCGAAATTCCAGACCCATTAATTGATCAAGAATTATTTGATATTGTCACCAAACACATGATCCATGGGCCATGCGGTGCTTTCAACATGACGTCACCGTGCATGGAAAATGGAAAATGTAAAAAAAAATTCCCAAAGCCGTATACGAATGACACGATCACGGATATTGATGGTTATCCAATGTATCGCCGCAGAAGTACTGAGAATGGTGGCCACACATTTACAATGCGACTGCCGAACTTTCCAAATCAAGTTGAGTTTGATAATCAGTGGGTGGTACCATACTCACCACTACTTTCAAAAACTTACAAAGCTCATATCAATGTTGAGCTTTGCAGTTCTGTTAAATCAATTAAGTATATTTGTAAATATGTAAACAAAGGCAGTGATTTGGCCATATTTGAAGTACAAAACATAAATAAAAATGACGAAATAGCACGATACCAAATGGGCAGATACATTAGCAGCAATGAAGCTATTTGGCATATTCTCAGCTTTCCCATCCACGAAAGAGATCCTGCTGTCCAACATCTGGCAATACATCTTGAAAACGGTCAACGTGTATACTTCACTGAAAAAAATGTTCTCCAAAGAGCGTTCGAAGCTCCGAAAACGACTCTAACTGAATTTTTTACATTGTGTCAAAAACCTGATGTTTTTGGCCAATTCGCGAAGACATTGGTGTTTGGTGATGTTCCACGTTATTTCACATGGAACAAATCCAGTAAAAAATGGGAGCCACGGAAACAAGGAAAACCACATCCTTCCATTACAGGCATATTCAAAGCTAAGACATTGGGGAGACTTTACACGGTACATCCAAAGCAACGTGAGTGCTTCTATTTACGTTTGTTATTGGTGAATGTTCCCGGACCAACGTCTTTTGAATTTTTACGAACAGTTAATGGTCGAGTATTCAATACATACCAGGATGCATGTCGTGAACTGCAATTGCTAGAAGACGATAACCATTGGGACTTAACGCTTGCTGATGCTGCGTTGACATCAACACCGAATAACATTCGTCAGTTGTTTGCAATTATTTTGACGACATGTTATCCCTCGCAAGCACAAACTTTGTGGGAAAAATATAAAAATTGTATGACAGAAGACATATTGCACCGAATTAGACAAACAAATCAATGCCAAAACATAGATTATACACCAGAGATGTACAATGAAGCATTGGTCTTGATCGAGGATTTATGTGTTCTTATTTCAAATTTACCACTTAATCATTATGGTATGCCATCACCTAATCGTCCAGCCACCGACTTAGTCAATACCGATTTACAACGAGAAAATCAATATGACCATGAAAGTTTAGCAACAATTATCATGAACAGTGAACCATTACTGACAGCAGAACAAAAAATTATTTATGATCGGATTATGCTGGCTGTTGCTGCTGAACAAGGCGGTTTTTTTTTCTTGGATGCACCCGGTGGAACCGGTAAGACATTTTTAATATCGTTGATTCTTGCCAAAATACGGTCGCAACAAAAAATCGCATTAGCAGTAGCATCGTCAGGCATTGCGGCTACTTTACTGGATGGTGGGCGAACAGCACATTCAACATTCAAGCTGCCATTGGACGTTCATAATAAACCAGATGCAATGTGTAACATCAAAAAGAATAGTGGAATAGCTGCAGTGTTGCGGAAGAGTTCTATAATAATTTGGGATGAGTGCACAATGGCACACAAATATTCACTTGAAGCATTAAACAGAACTATGCAAGATTTAAACAGCAATAATAAACTTTTCGGTGGTGCTATCTTACTTTTGTCTGGTGACTTCCGGCAGACCTTACCGGTTATACCTCGCTCTACTTTCGCGGATGAGATTAATGCATGTTTGAAACAATCATTCTTATGGCGAAGTGTTGAAACACTTCGATTGACCATAAATATGCGAGTACAATTGCAAAATGATCCATCAGCACAAATATTTTCCGAACAACTACTAGATATTGGGAACGGTAAAATAGAACTGCAACCAAATACGCAATGCATTAAACTACCAGACAATTTTTGCACTGTTGTTCAGGATAAAAATGAATTGATTCAGTGTATTTTCCCGGATATACAGAATAATTATTTGAATCATGAATGGCTTAGTCAACGGGCGATTTTGGCAGCCAAAAACGTTGATGTTGACGAAATTAACTTCCAGATACTACAGTTATTACCAGGCGATATGATGTCTTTTAAATCAATCGATACTGTTGTTGATGAAAATGAAAGTGTAAATTTTCCGATTGAATTTTTAAATTCATTAGATATCCCTGGAATGCCACCACATAATCTTCGATTAAAGATTGGTTCCACTATTATTCTCCTCCGTAATTTGAATCCACCTCAATTATGTAACGGTACGCGTTTGGTCATCAAAAAGATCACCGGAAACATTCTTGAAGCAACCATTTTGGCTGGGAAGTTTAAAGGAAAAGTGGTCCTGCTGCCACGTATTCCGATGATACCATCAGATTCTACCATACCCTTCAAAAGGCTACAGTTTCCAATTCGTTTAGCTTTCGCCATTTCTATAAATAAATCTCAAGGTCAAACAATGTCCATTTGTGGTTTAGATTTGGAAAATCCATGTTTTTCTCATGGGCAACTATATGTTGCGTGTTCACGTGTTGGGAAACCGTCTAATATATTTGTGTTAGCTAAAGACAGGTTAACCAAAAACATTGTGCACCGATTGGTGTTAAATTAAATTGAATTTGAAAGTATTTATAATTGAATAGTACTTATATTTGTTATACAAATTAAATGGAAATAATAAATCTGATAAATTTTTATTTTGTACCTATTGATTTCTGCTTAATATCAAGTGTAAGAACATTTTAATTAATTGTGTTCAACGTACTTCCCCTTCAAATCTCAATCCAGTGAATTTGTATACCAACATCAATATTTTCGTCTTTATTGGTAAATAATTTCATTGTACTAAAGGGTTATAGTAGTAGAAAGTCAAATAAGGAGATCACCATATTTTTTTACAAATACCATCTGTGTGAAAAAGCATAGTGGACTCCGTGACTGATGTTCTCTTATTGTTCCTCTTAGATTGTTTACTATAATGTAATATAACAAAAACTTTAGCCACAGCAACGCGTGGCCGGGTCAGCTAGTATATATATATGAAAGACTTTCTTGTGATTATGGATTTGATTAAGTTGCTAGTTTGCACATTGTTGTTAAGTTCGTTCGTTAAATCGTTCTCCCTCACGTTTGGGCATGCGTTAGATATGACACTCTCGGAGAAATTATATTTACTTATTTACATATTATGCTCAAGTAACATGGGATATTAAAATTTCGGTTGATACAACAATCTCAGGGGCAGGATATGCAGCCATCATGCACTTAATACTTTACGATGTAGCAGGTTGCCTACCACCTCTGCTCAGGGGTGATTGAGTAGACTGAGCTAGTCAGCATTAATCGCGAGTAAACATCTACAACGCCCCCACAAATCCGATTTCATTGAAACTACTCATTAAATACTCCAGATATTAACAAGAATAAAGTGTGCAAGTTTCAGATAAATTGTCTGAGAAGTTTTTACGTCAATATGCAGCAGTCATACGCACATTCCCTCAACAGATACATGTGGAGCATCAAAAGAAAATTAGTAAATGTATTTAAAAAGGTTTTAATTCATTTGAACAATGTTTGAAAATAGTTGGATTATTTTTTAGATATATAATGTGTCCAACTTAATCTCAACGCATTACAACTCAAACCAACAATATTTTATCATTAACTGTTACTTTCTCGCTACCGCTACAGCTGGAGAGGAAGTTTCGGTCTATTTGTATTGTTTGCCAACGATCTCAGTATAGTATTATTAATTAAGTTAAATATTTTACTTTCTCGCTTCAAATATGTTGGTTAATACAATGAAATAAACAATAGAATGAACTTCACCACAAATATATTTTCCTTTAAAGATTTGAATAAAAAATCCATTGCTTGAAACTTTTCACACCAAATTTTCTTCTATTCCAAATTAGTTGTACAAACAATTATGACCGATGTGTGTTAATTCAGAGATAAATTGTGGAGTAAATAGTATTTCATATCTATTATTAAACACAAGAAAGTATATGCTATTTTAGCATCACTACTTAATAATGTTACAATGATAGTATCCCAAAAGAGAGTAATATACATCGTGCAATAGAGAATTTCTTTTAGAACTCTTCCCTTACTTTACTCGTGTTTTTCCGTGAATGCGAAGTGCTGACCATACGGATGATTCCGGTTCCCAAAATATCTGCCCTCTCGCCACTTCACGTCCTGTATAGATCCCCGACGCCAGCAAACTGCGCGCGGCGTAACCCGAAAGGGAAGAGAGAATGAAAGGGAAAGAAGCTGTGAACGTCATCATTCTTCCTCCCTATATTCGCCCGCTCTTGCGTGTAGTTTCAAAGCGGCTCCGCTGTAAGCTCCGTGCGTCGCCTGATAAAAAGGCCGGGCGCCGCGGCGCGCGCTAGCAAAGCATTGGATGCCCGCCGCAGGGGCTGCCGACGTGCTGCGGGGGGAGGTGCAGAAAAAAAACTGGCGAAATTCAGTGGCTCCAGCAGAGGAGCGATCCGTAGAGCAGGGAACAGGACGGTACTCGTAGATTTTCAGCTTTGAGTTCAAGGATTCAAACGAAATTAAAACTCGGTTTTTGTATGCTATAGTTTCGATACGATTCTGTTTCGGAAGAAATTGTCTGCCAGTTTTTGCCGCCTGCCCGCGTGACGTTGTCACTCAGTTTGTAGTACTGAGTAATCTTACAAAGCATCCCATCCGATCATGACTCGTTCTTCCTTGATTCCATGCTGAGTTAGCATCTTTGATTTACATAGATGATAATAATAACAATAATAAATATTATTTGGTTAAATAATAATAATAAATATTATCATTATTATTATTATTATTATTATTATTAAAACAATAATTATAGCGGAACTATAGATTTCAAGAAAAAGAAACTAAAGCATTGGAAAACACAAACCAGATCAACTGCTCATCCGAAATATTAATTTCCCCCCTCCTTTCTTTCTTCAGCTCGCCATTTTTCACAAGCCAACAGGATATCTATTAGGTGTGAAACGAACCAGAGTATTGATTTTGTAATGAAGCAGCTACCAATGCAGTATGGCAGCACCAACAATGGTCTAAATTCTTACTCTTGAAGGTTATACTTATATTAACAGGTATTCTCTTTGGCGATTGCACTTTTCTTTGAAAAAACATGTGATGTTTTTAATAATAACAACATAATTCCCGTTTTGAAACCCGTGTTTGCATTTCTGAAAATTCCGGGCCGTACACGTGCCTGTTAAACAAACTGATTAAGAATTTAACCTTTTTTTTTGCTAAGTCACACACAAGAAATAAATTATACATTACACTAGAAGACAAATCAACTTCAAACTCTGAGACAAAATGGAGTGCATCACGCAGTAATTAATATGTACCGAATGAAAAAAATGCATTTTTCAATCTGTAGTGAAGCAAACAGCGGGATGAACGTTTTAAAACGTATTTCTTCTTGCCCGCCGATACAGCCTTTCAACGTATTTAAAAGCATATGAGTAGTCTGTCACTTTGTTGGTTAGTCCAACTGTTAGATATTCGTTGTTTGTAATTCTAAATTCATTGTTTATTAAAATGAATTTATTTTAGATTGGAGAAACGAAAGGAAAATATTATGCAGAGAAGAGAATAGTGTTATCATTTTATTTGGTTTGGTTTCAGCATTAGATAATCTTGATTTTATGCCTGCGCAGCCTATATATTTTCCAATGTTTAATTATACGATACTTGGAAACAAATGTTGGCTGTTGTAAGAATTATTTGCTACTTTTAATAGATTTTTGTAACATGGATTTTTTTATTTACTGTGATGTTTTAAACGGTAATTCACCAGAGAGAATTTGAAGTTGTTTGTAGAAAGTTAATTACTGGATTACATCTGGTTTGTAATGCTATGAGCTGCTCCTTCTGAGTTTAGACACTCGTATATTACGGTGGGAAGGGTGATGAAGGATTAATTTATATTGTGAACTTTTCATATTAGGTGTTCTCGTATTCAAAGAAAAGTAAAACTTTTTAATAAATGCTTACTTTTACAAAAAATGGAAATATTCGAATGAGATTTTTAAAATATTTTCAGTTATGAATCTCTAGCAATAACACACTGATGGAATTATATTTATATATAAATATACCCTTAATACGGAATAAACACATGGTACAAAAGTACGGTGACCGCGAGATATTCTCATGCTCTGCACAAGTTAAACATTTGTCAGAGATATTGGTCACAGACACACTGCCGTCGGCTTTTACGGTGAAAGCACTGAAAGTTCGTGTCTCGCGTAAACACAGGGCTGCTATAGTAATGAGCTTCCAGCCAAAACACGCACAAAACTCCGCTCTTGTCAAGTTATCTTTACGCAGACAACACCAATATTTATTTTTCTGCCAAAAATTACAAATTGGCGAAGCTCGAAGACCAGAGAGCGTTAATGTTAAGAATTTTTATCAACAAAGCTAAGATGTATTCGCGGAGTTCATGGTACGAAAAACTGACGAATACAGCATTCAATTGTGCCTTGTGATGGTTCACTGGCACTAATTCTTGTTTAGTACCACTGTAAATATATGTACACATTGACAGCGCATGCGACTGGAAGCACCAATCAAGTGCAGTCCTCAGGCGGTCCCCTTTTAAACGTGTATCGCGTGGTGGCAATTTTTGCAAAGCAACTCATCAATTCGATCTCGAATTTCCGGACGTTAAACCCGAGTTTAAGGTACATTTGATTTGTAACAAAGCACGCATGTCAGACGATAGTGACGTCTACTAAGATGATTAATATTGGTACAGGTGGCGAGAAAATGTGTGTGATTTGGTACACGAAAATTGGGATGCGTGGATCGATGCACGGACGTAAATTTCTGACTGTCAGATTAGAAGCTTTTGAGATAGAACATATATCAGGTTGTGGCGTTGTTTTTTATTTTCGGTGCGTGAAAATCCAGTGACATTTTTCATTTTTCTTTCATTAATGCCGATTGGTAAGTCAATAGTTTGTTCGAACAATTATTCCAATTATTCTACTTTTTCTGAGTAAAATATTTGGATTTGATAAGAATTACAAAATAGCCTTTGTATATCCAAATGTACCATCAGCAAATTTTTAAGGATCGGCGCTTGGAAAAAGCATTGGACTCGACCATTTACAGTGACTTTTCGTTTCTCTGTTTATGTCCATTTCGTATGCTCTTAGTTCATACGTTTTTTGTCACACAACGTTTACGTCATAGTTTGTACCAATGTGTACATCCGCTCGGTTTTTGTACAGCTGGAAATTCTCTTCACCAAATTGTCCTGTCTGCATGTATGGCTTTGTCACTCACATGCCAAAATCAAACTCCTACAGAAAACATCCCATGCTTTGTGACTCAGTCTGCCTTTATTACCTCGCGCTTTAGAAGCAATTTTTTAAAATATCGATTGTAGTACTTTGAGTTTGTATTGAAACGTATACATAAATAACCTACCATAGAGCTAAAGAAAGTTTTAAATGGCACGCGAGGAACACAATATAATCCACGATATAAAATGTAATTCAAAACTTGTGTGTCTCTAGAAGGTGTTAATTAAAATTACACAAGTTGCAAGCAAGTACTGCAAGTACAACAAGCAAGTACAATACTGCTTCAATTTTCTTATATTTCATTACCGTTAGATCTCTCGAAATGATTTATACCTAAAACAGAGGTTCTATTTTACAATCTTACAAAAAACTAATACGTTGGTGGCGAATTTTGATGAGTTAACGAGCCAAAAATTATCAATAAAATGATCTTAAAGTGTTTTAAAATGCCTTAAAAACGACGAAAAATGCGTTAAAATGTCTCTAACCAGTTCAGGTGAAAAACTCAAGCTGTTGAATGTGTTACTGATGTAATCGAGGCTTTTTCCTTTCGTTCAAGTGAACTCAGCTTGCAAACTGTTGGTTTGGAACATTCGTTATTACGAAACCTGTCTTTAGTTATACCGAAATAGGCCTAACTGATAATGACTCTTGTAAGAGTCACAAAATCGTTATATCACAAACTCACAACGGCTGACATTTCAATTTCTGAGCAAAGAAAGCGCTCTACTAAGTGATTCTGAGGAGAATATTTGTTGCATCTCGCAAATACTATTTGCAGGAAGTAACATTAAAATGATATTAAAATCGATGAAATTAGCAAAAATGTTTTAAAAAGTACCGAAAAAGAGGGAAAATACTTATTAGACATCGATGAATATGCAAAAACAAAGGCCAAATAAAATGGGTCATTTCCTTTTTCCATAACATGGAATTAATGTCTATACTAAAAGGCATTGTTCGAAAGTGAAAAAAATGACATTTCATTAAAATCCGCCTCCTAGTAATAAGTCTAAGAACGTAGTAGTGGTGGTGGACTCACGTTGGGTGATGTTGCCGCGCTTCACGGTGGGGCAGACGCGCCACAGGCCGATCTTGAAGGTGATGGTGGTGGACTGGTCGCTGTTGGGCAGGCGCACGGGCTCCCACGTGAACAGCCACACGTTGGACACGAAGGCCGTGAGCAGCGTGGCGAGCGCCGCCAGCCCCCACAGGATGCTCAGCCGCGAGAGGGCGGCGCTGCTGCGAGCGTAGCACATGGCGCCTCACGCTCGCGCTCACGATCACGATCACGAACTCGCCGATCACGTGACGACACGCCGCTCGCACGGCGGCGGCGGCGGCATCGCTCACGGCACGGATTCGAGTGAAGATATCCTCTCGGCATCCACTACCACGGCACTATAGGCTTGCGTTGGCCCTCCTGGGCTTCTTCCACAGAAATAATCACTTCCTTGAAGACGATGTCACTGTTTCCTGCTTTTGGTGGCACTAGTGGGTTTCAGGGCATCCACAGACTACCTCTACGTCGGTTCGCACTAACCACGGTCACTCATTTATTTCTTTTCCTGTGGAATACTACCCTTGTTATTCTCTACCTTGGAATGGGGTTTCACAGACTTTATATCACGGTATATCAAAATTTCAGTTTTCGTGCACTTAGTAAATATTTGGTTACTGGTACCACTCAACACAAACACACAGAGAGATGAGGAAAATACATTTTACTAGTAAGAACGAATCTCAACATGGTTGAGACTTAAATTCAATGTCGGTAGCAATTCCAGGATGAAAATCGCGTTTCGTTGTTGTCACTATTGAAGCGTTACATAACAAATCACGTGATCTTCAAAAGAAAATTATATTGATAGACCACAAACGCATCACATCAATCGACAATCCATCCAGTGACAGTCCATGGGTTACACACAGAGTAGTAAATACAGCTTGTATAACACGAAAATGATAAGCAATTAGTTTAGGAAAAAGTATATGATAAATATTCACTTTTTCCTTTCAGTAATAACTATCTAACCAACACAAGTACTCACAAGATTTAAACACACTAAATCACACTGCAAAAAACAGAACTGTTAAAGACGTTCCAAAAAGTTACCTACCACATCCTCTCTTATCTTTAGGCCAATGATTCTCGATTCTCGAGGGCGCCTGATCCACTACAACTGAGCATTCGATGCTAATATTTAGAATAACAGCTGCGTCGCTACACTACAACTTGAGATAAGGGACACTTTTTTTTAGCTTGGAGTCGCAGGGCTCCACGTGGCCGCCGTGGGCTGCTTCGGATATGTGAGTTGTACTCGTGGGCGCTGGCGGCAGGGCTGCCAGCCAAGGGCTTGCGAAGGGCTGGCTAGAGGGCGCCGGGCCCCGGGGTGCACATGGCGCGCGGAGGGCGGCTAGGGCGGCGCGGCGAGGGGCGACGGGCGCGGGCGGCGCGGGCGACGCGGGCGACGCGGGGCGCGAGGGGCGCCTTCGCTCCGGGGCAGGGCCATGGCGCCGCCACGAAGGTCCGAGATCCTGCGGGCACCACGGGAGCCGACGACCTGCGGGGCTGCACCTGCGAACACAGAAAAAAAGGGCGCGGTAAGCGTATTGCGCAAATACCTCTTCATTTGCCGCACCATTTACGCAAAATCTGGAAAATAACTCGAGTCCCGGCGGTGGCATGATTTTCGGCACTAGCTACATAACTACATGGAATTCAGTTGCTGGCTGGGGGAGAACTCCAGCGACCAGCTGATCTCATCGATAGTATTCCGTGCTTTTTTCCTATTATCACCAGGTGAATGCCGGGGCAGTACTCTTACAAACGGTTCACACACCGCGCGCCATCTTTTTTTCCTCATCCTCGTCCTATCCTCATTCATTTCTTGCACTCACATACACTAACACGCACCACGCATGCCGGAAGACCCGTCGAGAGCTTAGAGCTGGTCCCGGCTGGGGCGATGGCACGCTGGTGGGAGATACCTGGTTGAGAGAAAACCTCGCAAGCCGACGTGGAAGTCAGCGCCGAATCTCATCGCTACCTCCTGCAATACAACAAGCACTAGACTTACGGAACTAATGACCTTAGCATGTCACGCGCCCGGAAACACTAAACAATCAATTAATTAATTGAAAAAAGAATTCAAAAACCAATGGTCTGCTCTGCTAAGTCGACCATGGAATTTCGCTCTGACAACGCAGTCTTAGTCCAATGGAAACTTTCAGACCAACAATTACATCTGTTGTGACAAGAAAGTAGAAAATCAAGTTGCAGAAATTCACATTAATTTTTAGAACTCTGCTATTGTTTCAAAGACAAATAAATATTTAGTATTGAAAGAAAATTAACTTTTATCCAAAGCACAGAAAATATGTTCAATCATAAATTCTTCACTAGTTTAATAAACATGTCTTCCAATCGACGCCTTTTTAAATTCTACTAGCAGAAATGCAATACAGCTAGAAAATTACGTATTTGTATTATTCGAATTTTAAACAAAATTCAAAAGAAATGCGTAAAACATGAATGAATGTTCAATAATGTCCAGGCACTGAACAAAACTTTCATAAATATGGTAGATTCTGAAAGTGAAAACTCTGATTTCTATCAACACAAATGAAATCAATTATAGTTCACGGGACATGAAACGACACTTCGTTAATTAAAAGCTGTAATTAACTACACTATTTATATGCAGGTCGAATAGAGCGTTGCGATAGCAGAATTTAAACGCTGTTCCCACGTTCGATATTCACATTCATGTGAAACGCAAACGTCAATACTCGCTCCATCATAACATCACTACCGGACTAATGGCGAACAAAACGGCTCTATACAAGAAGTATACAGCAATAAAAATAATAATTAATTGAAAAACATTTCGTGCAATTAGTAGAAAAATTCATTGATCTTTCTTGAGTATAACACTAGTATTTTAAAAAATGTGTACGGAGGGGAGGAATATACACAGTAATACACGTAGAAGAGGAAACGTTATGTAATGCTGAGGAAATTTGATTTCGAGTTTTCCATTGAAATACACATTTGGGTCCCCTGATACCGAAAAAGTGCCGACTGTGCGACTCACAGACGCACGTCTATCCGTCTGTGAACACCACTAGCCGTATGTACGATTTTTTTCAAAATGGGTAATCCCTGATCGTTCTGGCTCCATTCGAGGTGCCGCGATTTTGAAAAACTTTCTTCAAAATTTGGGGGTACTTAATATGAAACCCGACGGACCTTTTTAAAACTTTCTCAAAAACAGTTCCAAATATTTCCTTTAAATTTCTTGTAAGAATAGAGTAAAATGCACTTATCAAGATGGCTTGTGCCATTTTCGAGGCTATTTCATAATTTTTGAAAATAGCAAAATTTTGAATTTTTCCGCATCTTCCCACAACTACAAAATTGAACATAGCAGTTGTTTCTTCATATGAAATTTGTTGTGCATAGTGAGTTCTTTCATTAAGGTAAATTACATTTTTTCGAAAATTTTAGTAGTTTTCGAGCAATATTGCTTGCAATATTTAAAATTTTATAAAAAATTAAAAACAAGATTTTTTCAAAAACGGCTCCAATTTTTTTCTTGAAACTTTTGGTAGGGTATTGCTAAATGCCCTGTATAAGATGACATAAACATCAGTTCGTTCTATTCTTTTGATTTTTAAATCACAAAAAATTAATTTTGTTGACTTGTCTCTCAATTCGTTAATATTTACACTAGCTGCGATTTGTTCACATTCTTATATTTACGTGTATATGCACTTTAAATAATGTCAGATAAAGTTTCCCGAAAATTCAGTTTTCTGTGAAAACTAAATCAAAATTCCGCATATTCAGAAACGCTCGAACGCCATATTCTCAAAAATATTTACTATTATTTTTTTCAAACATTTCGAAATTTATAATGCTAATTTCAATTTTTAATATGACGTAAAGTTCGGGATATTTTTTTTGTTTTTTAAAAAATTACATGAATGTAATTTATTTAAGATGTCTCACACGGTTAATATGCACATTTCCAGCCATTTGTAAACACTTGTATTTGTGAGTTAAAGTACTTTAAATGACATCAAATGAAGCTCTTCGATACATTAAAAATTTTCTGTGATAAACAGCTTCTAATTTCGAATTAACACGAGCAAATAAAAACATTTTTCTTAAAAAAACGCTCCAAATTTTTCAAAGAATATTGCTATTTAGGACGAGGTTTTACTGTTATTTAATACTCTTAAAATAATATTTCCGTTACTACTAGGAAACCGAACAATTAAGAAAAATTTTAAAAAATGTACTTTGGGCGGCGACAGATTGCAGCGGGCAAGAATGTGTGGCATGTTCGTACAGCAAGCCGAGACCAAAGCAAATAGAAAACTAATTCGGAAAAGTCTGTGCCATTCCGTGGGACCACGAGTTTCATTTATGTTACTTGCCTAAGAGGTCCCAAGCCATTTTTGGCATTAAACGCGAGGAGTACTCTTTGAACAACGTAGATGAATCATTCGTCGTCAGTCATTGTCTTTTATCCCTACCGGCCAGAGTCTCGCCGTCATAAGTATACAGAGTTTCCAGACGGTCACACATCCAGGAACACGTGTCTCCTGCTACTATACTTCCGTTACTTCACGGAGCTTGATTAAGAAGCTTCTGGCGTAGACATTGTGTACTCACATTGTAAAGGACGAGTTTGGGACAAAAATGTGAAGAAACGTTTGAATATACCTTTGAAAGACGGAAAATGTAAATTCTAACTTCCTTAAAAACGCGTAAAAGTGCGTTCAAAATAGATGAAAATGGCAAAACGTCTACCGAATCTACCCTAGTCGATATCTACAAAAGGGTCTCTCCCCCCCCACACACACGCAAACAAAATAAAATACGAAGTTAATGTGAAAATAGTAAACGTAGCATGCCAAAATTTGAAACAGTCAATCTTTGAGTTATGTTTTCATCCCCTTGCTCACAATCTGCTGGGAATAAATAAAAACATATTTTTCTTTAAATAACATTTATTTTCCATGGAGTGTTTTTCTACCTATTAATAAAATAATATTGATAAAATATTTATATATTTTGTTTTTAAATCCTTTAAATTTCTTAAATATATTTACATAATCTCTTCTTCTTTAATTTATGAAAAAGAATGTTTGTTTCCTTTTCCGCCATATAAACTTCTCTCCCTCGGACACACGTTTACTGCGCTTGGCGTACCTATGGAGGGATGATTGCGAAACAACTTAGTCTTCAATGCGGCCTAGCAAAAGAGCTTCACAGCAGTAGTGCCAACCCGGAATTTACAAGAGTCTTCATTGCTGCGGCGCCATCCACACGACCGTCCCGGTCGTCCACGCTCACCAAAGTCGCGAGCTCGTCCTTCGTCGTCCCACCCTTCCAAACCACCCGAACACGTCTCCTTTTACACAGACTACACCACAAATAAAATCACACCACTCACTTCGGCAATATGAACGATGTGGGTCTTTGACTCTGTAGACGGAGTTGGAACTTTGGTCTACAGGACCTCTTCGATGGTGTGAACAGAGTTGACACACTGGCCGAACGGCCCGCACCGCCCGCTCTACCCCTTCCATCATCATCGCAGACATCGCCTTTGTCACCCACGCCGTCTACACCACCCACATTGTCAACTCTGTTCACACCTTCATAGAGGTCCCGTAGACTACACTCAACTACATCTACAGCGTCGAAGAACCATATTGTTCATAGTGCGGAAAATTTTCAAAGAGACCACTTTGCCCAAATCACACCATTCTGATTCAATTTACACTACACTAAATCACTACCAATTTTTCTATATTATTTTCAGTGAATCTACATAACATAAAAAGTTATTTAGTCACATACAGAGAAAACTATCTTCAGAAACAGATATTGTATTTATATAGCTCAAGAATCCACTTCGAATGTACGTAAAATCAAAATGAGTACCAGAATGAATGTGAGTGAACGTGGGTAATTGTCAAAGTCAAAGTGTGCATTGCTGTGAATGCAAGTAAAAAAAGAAAGGAAGAGAAAGGTCAGACAATATGCTGGAGGGAAAGGTTGAGAGTACGCCAGTGAAAACACAGAAGTGAGAGCTAAAGAAATAGAGTGAACGTGAAAGTAAATGAACAACGGGAAGTCATTTCCGGAACTATCATGTCTTACGGCTTATCTTGTCGTTCTAGTTATCTGCCTGCAACATCCTCTTGGCCACCTCCACTTAGACCCCCTCACTTGCTCGCTACCGCAGTCCTAGTCCGATGTCCTCTCTGCCCCGCCCACCGTCTCCCACTCGGGCGGGCCGGCAGCGCCGCTAACGTTGTCACGGCGCAGAAACCTCGTTACTCGACTGGTGCGGCATAAACAAGTGTGTTTGTCGGGTTATCGGATAATGCGAGAATACAATTCCGCGCATATTGCCGGGCTAACAAGGGCGCAGCGGGACGCGCGCGCCGCGCATGCCGCTGCGCGATGAATGGGGGGCGGCGAGGAACGGCGTGGGTGGGGAGAGAGGAGTTGGGGAAGAGGGCGGAGAGCGGGGAAAGGGCGGCGAGGGCGGGGGTGGGGGAGGGTGGTGGAGGGCGGGGGAGGGCGAGGGAGGGCGAGGGAGGGCGAGGGAGGGCGAGGGAGGGCGAGGGAGGGCGAGGGAGGGCGCCGAGGGAGGGGAGAGAGGGGAGGGTGGAGAGGGCGGAGAGCGGGAAAGGGCGAGGGGGTGGGGGAGGGCGTGGGAGAGCGTGGTAGGGCGTGGGTGGGGGAGGGCGTGGGAGAGCGTGGGAGAGCGTGGGAGGGCGTGGGTGGGGGAGGGCGTGGGAGGGCGGGGGAGAGCGAGGGAGGGCGGGCGAGGGAGGGGAGAGAAAAGAGGGTAGAAACGGCGTAGAGCGGGTGTAGGGTGGGCGAAGGCTTGTGAGGGTGGGGGCCGAGTAGGGAAAGGAGGGCAAGAAGGTGGGGGGTTTGAAGGGCGGGCGAAGGCTGACTGGAGCGGGAGGTGAGCTATGGCTTGGGAGTGAGAGGGAGAGGAAATAGGAGCGGGTGGGGAATCGAGGAAAGGGCGCAGAGAGAGGAGACGGTGCAGAAGAAGGAGAGAATGGAAAGGGCTGGGAGAGTGGACGAGAACGGAAGGATCGGGGAGGGCGTGGAAGGAAGGGAGGGAAAGGGAGAGTGGGCAAGGTAGAGAACAGGCGGGCGAGGGCGGAAAGGGTGGAGAGTGCGCGGAGGGCTGACAGGGCGGGGTGGTGGGCAGCGACAGCGGACGAAGATGTTGAGGTGCCAGCAGCTCGCGGGTGGTAAAGCTCCAGTAGAAGGCGACGACAACGCGGCCTATGATTAATAGCTGTCCACCTACAATTGAAAGAACCAACGTCATAGGATTAGGCACAATGACGAACAGGAAATGACAGGGATAAATTACAACATATGAGAGCGATTATTAATACGTCATCATTAGATAGGCCAAGAAATAGATCACACTTTTGAAGGAAAAAAAGGAATCAACGAATCGAAATATAAAAAACAATACGCGAAGTGTAAAAAGAAACCGCATTGCCACAATTGCATTCTACGACTGGAATAACTTATGATCAAGATTTGTCTGTTCTTATTTTCAGACGTCCAAGCAAGCATTTGTGATTTTGATAGTATTTCTAATAAGACTACGAATTAGGGCATGCATCTGTAGTTCTCTGGTTGCTTATTCCAAATATGTTCTGAAAAGGTTGAATATTAATATATTAACTTCAAATATGTAACTAACTCTAATATTATTCAAATACACAGATAAATCACAGAATCTATCAGTTTTTATATATATCTTATTTAGTAGGTCTTTTAATAAAAAATGTAAACATCATTACCTGACACCATATAGCAAGACTAAAGGCTGGTTTTCATTTACAATAACATTAAATATTTGTTTTAAATCAAAGAATGCACTAAATAAATGTACAGGCAATTTATTGGATATCTGAAAAATAGTGATTGAGATATAAAATAAGCATGAGAATCAGTGTACTCTATGAAGTGAGATCAAATAAAACGGAGAATTTTGAGTGAGCGCCTAATTTTTGTTTTAATTTCAAATGAATTTAATTTCACAGTTTTGTAACAGCTTGTGATTACCAAGTGTAATTTTCCATTTTTGTAACTCCAAAAAAAGAAGTTATTTTTTTAGAATAAACAGGTAGCGCAATGTATGATACAAAGAAAGGCTATTGAAAAACAGTTATGGAATTCCAAAAAATAGTCCCAAGGAGAATGGTAACCCTATCAGAAATTTTGAATACCCTACAAAGGAAGGTGACTGGGGTTCCAAATCGACGGAGCGCGCATGATTACCGGAAATCGACACTATTCACCTGTTGAAAACAAAGCAAATTCGTTCTCCCTACTCACATTTTATATTTATTTGTTCATTACTCTGCATTAAGTCCGTGAACACGAGAAATTGTTAGAAATAGGGACTGTCACAAACAAGTAACAAAAAGCTTATATATATATATATATATATATATATATATATATATATATATATATATATATATATAATTTAAACTAGCAAATTGATATTAACAAAACAAATACTATATTGTGTTTCTGTTTGTTTCATTTCAATCTCCCGTGAACAATGGCCCTTTAAATTAATTTTCAATATCGAGTTCTACGATATGATGAGTTTGGTCTGCGGTACCAACTTAAGTGAATCAGAGCATCAATCTGGGGACTTGCATCACTTTTGAGAGGTACCTTGTTGGTGAAAACCCCGAAAGCCGACATATATATCGACACTGGATGTTACCATCCAGCTAGTGAAGATCACCGCTACCACCCATGAAATAAAACATGCCCTAATGTTACGGGAAGAATATAACTTGACGCGCCCGGAAACACGGAATAATCAACCAATCGGGTGCGTTATGTAGCCGGATGTTGAAGCAATCACTCCGCCATTTCGTCGTAGGAAGCCAAGCAAACCACCAATTTGAGATGCTGAACCACGCAATTCTCATAAAAGGTAGCAATCGGTTTCGTAACTGATACTGACCACGTTACTAAGTGGTTTTCATTATCGTTTCATTTTCAAATGCTAAAAACATGATACTATTTTCTATGTTTTCTTTCACAACAATTGCTTCTCTAGTTGAGGATCTTATCTTGTTTCATACCGCTGATTCCATATTTTTCTAATTGTGTAGAACATTTTAGATTCCGTTTTGTTTGTGATATCGTAAACACATCTATACACATTTCAGTTCATTGCTTATCTGATTTTATTTCTGTATTTGCAATCCCTTAAACGTTTGATGATGTCTTACGTAGAGATTTTGAGATCCTATCTTTCGTTGTCCTTTGTTATTTGCTTAAATCCGGCAATTCCTTTAGTTGTTTTCACCCCATCATTTCCGGAAATAATACTTCTCTACTTACATATATTCAGCGGCGAATTTAATTCATTTAAAAAGGATATTTTTGCCCCATTTTCTCCAGTCACATACCATAGTGCGAGGCTTGGGCCAGCAATCGTCCGCCGCTTTTATTTTCCGTTAATGCCTCGCAACCGCTTTTGACGAGTTTAGAAAATCAAACTGGGTGGAATATGCGCAGTCTATTGTTCGGTTACAACGCGGGCGCCATTCGTCAGCGCGCTATTGCAGTATCGGAAGCGCGAGCGATTGGTGGCGAGTTGGGCGGCGCGAGCGTCGCGCTGAGAATGCGGCGGCCGCAGCGTTAGTTGGGAATCGGGGTCATTTCAATCAAAAGAGAGCTGCGCGCGTCGGAAAAATCTCGAAACGGCCGCTAGCAACGTTCATGGGGCTAATAAATTGTCACCACCACGCGCGTATCGCCCCTGCACTACGATAATGGGCAGCTTTTCCATTCTGTTGTTCGGAGGAACTCTGGCGAGGGCCGGATGGCCGCCTTCCATACGTTGCGTTTGTCTTCTGTTTATGAAACCGCGAATATGTTCCGTGCTATTAATGAGATCGAAAGATGGGAATACGTTATAAACAGTTATTGCAAAAAAATATTTTTACGTGAAATAATTATATTCAGAACACTAAACAGCAATATAAGGGAAAAGCGGGAAACATGAGACGCAAAAAATTGGACAACAAATAAGACACTGAAAAAAACTCTCTCCTCAATTTTTTGTGAAATACATCGCATTTAGAAACATCTGACAGAATGAACTGATTGTCCATACAAGCAATTGTAGATATATTGAAAAATTAAGAAGTACAGAAGTATATTACAGAAGAAGCGATCGATCGATTGATGCGAAGTCGATGACAACAAGATGATAAATCATTTTACAAATTTCTATAATATGTTTGATTCTCATGTATGCATAAGAATGGATGAGATTTCAAATACCCATGAGAATGGATATGAGACTTCAAATTCCCTAAAGGAGCCACTTTTATGATAATTTGTTATAACGTTTTGAACAATTACACAGAGAAGCAATAAAACATTTTATTAATGTAAAGTTCAATTTTTTTAAGAAGGTAGATTGGTAATTGACACAAATAATTCACTAAAGTAATCTCCACATTTAAACAATTGAATTATAATAAATATTATTTTTCAACAAACTCCATAGAAATTTCATAAGATATTTGCATATTGCAATTCCATATAGTGCTCTATTGTTTGGAATGGACTCACAGCGACACATACTCCACACAAAACTCATTACGTTCGGTGCAATTATATTGTTTATATTAAAAACGTGCCCTATCTACTTCTCCTCAGTCATCCTCATGTCAGCAAATGCAAACCGAGCTAATGTCATCACGACTATGAAAGCGGGTCATTGTTCAATGAAATGTAGGTTCTTGTAAAAGAGATTCCCCTTGAGTGTTACATACACATATCATCGCCGAAAATTAGAATGCATCCATTATAAAGTAACAAAAACATACAACAATACACAATTTCCCAGGAAACGGAGGTTAATTGGACATATCCACATTTCTGATAAAGTCGGAATTGGCAGGTTGACTACCCATCTGTAGGACTCGAATGCAAATACTCAATATACGATAGTGTGGTTACACATACTTAAGGATCTGGACTGGGTGTTAACGTGGGAAGTAGTTTTCGTAGATTGAAATATTAATCGTCTCATCTTTCCTTGTCCTGTACAATGCAAGAATGCCTGTTGCCCAACAAGATCCACAGTCCATACCTCTGTGGATAGTCATGAAGATTCTAGTAGTTAAAATCGTAATCGTTCAGTAAATTTTATAAAAGCTTTATAAAAAGATATGTTTAAAAACATGTTTTGAAGTATTGGCAAAATAGAATTAAAAATGCTGTTCACTAACACAGTAAACGTTAAGAAAGAACGTAAACGTATTAGGTTATATATTCAAATCGTGTTGAAATAAGTATTGTAGTAATAAGTTCAACACTACTAAAATGAAATACTAAAGTAAGAATAAAAACTTATATTTTAAGACTTTTTAGATTCTTCTTGTCTACAGTTAGACAAGGGAAAGTGAGCAATATTTGGAGGAAATGATTATTGCGTGTAGTATTATGTTCTGTACACGATCGAAAATTGGTGAACATCACTAAAATCTGAGACAATAATCTCGAAGATTAAGACTATAATAAAGATTCGTAACAGTTAAATCACTGCGAATGAGTGGTAATGAAAATATTAAAATATTAATTAAATATGCTCCTGGAAAACTTTGGAAATTTTCAGTGTTTTTATGTACTTTAATTTGATATGATATGTATTTATGATTCTAATTTGATATGATACTAATACTAGTTATTTAAGTTAATTTTGTTTTTATTTTAGTTAGTGTGTATCCGTTTATTTAACAGCAATTTTTTTTATTTATTTAACAACAAAATATAATATGATATATTTGAGACCAGAGAAAAGCTATATTTTAACAGATCCGGATGGCCAAGAGTGTTAAGACAGTAGTGCCGTAGCGATCTCAGACCGAAGGATCGCGGGTTCGAGTCCAACTCCGGGCATGGTTGTATTTGTGTTAGTCCTTTCACCTTCAACATATCATGTCCATACATACCATGTCAACTTCACAGTTACCATTCCGATAAGTGCAATATCGCTAATGAACTAGTTGTTGATGCGACCTTAAATAATAAAAAAAGCTATATTTTGATATTCCATTACAGCTAAACATTATAGGAACAAATCCAGATCAATACACAGACATTTCATGTGAAAGTGATCGACTAAATAATCGTTTACAAACACTAGTTTTGTAGCGGAATTAGCCTGCAACGCGTACATTGAATATATTTTTCTACGAAGGAAAATTTGTATTAGTCGCAGCTACACATACAGTACATTACAAAAGGATAATTCCATACATGTAATTCTGGTCCAGAGGTTCCAATCAGAACCCAACAGGATAGAAATATTCATGGAAAGCCCACCCGTTCCACATATCTATACACAAACTTAAGTCTACCTACCACCTAACATAATTTGGCGCGTGAATAATTAATGTAGCGGTCTAATGAAAATTTGCGAAATTGCGTTGAATATTTTATATCTTTAACACATCCAAAAATGCTTCCCTGATTGAACCGCGCGACCGGAACATCCGAGGGCAGGCCGGCGGGTGCGTCCGCGTGCCGAGGGGTGTCCAGCCCTCCGCACGCTCAGGGGTGTCAAGCCCGCCCGCGCGGCCCACAGGGCGGAGAGGCGGTCGATGGCCGGCCTCCGCGCAGAGCGACGGCTGGCGCAGCCACTTGACGGATTTAAAAGTCAAACACGGAATGGCAGGGCTCGCCCCTCCCCCTCACGAAGCACCCACGCAGCTGCTGGCGCTGCACGGCCACCGCTCTCGGCCGCAGCCCACCCGGCGTGGCACCGCCCAGCAACTCCCCATCCAGCCATGTCCCTCCCCATCTCCGCACTTTCTCCGTCCGTTCTCCTCCGCCGCCCTTCTCGTCCCAATTCCTCTCCCTCCGTTCCTTCTTTTCCTCATTACTTATTTCTCGCCATCCTATCTTTGTTCTCTCTCACCTTCTCTTTTCCGTTCTCACCGTCCATTTTCCATTCTCATGTCCGTACTCCCTTCCGTACTCCTTTCTCTCCGTACTCCTTTCTCTCCGACCCGTCTATTTTGTTTCTCCTCTCCCCACATTCTCGTAGTCTTTTCTCCTTTTCGTCCTTCCTTTTCTACTTTCCCTCCGTTTCCCCTTTTCTCCGACCATACTTCTTCCTACCCGTTCCTCTTCCTTCCTTTCTTCCTTCCTTCATGTCCTATTCGTCCTTCCTTTATGTCCTTCCTCTCTCCTTCCTTCCTTCCTTTATTTCCCTTCTCTTTCCTCCCCGACTCTTCTATATCCTTCCGACCCTCCTCCGTCCCCGTCCTTTCCATTTCCACCTCGTCCCTCCTCCTTCCCTCTTCTCACTTCTTATCCATCCCCGTCACAATTCCTCCTCGTTCCTTTCTGTCGCCCTCCGTCATTCCTCGTGATTTCCAGCAGTGCCACGTCACTCCGCCTAGTAGTTCCACTCCCACCATTATCCGCCCGCCCCGCCCCGCCCCGCCACGCCCCGGGCAGAGAGCTAATGAACATCGTAAAAACAGGCTAATTGTATTCATTAATATATAATTATCATTGCAAATACGCGAGCGAAGGGCGGCGAGGCCGCAGGACAGTGCGGCGCCACTGCGCATGCGTTGCTTTATTACGTCGTTTGTCAGGCTGAGCGCAGTTGACGAGGGCAGGGGGCAGGGCCGGTGGAAGGGTGGACATCGTCGGCGCCCGGGTGGAAAGAACAACAGTTGACGGTGCTGTACTCGCAGTGGATGCATTTGATGTGACTGGAGGAATACATACAATCGAATATTCGATTCCATTTGCGATTTTGTCACTGGTAGAAGTCAGTGGTATTAAAAATTATTTACAGTATATTTTAGTTTCTTCGGCTTCGATCCCAAAATCGTGACAAATATAAACAAAAAGTAATTTAATTAAATTATAGTTGCCATATACAGTGCTTCTTTAAAAAAATATTTACTCCTACAAGTGCAAGGAAATGGCAAGTCTTTCTAAGGGTCTAATATTTCCTTGATATATTTGACAAAGTGATTAAGAATGATTAATATAAAAACTCTACGTAATTAAAAATTAACATCTTTTAATATTCACTACTTATTTCAAATACGTTCCTAGGATGATCCACTAGAATTTTCAACGTAGCAACAATATAGGTTTCAAATATTTGAATTAACAAAATAAAACTTCTCGAAGTAAATAAAAAACGTGATGTAGGTAGCTGATTACTGCATTCTCCTCGAGTATTCTGAAAAGAGAAAGCACACTAGGAATTCCCCTCTATTGAACTGACTGCTTATGAGGTCACAAGCCTCGTTTATCTGTAGGATCCGACACTGTAATAGAAACACCAGGCGACCTTTGTCTACACCGCTCGTGGCCTGTTCGAGAAACCACAGCGCATCGCAGACCATTGAAAGACATCGCTTCATCACATTCCTTTGGCAGCTACGGCAGCGCCGTGGAAGCGCGCAGCAGCCTGGCAGCCAGTGTGTTCCCGGGCTTTGAGGGCGAGGCGCACGGCCCCATTGGCGATTGAAAGAACGCGGTCCCGCGCGGGCATTCAACCCTGGCAGGTTGGCAGGGCGAGCTTGTCCTGACCCGACCCGTCACGACCCGACACAACCCGACTAGACCAGACCCGACCCGACATGACACGACACGACCCACGCGAACCGACGCGACACGACGCAACACGACGCAACACGACGCGAGGCGATTCTATTCTCTCACACCTCGACACCCGCGGTGTCGAAGAGCGACGTTGACCTTTCCGGTTTCCCGTTCACCGCTCCAACGCTTTGGAGGGTGCATGATCAATGCCTGGCAACAGGGAAAGCAAACAGGGAAATCTCCTCGCTGGCTGTTAGCAATGCAGAGTTAAGAAACAGCGCTGGAGCAAAACAAAGTATCGGTCGCAAGACTTCGATAGTACACGGAAAGGAGAATTATATTTTCCAGCATAAACTCGGCAAGTGACGAGTATATTAATGCTTTCGTAGCAGTTAAATCAATAAACAAATGTTGCCAATTGCACCAATTACAAACGTTTTTTTGTCTTTTCGCCAGTTGCTTAAAATTAATCGGCAAAATCAATCGGCAATCGATGGATGGAAAATGCTAATTAGTTCAAAGCTTTAAAGTATTCAAGATTTGAACCCAAATTTATTTTATTTAAACTATACTTTTATCTACGATAAAGAAAAGAGTAACGTAATAAAACCATATAAGTGCATACATCTAGCACAATCCGCTTAGGACGTAAACTAGTAAAACCATTGCTCACCGTCAAAAATGACTTTTGGGAAGATGGTCCATTTGTTCCTAATTTAAATAATAATAACAACAACAACAACAACAACAACAACAACAATAATAATAATAATAATAATAATAATGAAAAATGAGTATTTCTGCTGTTAGCTAGAACTCACTGGGAGCTGTAATTGTATTAATTACGCACGCCTAAAGGTGAGATTGTCAGATGACCAGTATTTTTCTCTAAGACTATGGCTGTTATGAGCTGTAGGTAAGTATTGCCGTTGTCGCTGCAGATTCTCTGATCGGTTCTGTGACCGGCTCTGGGAAAGTTTCGGCTCTAGCTACATAGCTACGTCGAATTCAGTCACTCTCAGGGAGGATTGTGGAGGCCGGCTGCTCTACTCGATAGTTTTCTATTGTATTTACAAGCCAAACCTAGAGAATGCTGGAGCAGTATACTAAGCAACAGACCAAGCACCGAGTGCGATCTTTCCTTCTTCTTCCATGTTCTACGTTCTCCCCTTTCTCTCATACTCTCATACATTCACTACACTACAACACATGTGACGAGACTAGTCACGGACTTAGCGTTTGTACCGGCTCGAGCCGTATCACGCTTAAGGAGATACCTAGAGAGAAAAACATGGCCGGAACCGGATCTCACCACTCGCAAGCAAAAAAACTCCGCCACCTCTCGGAAGAAAGACATTAACTACATAAACATTACTAATTACTACAGTAGTTGACCTGCACGGAAATATCGATCATTCAATCGATTAAACGAGGGCAATGGAAAACTCATTTACATTTCAAGTGACGAACACTGATTTTCTATGAGTTTGACGGAGAAATCATTAAAAAATTTGTTTAACAACGCACTTTCTTCACTACTTTTTAGGAATCTTCTTGGAAGAAATAGCTGCGAAACCTACTCAATCATTCAAAGATCTTGATCGTTACGAGACCTACACAACGGAGCGCGAAGAGGAGGGACTATTACTTCGAATCTCCCGCGCGACCAATCGCACTACATCACCGCGCCGACTATATTAACACAACATAACGTCCTAAACTGCGCACACACGGCGGCGATATCTACGCCGCATCCATCACCGCACGGGGGAGGCCGCGAGCCGCCCCGGGTCGCCCTGGACCCGGTCTCCGGGGACGCGGCCGGCGCCGCTGGCCGCGCAACAAATGAAGCGCGCGCCGCGCGGGTGCCCATCTCCGCGCGACGGACGGGTGCTCCATCACGCAAAAATATTCGCCGGCCGCTCGATGCACGACGCGTCACAGACGGGATCTGGGTTCTGATGCTGTCGCGGGGACACGTCACGTAAATCAGGGCTGCCCGAGTGGGGGAGGGTCACTGGGCGTGCCCTGGTGCGGCGCTTATCTGTGGACAAGCGGTGCTTTCGCGATTAATACACCGGAGGAGTTGGCTCAGGGCATCAGTTGATGTCATTGCAGTGCCTCTGACTGGAAGGTCTTAGGATCGAGTCCCGACGGTGGCAGGATTTTCGACACTAGCTAGAGCGCTACGTCGAGTTCTGTCTGGAGGAGAATTCGAGCAGCCAGTAGCTCTGAACGGGAGTTTTCCGTGGTTTCTCCGAGCAACATCAGCCGAATGCTGGAACAGAGCCCTAACAAACGGGCAATGGACTGCGCGCGATCTTTTCTCCCTCGTCCTTGTTCTATCCTATACCCTTACTTACACTTATACTAACATGCACTACACTACGCCACGTGCTGGGAGTCCGGTTGGGAGCTTCTTCCGGCTGGGGCGGTGCCTCGCTGGTGGGCGATACCTGGTTGGAGAAACCCCCGCAAGTCAGCGCCGCGTCTCACCACCCCTTCTCAAGAAGATCACTGTCACCTCCTGAGGAAAGATCATGTTCTGAACTTACGAGACTAATGACCTTAGCAGTTGACGCGCAACGAATCACTAATCAATCAATCAATCAATCGAATAATGCCCATTGGGGGAAATTTAGGAGGGTAGAAGAGGTGCTCCGGTGCGATCGGTTCAAGTCGAGTGAAAGGCAAGCGGCTCGCAGGCAACTGCACGAGGCGGTTCGGACCGAAATTTTCGAAATGGGCAGCCCAGCAATGAGGAAACGACAGGGCAAGGAGAAACAGAGAGTGAGGCAGAACAGAAGGTGAGGTGAGACAGAAGGGAGGGAAAAGGCCAAGAGAAAGAAGGGTAATAGTGAGACAAAGGAGAGAAATAAGGCAGTGAGCGAGAAGGGAGAGAGAAAGAAGGCAGAGAGCGAGAAGGGAGAGAGAAAGAAGGCAGAGAGCGAGAAGGGAGAGAGATGAGACAGAGAGAGAGAAGGGAGAGTAAGAAACAGAAAGGAGAGTGAGAGAGAAGGGAAAGAGAAGGCTGAGAAAAGAGAGGAGGGAGAGGTGCAGGACTGGAAATCATGAAGCAGCAGTGATAGAAGAGAGACGAGAGCGAGGAGAGGGGGCCGCGAGAGGCAGTCGGCGCACGAGGACCCGGCGTTGCGCGCGGAACGCTGCTCGAGGTGCAGGCCATTAGCAGCCGCTTACAAGTGATCGCGCCCTCTCGACGCCGGCAGCTCCGGCGCACCGCACGGCACACAGCAGGCGGGGAGCGGGGTCGGCGACAGGGCGAGGGAGTGCCAGGGCAACGCGTGCTCGCGTGGCCGAGGGCGGCGGCACCCGCTGAGGCGGTGCTGGAGGCGGTGCTGGAGGCGGTGCTGGAGGCGGTGCTGGAGGCGGTGCTGGAGGCGGTGCTGGAGGCGGTGCTGGAGGCGGTGCTGGAGGCGGTGCTGGAGGCGGTGCTGGAGGCGGTGCTGGAGGCGGTGCCGGAGGCGGTGCCGGAGGCGGTGCCGGAGGCGGTGCTGGAGGCGGTGCCGGAGGCGGTGCTGGAGGCGGTGCCGGAGGCGGTGCTGGAGGCGGTGCTGGAGGCGGTGCTGGAGGCAGTGCTGGAGGCGGTTCTGGAGGCAGTGCTGGAGGCGGCGCTGGAGGCGGTGCTGGAGGCGGTGCTGGAGGCGGTGCTGGAGGCGGTGCTGGAGGCGGTGCTGGAGGCGGTGCTGGAGGCGGTGTTGGAGGCGGTGTTGGAGGCGGCGCTGGAGGCGGCGCTGGAGGCGGCGCTAGAGGCGGCGCTGGAGGCGGTGCTGGAAGCGGTGCTGGAGGCGGTGCTTGAGGCGGTGCTTGAGGCGGTGTTTGAGGCGGTGTTGGAGGCGGCGCTGGAGGCGGCGCTGGAGGCGGCGCTGGAGGCGGCGCTGGAGGCGGCGCTGGAGGCGGCGCTGGAGGCGGCGCTGGAGGCTGCGCTGGAGGCGACGCTAGAGGCGGCGCTGGAGGCGGCGCTGGAGGAGGTGCTGGAGGCGGTGCTGGAGGCGGTGCTGGAGGCGATGCTGGAGGCGACGCTGGAGGCGGCCCCGGGGCGGGCGCGATGGCTTCGGGTTAGAGATAGACGGAAGCTGTACCGGGGCTGATGATTGGGACGGCGGGGTCAGCAGGAGAGAGCTGTGATGCGAGGTCAAGGTAAGAGCATGCATGTAACAAGGAAATCGCAGTGCGAGGAGAGCGTTAGGGTCGCAGCTAGCAATACCAGAAGTTGTAGAGGCCCATTACCAGCAGAGTGAGGGAGTCATGATGCAAATAGTTAAGACGAAAATGCTTCTCTGTGTCAATAAAGTGACCAGATTTCTTCAATAGTTATCCCGTAATAAAATAAAAAATAATCTACCCGATCGTATAGAAAACCCGATCATATAGAGAAACGTTTCTCACAAGCAAGTAATTCGATTATTTCCGTTGTAGACTATTATATTTCTACCAATTCATTCTTTGAATATGTAGTCATGTTAGACATGTTGTAATGTAAAAAAATATTGTGTTCAGATGTAATGGCAAATATAGTAAAGGAAACACTGCGCTATAAACAGGAAATATGAATAAGTAAGAGTCAAAGCGTATATTAAAAAAGAAGATGATGGATAACATAATATATTCCGTATATAATAGTTACTCTTTAAATATTAATAGTATTCAAGAATTAAAGAATGATTCAATAAAAGACGCAACACAAAGTTTGAATTATCAATATTCTAAATCTGTCGTGGAGAAAGACAACGCAAGGACGAACCTTGCGTTGATACACTTAAAAATATTATATATAAGTATAAACAATAGATAAATATTTAGAAGTGTTTGATGAAACTTTCCTCATGAAAAAAGCAAGAGGTTTCGAACAATGTCTCAGAGAAGCGAGAAACATTATTGTAAACGGTGGTCCAAGCTGCCAGCGTCGCGAAAACGATACAAGAGCTGTCGAGATGTATGTTCTCCCACCTCGTGAAGGGACGAGTGGATCGGTGGAGAAGTCGACGGGGGCGGTGGCGGCACGAAGAAAGGCTGCCGGTGGCAGGGAGTCTCCGCCCCCGCCCCGCCCCGCGCCCGCCCCGCCCCCCCGCCACTCACCGCCCCGCCCCCGCCTCGCCACTCCCCGCCCCCGCAACGCCCACGTCCCGCCCCGCCCCCTCCCTGCCCACGCCTCACCCCGCCCCCGCCCCGCCCCCGCCCCGCCCCGCCCCCGCCTCGCCACTCCCCGCCCCCGCCACGCCCCGCCACTCCCCGCCCCCGCCCCGCCCCGCCCGCGCCCCGCCCCCCGCCACGCCCCCGCCCTGCCACGCCACGCCACGCTCCCGCCTCGCCACTCAACGCCCCCGCCCCGCCCCCGCCCCGCCCCCGCTCCGCCCCCGCTCCGCCCCCGCTCCGCCCCGCCCCGCAACGCCCCGCAACGCCCCGCTCCCGCCTCGCCACTCCCCGGCCCGCTCCCGCATCGCCACTCCCCGCCCCCGCACCACCCCGCCCCGTTCCCGCCCTGCCCCCGACACGCCTCCTCCCCCGCCCCCGTACCCTCTCGCTTCGTCCGCGCTCTCAGCGAACGGCATGAATATGAATGCGGGGCGCCGAGCGATCCGCCGTGGGCGGCCGGAAAACGACACCGCAAGTTCGCGAGCGGAGTCGGCGGAGAAGGCGCGGCGGGGGGGTGGGAAAGTAAAGAGGACACAATTCGGTCGATCCCGCACGGGGCAAGCGCCGTCGCCCGCCCGCCCGCCCACCTACGCCCGCTGCGCGAGGGCAAAGTGATGATGCAGCTGACGCTCCGCACACAGCGGCCCGCTCCGGCCCGCCCCGCCTCTCGCCGCACCTCCCCCGGCCCCGCCGCGACACACTCCGAGTATCACACGAGGTTTACCTGAGGTGAGACAGTCTCAACGTACGAGTCTTACTTGATATCGTAGTTTTCATTTATTAAATTTCTTATGTTGTGACTGTCTAGTTAAATTGTAGTATTTAAATGATGATAATATAATTTATATGATATAATATAATAGAATTAAATGATATAATATTGAAATTATATTTAAATATTGTCCTGTATAGTTATTGGCAGTCAAAATGTTAATTATTGTGGGCATAATGTCAAATTGGGTACATCATTTAATTCAGGTAAATACTAAAATATTTTCTTAGTCTTCAATATAACAACGTTTCGGGAACCTTTATTTCTTCCCATCATCTGATACTATAAAAAAGAAAGTACAAAATCAAATGCTATTATACAAATAAAGTTTCATTTCTTTTGAACAGGACAGACAAGGATGGCAGTTAACTCACATAGTATAAAGTATGTCCTGTGATTAGTCTTTCCTTGTTAATATTTTTGGATAATTTAATATAATAAACTCAGTTATAAATAATACTGTATTAGCATACGACTTTTTATGGTTTTTATAATACTAGATAATTTAAACAAAACAGGCAATATTGCACATAATGATCCTTTTTAGCAACTTGCAAGGTATAAAACAACGTATTACTCATAGTCTCATCTTGTTTTTCACAAAATTCATTTAATGTGAACCAAATATAGAACAAAATCAATTATGTTTTGATATTACTTAAAAGAAAACATATTTTATAATTTTAATCACTGTAAAGTAGTATAAATTAAATGGACATATTCTAAATTCCAAATATTTTATGTGCAGTGCAATAAATACATCGGTATAAAAAAACGCGATATTTCATTGAATAATAAGTGACATGTTTGCGAAGTCAACAGGGGGAGAGATTGTTAACGAAATGATAATATATCAAAGAACTCTCGGTGAGTCATGAACCTGACTACAGTTTTCAACAAAATGCTGTAAGATGTAAAAGAAAATAAGGTGCTTCACTTCACAGAGTGTGTCAGAATAAATGTTACGAAATTCAAGGGAATGTAGAGAGATTAGTGATGAACATTTTCTGCCAATGAACATGTAGTGGGAAATATCATTTAACAAAATTACTTAAGCGACATTTTCCCCTGATCGTTAGACAACACGTAACGTACTGGTATTCAGCAGGTCACATAAACCCTTTGAATACACACACTTTGAAATCACATAAACCCACAGACCATTTCATGAACAATGCATGATCATTTGCCCACTAATCAGAACACTGTCACAATATATCTTTGTAATATGAAATGTCCTACCACATATTCAAATCAAAACATCTTACACCAGCCTATGTGCTCATGGCTTTTGTATCATTTATTCTCAGACAGTGCATTTAAAAGACGATTTGAGGGAAGTGAAACCTACTCGAAAAGTACGATTGAGAAGTTGCGTGGCAATTTACTCTTAGCTGCAGAGTCGAAACACGGTCTAATCTACATCAACATGTACTTTCCTCGGCCTGTGTCTTCCTCGAAGTACATTTTTGTTCGTTGGTGCGCGCGCCGTTTCGACAGTGTATGCACTCGCAGTTATTGCAGCGCGCGCCGCTGCCGAGACGAGATGAGAAGCCAGGAGCGTCCGCTGGGCCGCCAGACCCGTAATTGAATAAAAACACGCCGGCGGCAGCGGCGGCGGTAGAGTGGCGCGCGGCGGCAACGCCGGTGGCGCTCGCGGTGGCGCCATCGGGAAGCGCGGGTAGAGGCGACAGCGGAGTTGTATTCGGCTTTCATTATGACGGTGGCAACAGCAGCGTCGACGCGACAGTTTCTTTGGCGTTGCAAATGGCACAGATTTATTAATTGGTTGATTATTTTGTTTCCCGACGTGTCAACTGCTATGTTTATTAGTCCCGTAAGTGAAGTGTAATTTTTTATCACAAGATACGGCGATCATCCCTCGCTGAATTCTAGGTTCCGAACTACACGTGAGCTTCCGAAGTTTTACCCAACCTGACCTCTAGAATTCCCACCCAGACAGCGACTGAATTCGCCCCAGCAATCTAACTAGTGTCGAATAGCCTGATACCGTCGGGAATCCAAAGCTAGGAACTCCCAGTTAGAGCCACTTCAGTGATATCAGTTGATGCCCCGAGATACCTCAGGTGACACAATGACATATACCGATATTTGCGACAAGGAGGAATGTGAATATGATAAAGATAAGTATGATAGCGATGTCGAGTTTGGGATAGCTCTGATTGTTACGGCCATTATAAATGTTATTGTTGGTGCGTTTTTGCAGTAATTGTAGTGGAGTGGTCATGTAGAAGGTGGAGATTGCTATGAGACTTTAAAATAAAATATAATAAACAGCAGAGAAGATAATTGTATTCGTCGAAAGGCGAGCATGTGTCATTGAGCTTCATAGTCGGTACTTTCTAGAAATAATTACATGATGTGGATTCTAAACGTATTTTGCGAAATCCATCAAAAAACTCTTTATTGAAAAAACACAGGAGTAGGTTGAGGTAGATCTCTGTTGTATTTGTGAAAGAACCATAACTGTCTGAAAAATAATCTGCCTGCTCTCTCCACTCTAAAGGAACAGAAAATGGCCAATGACGAGCACTGTTTGCCCATCCTGTTAAATGCCTTGACAAGTAACACAACAGGCGTGAGGGGCCTAAAACTTGTTCCGGCACCCTACGTTGTGGCCAAAGTAAAACTTCAATCTAACATTCAAAAAAACGGAGTGAAGCTGTTTAAATGAAAACTCACCATACATATAACAAACGATTCGGATGGTTTAGTCACTACCGTAGTTTATTTCAGTTCTCATACACAAACCAACGTTACCAATAAAGAAAACCAGCACTGCAAATTCTTGAGGAGTCTGCGAAGAACTGACGCAGATAAACAATGATGTGATCAGTCAGGTAATGTGCGTGTCTCAACATGTCAATCTGTTACCATTCGTAACAGAACTATACCTTCCCCTCAACTGGGCAAACACGAATTTAATATAGATTTGTATGCAACAAGCATACTTTATATTTTTTTGTATTGAGATATACAAAATATTCAAAAAAATTTGATGCAACTTTAGATGAATACTAGCTCATTTTAGAACTTTGGTACCCGAAACTAACAATATCCAAGTTCTATAATACATTAACAAAAGGGACATACAGAAGTCTTATTGGACATGATGGAAGGAAAATGTGCATATTGCAACAAGAGTTTCAGTACTCATGAGTGTTCGAGGTTGGAATAGATAATAAATATTTGAGATTGGGAATCCATAACATAAAGTAAACACGTCATGATTGGGGACGTGGCAGATTTCGAAATGTAAATTTTTATTTCGGTAGCGTCATATAGTGGAATGATGAAGGAATGGCCAACGAATGTTGACATGTTTTACTGTCGATGTAGGCGCCAGATTAGAATAAGCAACTGCCGGCAGACGGGTTAAAGCCAATTGCAAACTTAGTTGTAGAAACGTATACGACAGGTGAAAACGGAGGTGAAATTTTTCATTAAGATCTTAATTTTGGGAATTTTTTTTTAATTTGGGCCACTTGGAGAACCATTTAGATTCGGTAGGAGACGCTCATGTGCAATTCGCAAAATAGAATTAGGAGTTAGTGTGTGAGATTATTGTTGTGTTATATTAGGTTTAGGGACAACAACTTAGTGTATTTAATGATTTTGCTACTATTTTGGGAAATCGATATTCGGGCAATCAAGGGCAAGGGCAATAATTTATAATCTTAACATCAAGACACAATAATAGAAGATTCCCGGTGAAATTCAAGACTTCGTGGGAAAGGCAATTAAGAGGAACATTCGATAAAATTATTAACCATTAAAAAGCGTCCTTAACACTCAAAAACAAAGTGTACGAAGCCACGCCCTGCACGAGATGTAAAGCATCACGCAAGTGCGTGGCTTGCACGACAGGCGGCGTGCGGGACGCACCGTGAATGGCAAAGGGCGAAACCCGCGCTCGCCCAACGCGATGCCCCGCAGAACAAACCAGCAGCGGCAGCGAAGGGCCAGCGCATGGGGCAGGGCAGGCTGCCCTTCGCACAGTGGGCGCGATGACCTTCGCCGCGGCCGAAGTGGCATACCAGCCCTGAGGAAGACCACGACAGGATGGCCGAAACGTCGGCAACACAGCCTTCGACGCGGCGTCACCCGGACAGCCCAGATCACGCACATGACTCTGGCCGCGGAAGCCTACGACTTCATTTACCCCTGAAGAAGACCCAAGGACGAAAGTACAAATGGACTATTTCATTTTATTAACGTTTGTTTAGTTTTTTATTATTTATAAATGCAAATAGGTGAAATTTGCAAACGTGATCGGAAATTCTGTACATGGAAAGCTTACCAGTTCGAATTTCTGTTGATCAAAATGCAACTTTTTCAAAAAGAAGAAAATCTATGAACGATTTCTTATTCTCATCAATCCCGTTCTTTCTTTTGGAAGATTAAACGTCTGGTTCAATTCTTTTCAGGAAACACTAGGCTTTCATCGTAATATTTCGGATGTTTAAGGCCATTCAATGAAGAAAACTAATGAGGCTTCAGCGTTCATTTATGCCCCAGTGGATACGCAGTTGCGACCACTGAGTACTTGAGCGACAGACACACCGCCGGGGGACAGGTAGGTCGGTATGTATGTACGTACGAACGTGCGCATAAAATTACAATGAGCCAATACTTTCGGAGGGCGAACGCAAATAGTCCCGGCTGGAGGCCAGAGGACGTTGTCGCGCTAACCGCGTGTTTGGAAAGCACACGTTAGTTGAGCCAACGAGCTGTGTTCACAGCTCTCTTTGAGCTGGTTTGCCTTAAGTAAATACGAGCATCAACTAGTAACTTGCGAACAGCTTTTAGAGAAGACTCCCTCTATTATTGCCCCCTTGGCTACGACCTTTTGCGTCGCCTGTGAAAAGGATCGTAGTGGCACATTAGCATGTGGCGTTAAACCAAATACATTATCGAAACTGTTGAAATTGTAGGGTACGTTCAGTCGATTCATTACGGTCAAAAGTTCACTTCTGACATGATTAGAAATCATGTGGTGAGTTTTCCAGCAATTGCTATGATTATTTTGTTTAAGTATTCTGATGGTGCTATACAATTGATTATTGATATTTTTTTCTGACATACCTTTTGCATAGATCCATTTTTATTCATATTTTTAAACTAGTGATCCAACTGCACATACTTTCTCGCAGTATTAAATATTTACAAAGTACTGAAATATCGCAACTTCTACCTTCTAACACTTTGGCTACGTCTTGATAGTTTCCCAAAAATTGACAAAAAATATCGAATTCTAATTTTAAAGGTACTATTCAGTTAGTTCCAAAATGAAAGAGGTTCTAAAGAAAATTTCATCCCTCCCTTCCTAATTTAAGTAAACATTCTTCTACGGAAATTCTACAAGAAGCATCCTTATATTCGAGAAAAACGTTTATGACCAAATTGGGAACCGAATATAATTTAGATACGTAAATTTTCTTCCGAAAACGACACGTTTTCGTCAAAAAAGACCTATTCTAGATCACTGACACCAAAAAATTGGATAATTCGTATTCCTACATGTAGAAAACTACATCTAACACGTTGGTGTAGTATTAGTTGGTGTAGTTTGTTTAACGAAAATTTGATTAACGGCAAAACGTCCGTCCGTCCGTGGACTACGCTAGCAGGTAGTAGGATTTTCACCAAAATTGGTAATCCCCAATTGATCTGACTATTGTCACGGCACCTGGGATTTGAAAAGTATATTTAAATTTTTGGGTCGTTTTACCTAAAGTATCAAAGACATATTGACAACGTAATTTAATATTAATATTAGCTAAGTTAATTTTTAGTGGTGCTTTAGCTTCATGAATAAACCATAAAATCCGAAAAATCTGAGCTGTGTAGTAATGAGTGGCAAACGAAAAGGTCAATGCAACGCTCGAATTTCGCACATCATTTGGCCCCCGACGGCCTGCGCCACGCAAGCCTAAAGCTGGAAGCTCCGTGTAGTCCAACCACAACGCCTTGGGTCTAGGGACACAGGAGGCACGTTCGCATAATTGGCGTGAGATTCGCAAACAGCCATGGGGTGCTCGTCGCGCGTCGCTCTGCGCGCCATACCCTGCGCGAGGGTCTGAGGGCGCTGTGGGCCACGCGCCGATTCAAGGCCGCCCAGAGGCCTCCAAATTCTGAACACCACGTCGTCAAGAAGCCACCAAACTGTTGGATTTTGCATCACGAAATATCACATTGAAATAAATCCAAATAAAAGCCAGGCATAAATATTAACCCTCCGTACACCAAACGTCCCCCCAAATCTCTCATACCAATCGCAAAACATTACCTGGCTCCTTTCCAACAAAACTGCAAAATATCTTGAGTTCTGTTCGATAAAAGACTTACATAGCGGCAAAACATAAAAAAACGAATAACACTAGCGAGTAGTAGAGTCAACCAATACGAATCGTTTATTTCAGAAACCTGCCAAACTCCTTCTTCGGAGAAAACTGAGAAAAAGTGTCCCAATTTATCTTATTTCAAAATATTTGTATATATTTAAGCAGTTAATAAATGCTTATTTTTCATATAAATATCCACTAAACAATGTGTCTATCCTCTTGGAACAATAATCCGCCGTTAATGCGTCTATAAGATATTTGTGTTCGAGGGGTTTCTGAAATAAACGATTCAATTGATCTGAAAATAAAAAAAATACCCCACCTACAATTACACGTTTCTATTCACCTCTATAAAGCAATGGCCAAACCCATACTTTTAATACTTCCCCAGTCTGGGCTGCCGCAGCCAAAACAAACATCAACAAAATGCAAAGTTTTCAAAATAGATTCCTACGCCCCATTACAAAAGCTCCCTAGTACATTCCGAATACGCAGTTACATAATGAACTGGGCATTACACCTATCCCCGTCTACTTCTCCCTCTTATCCGCAAAGTTCTATTCCCAAATATTAAATATCCCTTCAGGAATTCAATTTCACATATGTAAAAAATCCGCATCACAAAACATTAAAAAGAAAGATACCAAGAGATTGTTTTGATTCCTCATAGACATAAACTGATAAGTCTTTTCTTATTATAACTATGTTGTATTATGACTATGTTGTATTATCTATACAAGTAGAATTCTGTATATAATGTTTCAAATAATTCTTGAATATATTTCGTATCTAGGGTGTTTATCTTATGCAACTGCAGAGGGCCAATGGCCAAGCTAGAACAACCCAGCAGATATATAACAGAGCCTTCTATAGTAGCTATCATGGATCAAGCTGTATTTACTTTCTTAAATACATTCTACTGTTCATGTTGAATATGGTTTTTGTTGGCCCCTCGCAATACTCTATGTCTAAATAATTTGATGATTGAGTCAAGACAATGATGGCAGTGGCAAGCAGAGGCAGTGGCTGCAATCGCTTCACAAATATAAAGACTGAAATCTGTGGTTAAAAACCTAATAGTTTTCATTTACAAAAAAGTTTCAGATTTCTGCTTAACATAATTTTTAGGGTTTTCGATTATGAGTTCAATATCAGAATACGTAATGCTTTTCTCTTTTAATTTTTATAGAACTCTTCTTTTTGAGACATGTAATAGCATAGACAAGCTAGTTAAAAACAATTTATCATCTGAAGAAACTGACTCGAGTCATTTAAGGAGGAGATGAAGGCCAATAAGTAGTATCATTCTTCATGACTGCGTATACGGAGAATAAAATGAGGGAGGAAGAAGCATACACCGCCATAACAATTGAGTTGTAATGAAAGGTGCAACATCTAATTCTAATAAACGTGAAGGACACAAAAAACGATTAAAACCTTTTCGGCTTTTCTTTACAAGACCTATACAATTGTAAAAATAGCACTAGAACACATCCTATACAAACAGAGAAATGTAATAGAAAAATCACTGTATCGTTAAATGTAGTGAAATAAATCGTGCAATATAATTCTTATACCTTAAACATGTCCTATAACTGTAAACTTTGAAATTTCTCTCGCATGGCGTCTATGTGCGTTTTTATACATAATTGATGACCGTGAAACATACTATTCATCATAAAACTTCCTTCAAACGTCATTACACCCTGTCGAATTCCCTCCTCAAGCCCTTGCCTCTTCTTCACTTCATTTGTCACTTCGCGTCCGCTTGGGAGCCGCCGTATCACGACGCTCCGCATGCCTGCCTTATCCGGGCATCTCCTTCCGCGCTGCCGAGCCCCCCACGTGACCTTCGCCAGCGCCGCCTGCCGGCGAGCGCTGTAAACGTGCTTCCCGGCGCTTCCGGTCGCCGCACACGTTAATAAATAACGCGAGCCGCGGTGTGCGGGGGCGGGGGTGGCAGCGAGGGCAGCGGCCCCGTAGGCGGACGAAACGGCGCTACAGCAGAGCAAAGAGGGGGAGAGAGAGAGAGAAGAGAGAGGAGAAAGAGCGAGGAGCGAGAGCGAGAGCGATAACGAGAGCAAGTGAGAGCGAGCGAGAGAGCGAGAACGAGATGAGAACAAGAGCGGGAACGAGAGCGAGAGAGAGCGAGAGCGAGAAGCGAGAAGCAAGAGCGAGAGCGAGAGAGAGATCGAGGGAGAGAGAGGGGAAGAGAGAGACTGCTCATGAGTTGGAAGTCGGTTGCATTTGGGAGACAGAGATTGACACGTAGATCAGGGCACGCAGAACTGAAATAATGTGGAAGCAAGGAGACGGAGAATGAAGGAGGAGAAAGAACGTGCAGTAACCGAATTATTAATGAACCGCCGGAGATATGACACAAATTTCACCACAAAAGTACGCAAGAGAGTATGGCAATGAAGTTGCGGGATACAATTTCATGAGAGGCAAGCAGATGGAAAGAATAAAAACGGCATTTTTATGAAGACACGGTATCACGCGATGATATAAAATTGCCAGCGGAAGTCAAAAAGAGGGATAGAAGCGAGAGAGAAGAGAGGAATAAATATAAATAAATTCGAAAATATCAAATATTAAGGAGATTATCGGATATGAGTCAAAGAAAACGAAAGACGGGGGAAATGGTAGATGTAGAAATGGCAGTCATTGTGAACCTGGAAAGAAAAAAATATTGTAAACAGACACTTAGTAACCGCGTCAGCAGTTACGTCGTTGGACCAGGAGAACCAAAGAAAGGGGTGGGAGAAGCGGAAACAGAAAGGGGGTATGAAGGGGTGGCAGAAGCCGAAAGAAATCACAGGAGACGTGGTGGCAACCCTGAGTCGCGGAAAAGCGTTGTGAGGAGAGAGGAAAGAGACGAGCGGATCTCTCTGGACTGGGATCTCATAGGGCCGGGAGGTCATAGGTTCGAGTCACGACAGTGGCAACATTCTCGACACTAGCTGGTCAACTAGGTCAAAATCAGTCGCTTTCTGGAGGAGAACTCTAGAGGCTAACTGCTCTGATCGGTAGTTTTCTGCGATTTCTCCGATCAACACCAGGAGAATGCTGGAGCAGTGCCACAACAAACGGGCCACGGACCGCGCGCAATCTTTCCTTCATCTTCCTTGATCTATCCTCACCCCTTGCCAGGAGTTACACTAAAATGGACTACACAACCACACATACTGGGAGACCGGTCGGTAGCTTAGATCATGTCCCGGCTGAGGCGGTGCCCCGGTGGTGAGAGATAGCTGGTTGGGGAAAACCCCGGTAGCCGACGGTAGGTCGGCCCCAGATCTTGCCACCCAGCGAGGGAAGATAGTAGCCACCTTCCGTGAAAAAATGCACTACACTTACGAGACTAAAGACCTCAGTAGTTAACGCGTCCGGAATAACTAACAACCAACGAACCAACCACCTCTAGGGCTACGTGATCGGAACTATGTGAAGAATGGGATGAAGCGAAATGTGAGAGAGCGGGAAGAGCGTTAAGTACATCGAGGAATAAAATAAGAGCTTCGAAGCGATGTGGGAAAGAATGAGGGGGAAAATGTGAAGCGATAATGGCGTTTTAGGGATGGGAGGGCACATGATATGAGACATGAGAGGAAGAAAACGCGACCGAAAGACGCGAAACGTGACGTGATGGAACGTGACTTGACAGGCAGGATGTGCCAGAATTGGACGCGCCGAGGAAGAACGTGATAAGAAAAACGTGACGAAACAAATATGATCAGACACGACATGACATGGACGGGACAGGGACGTGACGAGACCGGACGTAAGGTGCCAAGGCTGGAGGTGACAGGTCGTGATGAGACATGACGCACGGTGACGGGACGTGATGGGATGACTTAAGCGTGGACGCTGGGAGGGTCTAGGTCAGGTGTGTGTCTGTGTGTGGGGAGGAGGAGAAGGAGGGGAAGGGTCGCTTTGCGGACCGCAGGTAGCGGCGGGTGGGTGCGTCGTGCGACCGGGCCCAAATCCGCGTGAACGCCCGCACGCGCTTGGGGATCGAGGGATCGATTGCGGATTATCGCCTGCTCCCCGTCCTTTCCCAGTCGCAAGATCATCTCAGAGGCTTTTTTGCCTTTGTACCCCTGCATCAGCACAAAAGTGTCAACGTATTGGTACTGATACTGGTAGTAAGTCCTCAAGTTAGGTACAATGTTTTTGTAAAACTAATGCACTTTATTCTAAAATATGGAATTGAAATTGCAACAGTCTAGAAACTTTGAACATGGTCGTTTCTTTAATTTCATATGATATAAAGACAACGATTAAAACTAACGTATTTGTGGTACTAGTATGTATGTGCTTGTGAATGGATTAAAACCAGTATCTAAGAATATAATCTCCAATTCATCTCCTTCAATTGATTTGCACAACTCACGCTCTCACAATTATAAAACTCTTCCGTTGTGGATATTTTAAATAACATTAGTAAATGATCAACTACGCTGTTTCTCTCAAAATATCCGTATTTGATATAGTTTGTTTTAGACATAGAAACACTGCAATTCCAGCTATAATGCTCAGGCCGCAAACTCTCCCAAGCTATTTGTCAGTCTATTTGTAATCTAAGCAGCAATATTTGGATGGTATGTGAATATGATATGGTTTTGTATGTAGTTTTGCAGAACAAGTACTTTATTTTCAAATTTGTATTTTTGTATCATTGTATTATTTTACAATCATGACAAGCAAGAAAACATAATTCTAATAAAAGGCTCCGATCAAAATTGGAGTAGCCTTTCTTTTCCTTCCTCCCTTGAGCTCTAATGTATGAATGAGCAATCATTCATTGTAGTTTTGATGCAGCTTCAAGTGGCTATCGTAATACTTTACATCTTACTAGTTATTCTGTGGTAAAATATTCGTTTTGTCAGAACTTAACAATTTGAAAGGTATATGGATATTATTAAATTTTATTAAAATTTTCATTCCTAAAAACGTACAAAGTTGTATTTATTTTCGAACAATTTTTGCATGCACTTACCAGAATTTCTAGAGTAGTATATACATAATTTTAGCACTGTATACCTATTGCAACGACAAACATCGTCTAGTATTTAGTTGTAGATAACACCCGAACTACGTTTAGAGAATACAGCGGAAACATACTTATGCAATCAACATCCTGTACTTCCGATCTGAAAGCAGAGAAACAGCGAACCGAATACGACCTACGTCCTATTGACAACTAAGAGCTCGAATCATTCGTACGAATTCGTGAAGTTTACACAGTGATACTGTCGGCGGGAGCGACCAATCACAAGAAAGGCAGCTTCGAAACTCCCTCACTTCGACCGCTCCCCCCTGAATCGGAAATAGGGGCGCAAACAGTAATCAGTTCGCCCGCGTAGATGAAACCCTTTGAATACCGCTGGCCACTGTCAACAAGCGATACTTCGCCGACAGCCGGTGCCATTGCGTCAGAGCGCGCACAAGGCAGGCGCGCAGTAAGCTAGTTAGCCGTGTGTGCGCGGAATCAGCCGCCACGGCAAGAGCGCTCCTTCTGCGTATGCCGCTAGGCAAATGCCTACATTCAATGGCTGCAACTGCAGCTCTTGTCAATGGTGCAAGCCTTGAGTTGATTTATTATTCTGTCTTCGGAAGCGTAAACTGAAATGATCACTATTCCTTTCGGTGTAAATCATGTTATATCCTGGCAAGTTATATCCTTCACTACATCGAGAAATCTTGCACCGAAGTACCTGTCGATTTGCGGGGAGTTCCCCATCAATGTATTTTCCAAAGCGGGGTACCGTCCCATCTGAAACAAGGTCTAAGCTCCCGACTGTTCCGTCGACATGTCTGTTGTGCGTGAAAGGGGAGTTGAGGGGACAATAATGGGAGAGGAATGATCGCACGAGATCCGTTGTGTGATCCTCTAGGTAAGGTAATATTTCGGTATTCGCCTGGGATTTATCTGAAAAACTATGGAAAAATATCTGTAAGGCCAACTGCTACAATTCTCCTCTGAGGAGCGGGTTAATTTAATGTAGCTTTCGAGCTACTGTCCATCCATCACTATTGTGACACCAACCATGGAACCTTCGGCGCAAAGACGCTGAAATAATAATAATAATATTGCCATGAGCCATCTCAGTATGTGTAGCATAAGGACTGATGTCCAAGGAAACTATTTTAAAAGAAAATTTAAAAAACACACCGTTTGAAAAATACGACTTCTATTCAACCAAATATATTGAAATACCTTTCGTAATCCTGGGTGTATTGTAAACTCTACCTCCTACGTTTGCATAAAAATGCATTCATTTCAAAAACAAGAAAAACACAAATTAGCCTTCTTACCCAAATACACTTTAAACGAAATATTTGTACTTCCACCTGACTTCTTACGAAGTCTACACTCCATCATCTAATCACCACAACATTCAAATGCCCACGCACATCTCTAACAATCCAGCGTCCTCGCTACACAAATCATCGGATCAATCATACCACCGTAACCGGGACACTTAACCACCAATCGGAGAGCTTCAAACTCGCCTCCTCATCCTCCTATCACCTCAAGTGTCTGTCACCTCTATTTACAATCACCTCCTCACCGCTACACGGGCACTTCTATTCCGGTCGTGGATCACTCATCCAGCTCCTCGACGCGCACCGCAGCCCCCGCGACAGCAACCACGGCGTCCGCCCCAACCGTCACCTCGGCGCGCCGACGCTGCCATCATCGCCTCCGCCGCCGCCTCGGCCGCATCAAGTATTCAGCGAGCCGCCACCCCCGCCAGTAAGCGGATCTCGGGATTACGCCGGCGGCGGCGGCGGCGGCGGCGGCGGCGGCGGCGGCGCGGGCGGTGCCACAGAGCGCAACTCGCCGAGGCGGGCCGGGGAGGGGTGGAGCGAGGTGGGGCGAGGACTGGTGGAGGCGGGAGAGGTGGGGCGGGAAGGGGTAGAGAGCAGCGGAGTGGAGCTGGGCGGAGAGGAGCTGGACGGGACGGAGCAGAGCGGGGCGGAGCGGGAGGGTGCAGCGAGGCGGGACGAGGTGGAACGAATCGCGGCGGGGGGCGGCGGGGGGCGGCGGGGCGCGGCGGGGCGCGGCGGGACGCGGCGGGGCAAAGCGGGGCGAAGCGGGGCGAAGCGGGGCGAAGCGGGGCGAAGCGGGGTGAAGCGGGGTGAAGCGGGGTGAGGTGGGGCGAGGCATGGCGGGCAAGGCGGGCAAGGCGGGGCGAGACGGGGCGGGGTAAGGCGGGGCGAGACGGGGAGGGGTAAAGCGAGGCGTGGTAAAGTGGGGCGGGGGGGGAGCGAGGCACAGTGACGAGGGGCGAAACAGGGCGGGGCGGGGAGGAGCGGGGGATGGTGACGGATGGGGAGGGACAGGGAGGGGCAGAGTAGGGAAAGGGTGGGGTGGGGAGGGGGTGAGCGGCGGAGTAAGGAGGGGTGGGGTGGAGTGAGGAAGGCTGGGGCAGGGAGGTGTGGGGCAGGGAGGGGTGGGACAGGGAGGGGTGGGGCGGGGGAGAGGGGGGAGGGGACGGGGAAGGGCGGGTTGAGGAGGAGTTGAGAAGCGCGGAAACTGGGGAGAGTAAGAGCAGAACGGGAGGATAGAGGCGAGAGATGAGAGAAGCCCGGCATTATAACGTGATGTTTCTTGCAAACGCGGCAAAAATTACCCCCAGGTGTCGTCCTAAGCTAAGTGGCTCGGGTCTTAAGACCCGCGCGGTCTGCGGAGCTCAAGCGGTGAAAGACGGCGGGCGGGGGCGACGGCAGGAGAGGTGGGAGGGGGTGGGATGAAACACCTCGCGCGAGACGAAAATGTGCCGGGAAAGTGCGAGGCATTTTTCATCTAAAGACGCATCGACGGATGTTACATTGCATTTTATTAGCCGGATAATTCTACTGGCAGAGATTGCACCGTACCATGCAAATAAACGCTCTTTTTTGCTTATTACACTTCTCGATTTGTGTATTTTATGCACAGCATTGCTCGCCCTACTCGCTGACTTTCTGTTCTCGCTGTACTTTAAAACAGTGGTGTTCTGAAAAAATACTCGTAAATTAGCTAGGAAAAGTCGGGTATAAAAATCCCTGAATGTTTAAGCTCCAAAGGAATTACAAATTGAAGAAACTTAAGAACCACCTGCATACATAAATTCCTGCTTTCTCCCTGAGGCGGAGCATCTGCCTTACACAAATTCCTGTGAGAACTCTTTCTTACAAACATCTCAATTTTAAACATCCCTTCATTATGCTAAATAAAGCGTTTGGTATATTACACTAAGGAAGAGGATGGAATAATTTACAAACACAAAGTTTAAAAAATGTTTCAAATGGTCTTGCCCAAGTTTTGTTACCCTGAGAAGAATGATTGGTAATTATCAATAATATTATCTACTAAAACACATTGAATTACTTCATTTATCTCGATGAAAGTAGAATACAGTACCATCTGGTATTACTATCTGGGATTCTCCGACAAAACTATAGAATTGTTTGCTGTCCTGCAAGTTGGTCTGAACTCTCCAGATAAAATAATTATTAACGGAACTAGTGTTAAAAAACGCAAATAAGTTCGTCATTCAGTAAATGTTCTATGATCTCGTATTTAATATTTTCAGAAGTTCTATCTCTATTCAAGCGAACTTCTAAAAACAATCGTCTCTTAATTTAGGCAGAATTACACTCACAACCAGATTTTTGTTTTTCTGGTTTCATAAATTTATCAACCAAGTGTAATACGTATAGGCAGACCATATTACATAGAGGGACGTGGTGAAAATGCACGAGTTCCAAACTGTTTTAAATCAATTTCTTTATTGATTCATATCTGTTTGGTTTATTTTTATATTAAAAAGACTAAAAATAGTGATTTACCCGCAGACACGGTTGAAATACGTTGTTATTATTAGACATATGGGACGCAAACGTATAGGACTTTCCACAATATCGAAGGGCTCCCATTTCGTTATCTACCACCAGTAACGTGGTTGCCATTACGTATGGAAGGGAATCAACCCACGACGCATGCTCCAAACGTGGCGTATTCATTGATTACAAGAGGCGCATTGTCTCCTCGCACCTACTCCCATTCCCAGCTCCAAACTACTATCCATGTCTGCCCTACATCTCACTCGGATCTCTCGATTATTCTCTCACCACCTCCAAACCCTGAGGTGCGTAGTTATTTTCACAAACAAAAGACGTAACCGGAAGCTGTAACAACGATCAGCAATTATTTTTCCATCAAAGAGATCATCTCTCGTAATTGTAGATGGGTACTCCAATAAACGTTGTCCTCGTGGCTAGCTGTTGGTCAGCTGTTGGCGAGCTTCTTGCTCGCTTACCACTAGGCAACCCCATATTCGATTCCCGGAGAGGCAATATTATAGTGTTTGCGTTTTCCTTGCAATCACCCAGTATATCCTGCTGTGTGACAATGCGAAACTTCATTTCTCAGGTTGAAAAGACCGGAATGCGGTTGGGGATGTCTACGTGATAACCACGATTTATCCCATGGCTGCGAGACAGGGACGTCGCCGGTAGGCCTGAGCCCGTTCTCGGGCTGTCGCGCCAAGTACGTAGGTACGTAAATACTTTCACATACTCATACATACATACTCCAATAAACATTATTTTGAATTGACAAACAAAAATAATAGATTTTCGAGATGAACCTTTCTCTTTTCCGTCGTTACGTACAGCATCTTTTCCTAATTTATATTTCTCAACCCGAGTCATAAGCGTATGAGGATATGAAAGGTTCATCAATTGTATACGCATCAAACTCGTACGTGAAACAATAGGCTTATTATATCTAAAAGATCAGCAATCCGTCCAGGTGGACGCCGCCTCCTGGGGCGTTGGCGTCCGACCAATCTCCTCCCCAACCGACGCTTCCAGTCTGCCTCCGTTCTCCCGACAGCGCTTAGCTCTCCGTCGCTTAGCGCTGCGGCCGCCGCGCCGGGGCAGAACACACTTCGCCCGAATAATCTACGGAACAACGGCCGGGCAGAAAATAAAGACAAGATCTTACACAAGAGGTTCAGAAGCGAAGTCGCGTATCGATTTCGCTTTTATTGCAGTTTCCATTATTGGACATCGGCGAGCATCAAACGGCGCTGGTTATTGCGGCTTCTTGGGCCCCAGGCTGGTTCGCCACCGCCCCGCCACCGCCCCTCCCCAGCCCCCCCCCCGAACCTAGCCCCGCCCCCGCAACGCCCACGCTCCGCCTCCGCACGGCTCCCGCACCGCCTCGCCTCCATCACCAGCCCCGCACCCCCCTCTCCGCGCCGCCCCCGCGCCGCCCCCGCGCCGCCCCCGCGCCGCCCCCGCGCCGCCCCCGCGCCGCCCCCGCGCCGCCCCCGCGCCGCCCCCGCGCCGCCCCCGCGCCGCCCCCGCGCCGCCCCCGCGCCGCCCCCGCGCCGCCCCCGCACCGCCCCCGCGCCGCCCCCGCGCCGCCCCCGCGCCGCCCCCGCGCCACCCCGCACCGCCCTCGCGCCGCCCCCGCGCCGCCCCCGCGCCGCCCCCGCGCCGCCCCCGCGCCGCCCCCGCGCCGCCCCCCGCGCCGCCCCCGCGCCGCCCCCGCGCCGCCCCCGCGCCGCCCCCGCACCTCCCCGCACCTCCCCGCCCCGCACCGCCTCCTCACCGCCTCTGCACTGCCCCCAAACGACACCCTCACCGTCACCCTCATCTCTGATCGCACCGCCACCACTTTGTCGCTACTTCCAAACTCTCTCTCAATTTCTCTTTTTCCTCTCTCTCAATTAATCACCTTTTCCACTCTTCCTTTCTTTACATCCCTTTCACTACCCATTACAGTTTTTGATCCTCATTTCTATCGCATGGTTCCACTTATTGCGTTCCCTTTTCTCTCTCTTTATTCTCAAATCCGTTTTTTCTTCTTTTTTACCCTTATTTTATTTCAATCACGTTCCAACATTTCCCTGCCCTTCAGTTCTCTTTCATTCTTCTTCGTCTTTCAATCCACTTGAAATGCTTCAGTATTTTCGAACTTCCTCCTTTCATTTCTAATCGTCCATTGCCCCTTTCCTTCGTCGCACGTCACTTGCCTTATCTGCCCCTTCCGTTGCCTCTCTCCTTGTTCAGCCGGTGAGATGGCCCCAAGCCGCGCTCGCACTCATTCCGTGATCACGCCCTGCCGCTGTAGAGGGGGCTGAGGCTCCGCTGAGCGTGTCCCATCTCAGCAATATCGCCGATGTTGTGAACGGAGACGTAAAATCGTTATGCAGGGAGAAACCGGAGCTAAAGAGATACGTCTATTGGAAGTCGGTGATACGATTTTCTTCCTCTGGAGTATTGCGGATTGCAGGAATTTCATGATTCGACACATTTCCTTAATAGCTCTTTTCGAAGTAGTAGAAAGGTTTGAAGCTACTTTTAGTTTGCATTTCACTTCGGAAACAATACGGCTGATACATTTCAAAATTGATTTACGAGAAAATAAAAATATTGAGACAAACGCAGGTTCTATATTATTTGTTGAAAACACCAATCATGAATTACGGGAATAGGTTTATTAGAAATACTGAAGAAAAGGAATTCTATAATACCCACCGTTACAAAGTTGTATTCTTCTTTTACGACTCAAAATTAAGGAGGAAAAAAATCATACGGATGTTAGTAATATATTTGTTTCTAATATTACTTCTCACTCTTCCTTACTAAACCTTAATCTTAGAAAAACATTCAGCACATATAGAACAAAATCAAAACAATACTAAGCAGTCGCCCGCAGAGGATTTTGTAACGGCTTTAACCCTTGCGCTGACTCCAATTAGCAAATTGAAGCTCTCCGCTCTTGCATTAATGTAAGTTTGCTCTAGCCATCATGCCAATAAGTGGCCTGCGTTTTTTCCTCAAATTGTTTGATTCGATTAAATTTTTATTCATAAACTGACTGAACTGAAACAAATCTCTCCGCATGCAATTTAATAACAGCGTGTTCCAAAACCATATCACAATCAGTGTTTTAATGCATCCCAGCGTAGCTACAAAGCACTTCCCCAATTTCCGAATACACGCAAAAAGCCCGATCGGTTTGCCGTAACTGTTATTGGTGTTCGAGGAAGTATCACAACGCAGCTCTATCGGCATCCACCGCGAATTTAAAATCGATTTAAGCCAACTAACTCGAACAAGTTACTCGTTTTCTCGCGTCAGCCGGAGTCAAAAAACAATGTGATGCCTGGTTCAGAAACCCTGACAGCCAGTAAAACGAACTAATTCTAGGTGAACAAGGACGGACCGTGTGCAATTTCCATTTCCAGAATACAGTAACATTTTTCTTTCACTTAACACTCATAATTAACGTACATCAGATGCTGACAGCCACTGTCCGATGGAAAAGGATATTCAATAGCAGTGCTCTTATAAATGTTTACGAATATGTTTGAATGACGTTTCATATGTATGAATATGGATATTCTTTTAGTTTTTTTAATTATAGAATATAATGTTCGTTGATTTACAGAACAAGTACAAAAGTAGAAGTACAATTTTGCAAACCACAATATTTGGTTTGAGATCAATTAACATTGTAAGAATAATTAATACTAGTACGTACTGACGTATATTTATCTTTTATGATGAGCAAAAAATTAAGATTAAAAATCAGCTTTGAAATCAGGTTGAACAGATGCTTTGTATAAACATTCACCGTTAGATTGCTGTAATTCCGCCCAATAAGAAAAAAATGAAGCGGGAAATTTCAATTTGTATTGAAAATGCATTCTTAGCTATCCGGGATGAGTCGCGTCTCGGTCAATTGTACTGACGTTTCGGCCATCTTGATGTGGCCCTCTTCAGAGCTATACTGCTGAAGCACAGCAGTACAGCAGTCAGCAGTATTGCTCTGAAGAAAGCCACATCAAGATGGCTGAAACGTTAGTACAATTGACCGACACGCGGCTCATCCCGGATAGCCAAGAATGCATTAACTCCGGCCGCGGAAGCCTACGAACGCATATTGCACTAAAAATATTTATACTTGGAGGTGTTTATTTGTTTTTGAGGTAGTGATCGTATGAAATACGTGATTAGTTTCATTGTTTTGTTTGTAATAATGTAATTAATAAATGAAGCAAAACATACTTCTTGTAATAATAAGTTATATTTTAATATTTATAAATTAGTTATAGCTATTGTTATGACAACAGCAGATAGAAAGAGCACTTTGGAGGATATCATAATTATTTTAAAATGAGATAATTTAATTTATCACACGTTTTCACATCACATTGAAATGGTTTTTGGATGATTAGAGCTAAAATTAAACGCAAGATTCATTCGTTGGGTCCACGTCCGCAAGTATCCTGACAGCTTCGTTTGACAACAAGTGTTTTCTTCGCAAGCCTCTTCCAAGTCCTGTGTTTCTGGTTCAAACAAATATCATTAATATGGTTGCGGGCCATATTTTCATCCCTAGGGGATTCACACATGACCCCATATTGTTAATATCGGCAGTTTGTCCGGATGCTCTGAAACTAGGGGAGGGGAATTTTAAACTATGCGGAAATCAGGCTCTACACTGCATAATGCAGTTAAACACATTGGCATGGTATTAAATTTCTGAATTCACAAAACAAAGTCTTTAAATCTAAAGTTATTCTATTTTTTCTATCAAAAGGAGTGATGACTCCGATGGGGTGCATGCGTTAGGCGCGTAATATTCGCGCCCGACATGTCTAGTAATCTTTCGTAGGCCACAATAAATGGCTCTGCAGGCCACCAGATGGACTGCCTTGAGTTAGAGCAAGGGTTCCTACCGGGTCGGTATCAAGTCCCGGGGACGATGACATTTTAAAGGTGATCTCTGATGATCAAGGGAGCGATTGAGTGTCGATATCCAAATATGCATCACCAAATATATCGTATAACAAACAATCAGTACAGTAAATAACATCATCCCGTTGGTTACAAAAATTATTTATGCATATTATCATATTTTCATCAAATCAACAATTTACCTGATAATAAATTACATTTGGAATCATTTAATAAATATTTTGGAATTTTACATCTACTGTATAATAAAATAAAACAAGCACAATTATTAAGTGTGATTTTGTTTTTGGAAATCTTATTTTTAAACGTAAAAAAATAAAATAACGTAATAAAAATAAAATAATAATATTGTTTTCGTAATCTATTTTTTCCAAATCTTGTTCATATTGTGTATGTAATTGTTTTCTTTAAATCAGTTGTGTAATTTGTGTATTATGATGTTTAATGCCGTGTATAGTAGGAAGAAATGGTGTCATTAACCCAAATCATTGTTTTAAAAGTGGTCTACACAGTAAAAAGATAGGGAACAATTGAGTTAAAGCCTCGCTCCACGCTTGTCTATTTCCGTTCTGTGCGCTCCTTCTGTAAATTAGTTTTGTGATTGCGGGCCGCACAAAATGCAATTTTATTTGAGCGTATCGTATGAGCCTATCGTTTCTTCGAATTGGTTTTTAAGATAACCAGACATATGATTGTTTAATGCATTGACTAGCATGTTTTGTAATAATTTGCTTTTGTTCTCTTTTCAAACGACTTAAAAATATTCGCAGAACTATCACCTCAACGGGCCTCCACAATCATTTTCAATTCTATATACTGCACGTTTTTGCGTCATGCGGCACTCAATTCCTTCTGCAGCGTCCTTGCACAGCCTCCACATCGTCACATTTTGCAGCCGCGCGTCTTCGGATTTCCACACAGCGCCGTCAGAGGAGGTTTCTGGGAAGTCTTTCAACTACGCAACATCTCGCATTTCCGGTGGACTCGAAGAAATCCGCGCCGCCAGAGCCCCCTGCTCCATCACTGCCACTCCGCACCGCGGCCCGCTTCCATCCTCTCCCTCATCCCAGGGTTCCCGCGCACGTTAGGCCCCAACCCCTCCTTCACCACTAGCCCGTCTCGGCGCTCGATATTCCCCCATTCCATGTCACTGTCCCCACGCCCCGCCCCTTCTCCGGGCCCCCATCTACCCGCCAGCCCGTCCCCAAGATGCCCACGTTTCTACCAACCTCGCCATTACGTCCTCCTAAGCCTACTAGTCCCATTCTCATGATCCTCACGCCCCCACGATTTTCACGTCATCACGATCCCTACATTCTCACGACTTTCATATCCCCGCACTAACCACGATCCCCACGTCCCCACGATCCCCACGTCCCCACGATCCCCACGTCCCCACGATCCCCACGTCCCCACGATCCCCACGTCCCCACGATCCCCACGTCCCCACGATCCCCACGTCCCCACGATCCCCACGTCCCCACGATCCCCACGTCCACACGATCCCCACGTCCACACGATCCCCACGTCCACACGATCCCCACGTCCACACGATCCCCACGTCCCCACGATCCCCACGTCCACACGATCCCCACGTCCACACGATCCCCACGTCCACACGATCCCCACGTCCACACGATCCCCACGTCCACACGATCCCCACGTCCACACGATCCCCACGTCCCCACGATCCCCACGTCCACACGATCCCCACGTCCACACGATCCCCACGTCCACACGATCCCCACGTCCACACGATCCCCACGTCCACACGATCCCCACGTCCACACGATCCCCACGTCCACACGATCCCCACGTCCACACGATCCCCACGTCCACACGATCCCCACGTCCACACGATCCCCACGTCCACACGATCCCCACGTCCACACGATCCCCACGTCCACACGATCCCCACGTCCACACGATCCCCACGTCCACACGATCCCCACGTCCACACGATCCCCACGTCCACACGATCCCCACGTCCACACGATCCCCACGTCCACACGATCCCCACGTCCACACGATCCCCACGTCCACACGATCCCCACGTCCACACGATCCCCACGTTCACACGATCTCCACGTCCACACGATCCCCATGTGCCCGCATAAACACCTTCACGCCGTCACCCACAGCGCCCTCATAGCCTCCCGGCATCGTAGCTTATTGGGTCGTCATCCGCATATCTTCCCCATCCGGAATCTGTCTTGTCCACGCATCCGATCGCATTTCCCTTTCCGCTCACGCATCCCATCATAACTGCACTCTTGTGCACGCATTTGCCCATCCCTGGGCGCATCGAGCTACTTGGGGGGGGCGGGGCCGCCACCCCGGCACCACGCCCGGCGTCCGGCGGAGGCGGCGGGGAACAAGCGGACGCGGAATTAAACATGAAGACGTCGCCCCGCTGTCGAACGCACTTGTCCGCAAACTGCGCCCCCGCCCCCGCCGCAGGTCGCGCCCACGCGCTCCGCATCCCGATGAGCTCTGCCCCCTCCCCGCCCCGCCCGCACAATGGGCCGGGTTGGAAGAAAATCAGACAAAATATCGTGCCCAGAGAATTAAGTAATTTGATTTTTGTTATTTTACTTCTTGTACATTTTAAATTACACAAAATATTCACAGTCTAGTTATATAAACAAAATTCTTGTATTTTAAAAATCGGTGGGAGTCAAAAAGTGCTATAAGAATAATGAAAAACTAAACATGATTCCAAAAAATTTAACCTATTTCATTAGAAGTATCTCTTTTTGACTTTTTAAAACGCTGGATTCCATAATATTCGAGAGAATGATAAAGGTTATGACTACATTATTTTCATCCTTCTTTTGAACTACGAATGGCGCGGCCTTAGCACTATTGTTTGAGATAATACCTGCACGAATCTTAGGCTAATTTTCCGAAGCGCATGAAATCTGAAACGTGACACTCGAGTAGGGTAAGTATGTTACAAATAAAGACTTAAAAATGGTAACAAGCTTTATAAATTATATTAAAATTGGGAAAAACGTGCAATTTTCATTAGTAGTGTGGAAAACCATTCACTAAACCAACTATCCCAATTAGGAAAGATTGTTATTCCTTTGGCTGATAACCTCTTGGGCAAAGGCTGTACAGTGTATACAGGTAGAGGGGTTAGAGGCGGGAGAGGAAAGGCGGGCTGGGGTGGAGGCGGGATGGGGGGGAGGCGGGCTGGGTGGTAGGCGGTAGGTGGTAGGCGTAAGGGGGCGGGAGGCAGGTGAGCGGCGGGCGGCGGGCGGCGGGCGGCGGGCGAGGTCGTTGGCATGGAAGTGGGCGAATGCGAGGGCGAGGTAAGAGACCTGGAACGGGGAAAGTGAGGTGCCCGCTTGAATGGTATTGGCGATTCTGTTCCCGGAAATACGCTTGAGCACGGGAGGAGCGCAATGAAATGTTCTGACGGTTCGCAACTCGCAGAGCGGCACTGCGAGCTGGGGGTTGACGCCCGCTGTCCGTCCCCGTTGTTCCTGGGAGTAGTTCTAGTAATGCATAGTGTAAATTATGAAACTGAGTATACCACTTCAAAATGGAGTACATAAAAGTTTCTGATTTATAGTCGCAGCATTATTTAATATTTGAGTTTTGAATAATAATAATAATAATAATAATAATAATAATAATAATAATAATAATAATAATAATAATAATAATAATAATAATAAGAAGAAGAAGAAGAAGAAGAAGAAGAGGAGGAGGAGGAGGAGCCGATCAGATGGCCGAGATCGCTAAGGCAGTAGTGCCGGAGTGGTTTCGGACCAGAAGATCGCGGGTTCGAATCCCGCCTCGGGCATGGGCATATTTGTGTTTGTGTATGTCTGTATGTGTTGTCCTTTCACCCCCATTATCATCATCATTTCATCTTCCATACCCCCAGGGCTAACAACCGTGGGGGGTAAAAATCGGATCCAGCTAAAAATGCTGGTCTCCCCAAAAAGTTGTTGCAAGCACCTGCTACCGCGATAATAAATAAAAACTGAGCCACGGTAAACGCAGGATGCTTGCATGCGGGGTCCTAGTCGGACGATTAACGAGAAAATAATAATAATAATAAATAATAATAATAATAATAATAATAATAATAATAATAATAATAATAATAATAATAATAATAATAATGTTACTAATATTTTATTTTTGTAGTGTTTTACACTAACTGATTAAAATAAATGTTCAATAAAGATTGAAATTCTATTTACATTTGATTACTTAACCTGAATTAAAGATGAAAAGTGCGGTTATTAATGTTATAGAGAGGCATGTTTCGGCAAATTTCAGTTAAATCTATATACTCTAATAATATTGTGATAAGTGATCAGTCAATGACCGATAAAGGTGGCTCATGACATTACATCATGTCACTGCTGTGCCTTTGATCGGGAGGTTCGAGTCCTAACGGTGGCAGGATTTTCGACAAAGCTAGACAGATCGAATTCAATTGAGGTTTGGAAAAGAGTTCTAGCGGTCGGCTACTCTAATCGGTAGTTCTCCGTGGTTTCTTCGATCAATATCAGGCGAATGCCGGTGCGGTACCTTAACAAACGGGCCAAGGACCACGTGCAATCTTTCTATTCTCTTCCGTGTCCTATCCTCACCACTTAATTACATATACTGACGCACACACGAACTACACTACCACACTTGACGGATGACCAGACGGGAGCTTACAGTTTGCGCCGGCAGGGGCGGTGCCACGCTGATGGGAGATATCTTGTTGGGGCAATCCCCGCGAACAGACGTAGGTCGGAGCCGAATCTCAACATTAAACGAGGAACGATCAGCCCTACTTCCTGCGAAAAAAACATGCACTCCACTTACGAGACTAATGGCCTCAGCCGTTGACGCACCTGGAGTCAGCAATAAATCAAACTGAGACAATATTATTAAGCAAAGTATACTAGAAGTATGAAGTATTTCCGCTCTAGGAAGAAACTGTTGGAGACTCGCTTTAGAACACACGGCAACGGGTGTTGTTACATATATTGAATGTTGGAGTGCCGTATTGAGAGTAACTGGGATGGTTGGTAGAACAACTGATTTAAATATTTTGAAAGACTGAAATAGTCTCACAAATTTAAAATGCATAATAAATGGTAACTATTAACTGATATGTAATGAGATGAGATATTCAAGTATCTCCGTATATTTTCTAATAACTATCAAAAAATGTACTGAATTTACACATATTCAACTCGTAATATACGTTAAAAGAACTACCCCTAAGAACTACTACTACTAAAGTTACTCCTAAAAGAAGTTGACCTCCAGTTCAAGAACTGAAAGTACGATAGTACCGTTACAAGACTTAAATATAAGTTCATATTCAAATTGTATTCTACGGAATTAGAGAATGTTGTGCGGTACAGATAATTTAAACCAGACAACCAAACAAAAATTAGTAACATTGTAGGAAATTCCCTGAGGTTGCCGGACATCCCTAAAATACCCCGAATATCTCAAAACAGTCCACAACTCCGAAAGGGTTCAGATGTATGAGGCAAACGCCGCAAAGACGGCAGACATGCAGCTCACATCCGGCGCACTTTTGGGACCCTCGTTATAATTGGAGAGATGTATGCAATTATTATAGATCGACTGCATATAGATTTTTAACATGTTACTCATAATATACAGTTCAAAACATAATATAATCGATTTAATAAAATATTTCATTAACATACAATGTAACTTATACCATAACGGGAGTCCGCCCTTCGATGTAGCTACTATCATGACTAAAGACACATCGTGAGATAATGAATTGTCTGAACCCTTTCCAGAAACAACCATTTTATAATCTCGGGCAACACAAGCGCCCGTGTTGCTTCTTTGATATCTGCTCAACCTGAAAGTGCACAAATGCACCACCACATGGCTGCCTGCGCTACCCAAGGACAGACAGAGGGACTTTTCAGTAGAAAGTGTTGAAACATATTCGTGACTGCCGCATTCTGGCGGCGCAAGCCCCCGGTCGACGGCGCAGCGGCCACAACAGCAGCCGCAGCCAGCGGAAGAGGCGGCCGGCCTCGAGAGGCGGGGGCGGGGCGGGGGCGGGGCGGGCCGGCTGTCCGCAGCAGAAACGGCTGCCCGGCGCGTTCTGACGAGCGACGCCAGGGGTCGGGGGCAGAGGAGGGGAAAGAATGAAATGGGAAGGGAACAGAGGGGAAGAGGAAGAGAAGGAAACCGGGGGAAAGGAAAGGAAGAGAAAAGGTGACAAAAAAGAGGAAAGTGTGAGACGGAGGAAAAGGGGGGTTAGGGAGAAGTGTGATGGACAAACTGAAATGATAAATAGAAAGTAGGGGAGTAGATCTAGAGGAAATGACGTATGAAAAGAGATGAATGCGCGGATCGTAGGGGAGTATGTGGAGCATGTAGCGCACGGGGTGAAATGGAGGGGATGAAAGAGATTCATAAGAAGGGATGTGGGAGAAGGGTGCAGAGGAGTTAACTAAGAAGAGGCGTTGTACGGAAGGAAATGTAAGAGAATAAGGGACATATGGGAAGGTGTCAAAGGATGTAAGGAGAGGTAATATGAGGAGTGAAGGTAGAGTGTGTATGTGTGCGTAGTGGAATAGAAGAGGGTAGGGTGTGAAGAGGAGGGCATGGAGAGAAGAGCGTGAACGAGAGGGGAATAATGGGACGGGATATAGGGAAGGGGATCTAGAGAAGGACTGTAAAAAGTGGACGTAGGGAAGTGTATAGATATCGAATGTAAAGGAGAGGATGAAGATGTGGGTATGCAAGAGAGAGGGGTGGGGAAATGGTGGTATAAATAGAGGGGAGAAAGCGGACTCGGGCGCTGCAGGCTCATGTTTGTTGTTCTCCAGAGGTCGGATCCTTGCGTTTTTTCTCTCTCCACACTGTACTCTAAATTCGGAAGCTTCTATTTTGTAGAGTCTGGATAGAATTTGCTGGAGCACAGAGGTACAATTTTTTTTCCAAAGTACGTAGTACATGTAACGGCATGACGAGTAAGCAGATTATGATTTTACGAAATCAAGCCTGGCTTACTGTTTCCTAAAACACCCAGTCGTGAATTTTTGTAGCGTGATCTCGAAAACTGTTTCATTGCGGGTTTTCTGTGACTCTAAATATGTGTTTACCAGAACTAATTATACTTCCTATGGGTTAATAAAATTTTGCAGAGAACAAATCATTGAGTTTTATGGTTGATGGCAAAATCAATTCCTACATCTCTGTTATGAGAAAATTCACTCATGAAATACAAATTTGACGATTTAAGGGAGAAATGATACAAGAAAGAACTCCACTAAGGACGGTTTTAAGCTCCGAATTCTAAAAGCTGCACTTCAAAGGCGTTTGGCACAAACTGCCAATTTCAGAGCTTAACAAATTTGGTATCGTTTATCCTTTTATGTGTGTTTTCAGGTAATAGCAAATATCAAATTAATGCTAAATAGACAGGAACTTCTCACTCAAATCCTATTTAAGAATAAATTATTTAAACACTAATCTCAAACAAATGCGCTTTAAAAACGGCTTTTCTTTGTAAAGAACATTTACATTCCGAGAATTTTTCGTGAAAACATTTGTATAAGTTTACATTTAAGCATTTATTTTGCAATAAAACACTGGATGCAATTTTAGGAAACATTTAAATGTACGAATCTTACGGAATTAAGGTAATACTATTAAAATATTACAGTTAATTTACCTGGAATTTAAACAATTGCATCTCATATTTTCTATTTAAGTAAATTCAACTTCAACTCCAGATATTCCATTAGAAATGTGCTACAAAAAATACTGACAATACATTGTTGTTGTTTTTTTTGATTGAGTAAAAATATGTATTTAAATAGATACAAGAACAGAAAATTCAAATTTGAGAATAATATGTAACAATACACGGCTTTTTGATTAAAACAATTTCTCTCTAGTTCAGACTTTCCTCCAGTCACTGCAGAAGACCAATTAGGCACGCCAGCATGTTTGAGTTCTCAGCCTAATGACTGCCATCGAAGCAGCGCTCTGGGAACAGAACAGCGGAGACGCATTTTTCTTTCCGTTTCCCAATCCCCACTCCCAAAAAAATTCGACTTTTTTCCCTCACAAAGTTAAACTCCGCAGCCTTGAATCCAAGTCACCCAGAGCAAACCCTCGCCCCCAGACACTCCTCCCCCTGCTCCTTCCGCGAAGCGGCGAAGAATCCAAGTCGCACGATTCTGTGCGCACTGCGTAGGCCCCTATGTGCATTGCCCCCCCCTTCCGTGCCCCACCCCCGCCGAGGCGCCATGGCGCCTGCGGGCATTTCGCTTATGCAAACGCCCGACGGCGCGTGCGTCGTCGTCCCAGTAAATCCCACGGGAGGCGCTAGCGGTGGGCAGGGAGGCGCTGGTGGAGACACTGCTCAGGAAGGAGCACGTTTAATAGAGGAGGGGGGAGAATAAACTACGATAAAGCGTGATGGTGAGATGGTACAGGCGAGAGTAAAAGTAGTGAGAACGATAGGGGTGTCAAGAGAGAAACAGAAAGGGTAAAAGAAGTGAACGCCATTGAAACTGACTGAATACTAATATTTGAGCAACTGTTAGAAATAACAATAAGAACAGTGGTAAATAAAGAAACAAAGGTGGTTTCCTGAAATAAAGAGTATGTTACAAGAAAAAAAAGTTGCAGTACAGACAGGAAATGAAAAAACACCATGATAAGAGTGAAATATGTTTCTGAAAAAACATGAAAGACAATGTATGAAGTTATCCAACACTTTATTATAAATATAGAATAATTATATCATTAAACGCAGAATGTGAGAAGAAGTGTCGGGATGAAATTTAAAAATGTATATTTATTAATTTAATTTAATATTATGTAAAGATCTAAATGAAATTAAGTAGAACGGAAAATAGCACACTTCTTGCAACATTACGTATCCAAACATAAATTACGCAAGGGTATAATGCAAATCAGACTAACAACAAACAAAGCCCTGAATTAATGTGCCGAAAGAAAGAAAACATAATGTGTATATAATTCGACAGACATCCAAAACCGTATTCACTAATTATAAATAGAGAGTGCGTGAATGAATGATACAGAAGATAACCGTAACATCACATCAACACAACAGTAAAAATCACCACTCAATACAACACTTTTCTTAACATATTCTGTTATGAAGCGTCACGTAATGGAATGACACCGAATCAGCGCCATAGGCAACAAGGCAAAACTACATTAGCGAAGATAAGGAACCATCCGACAAAACAATGGAAATCAGTAAATCATGAGGCAAAAAAAGGAGGAAGCCGACTGTGGTCAGTGGTAACAGGCAGTGGACAATAGTGTCGATGAGGACTGTTGTGTTAGCGGATGACTGGAGTGGTAACCTTCGGGCAGTCATATTTGGCATTTTAAGGTAGTATTGATTCGACTTTTGTCAGCTAGCAATGTTCCTAAGCATGTGTTGTGCTTTTTATTTATTATCCACGTCCGGGGTTCGAGAGACATGTGCCGAGCATTACGTATTCTCATCACAGTACCGAGCTCACCTGACCTGCCTGAGATTTTTGTTCTCACATAGTTACTGACTAAAACGAGTCATGTTAGAAAGCTACGGGTTTAGATTTATCCCGACTGGGAATCGAATCCTCACAGAAAGGTAACAAGCTTCCCATGAGCCACCCGAAATTCTAACGTCTCAATCATCACACAACCACATCCACTTCGTGACAACCACTTTTATCTATGAGAACTGATAACAAGACGTCCGGCTTACTGATTCACAACTTACATCAAATTCTACCAACTTCTCCAAACGCTAAGAAGTTATCTCTGCTAATATCTGAAGCAAGCATTCTATTGCAGGAAACCTACAATCGGTGAAACCGAGAAGCACTCAATCTAATCTCCACCACCGCAATCATTCTGCTTCGTTATCCAGAGCCTTCTAACATGATAGCCCGTTTCTAAGTACATAAAAAATAATAGTTCTCTATGTTACAAGGGACGGTCAGTAATAAAACTATGTTAAGCAGAAACATCCCGAAAGCAGTGCAAACAGCGCTAACTCCGGCGACTGTGGCGGCGTCTGCTGCTGCTGCTGCTGCTGCTGCTGCTGCTGCTTCAGCGACGGCAGCGGGCACCTGGAGCAAAACTCGGCGCCGCAATTTTTCCCGGAGCGGTCGCCACCGCAAGATCCACAGCGCCGAGTCCGGGCCGCGGGCTGGAATTAAATTTACCACGACTTGTTACGAACATTCTTTAGAGGCGAGTGAAAAGAAGCGCCACGTGCGGGCCCTCTCCAATTACCCGACGTGCTCGGCCTACAGAGGCCCCGGCGAGGGCCAAATGCATGCTGCGAAAGGCCGCGCCGCGGCCGTGGTTGGTTTGGTTCAGCTCCGCAGGCGGGGATGAAGGAAGTAGGCGCTCACGCTTTCACTTCATTCAAGCGCCGTTTCCACATTACTAATGAAAATTTCAGAAGAAAATGAATAAATAGAGAGATCAGTATATTGGAATCCTTGAAAAGTGGAATGCTGGAAAAGATTTGTTTAACACGCTGTGCGCGAAACGCAGTTTCTTGTGCTTGTTTTCCGTGTGCGAAACAGATAATTACTTTTCAACAGCTGGCTTGAGACGCCAACAGGATCTGTCCACTGCAGCATGCTCTGGGCAGCTGTGTAGAAACGACCAGTAGGTTCTCAGTCACTCAGATGTTAATCAAATTTTGAAAATATAGTTTTAATGATGATTAATATTATAATGATAATTATTTTGAAGACATAACAATATACTAATCAACGACGTCAGATGCGTTTCTGTTTTCGTTTCAAGAATTAACAACATACAATTTGGAGTAGGCATTTCAGAAGGAGTAAAAGCCTAGGCTTATATATATATATATATATATATATATATATATATATATATATATATATATATATATATTGTGACATACCTGGTTGTGCCGGGTATCTTCACTGCAATATAACACTAAGAGAGGGTGTCTTTTACGTGAATGGGTCCTAGGATAAGTCGGTGCAACGTTGGGGAAATTATTCATACATAGAAATACAATTATGACAGGATTTATTTTAAATCAAAGTTACTATTTACATAATCAGACACCGTTTTTATACTCCGCCTTGGTACCAAGATTAAGAGTAACATACAACTTTCATACCTTCGGGGCCCCGTTTGAATACCTATGATGTTCGTAGAGCCGCTCGTGCCGACAGGGTTGTCGACCTCTGCTACTGCTGCGGGCCGTCAGCAGCAGATGGTGTGGTGATCATCCACGGCTGATGCTCCAGCAATTCTTCTCCGAACAGGATCTTGATACCTCGGCTGCGCACCTTCCTCGAATCACTGTTCATTAGTGGGTTTAATCACGCGACCCGCGCCTATTCTGTATACTGGTCACAGTTCTGTACCGCACGATTTCAAGAATGTCCCCTCCGCACCAACTAATAGGAGCGAAATCAATTATTCTGCCAACACTAGTACTTCACCATACTGATGCTTCTAATGTTCTATTTACACGTTTGGAATATACTACAGTTTCAGATGTTTCCACCGTTACATTGTCTGTCGTCTGCGTCCATGTAATACTCGCGAGCTCTCGCGACACGTCCGCACTCCTCGCCGCTCCGCTAACGTCTCCCTGGTCACCGTTCTGCCCACGGCTCTCGTCCGCGATTCTCGTAACGAACCTTTGCACGTGCGCGGTGCCCAGTTCCAACCGAAATTCACACGCTAGCCTCCCGGCGGCGGGGGCACCGTCGGCGGTGGCAGCGGTTGCTCGCCAGCCCCGGCGCGCCGCGCTCAGCGCGCGCACCGCGCAGTTCAAAATGGCAATTGGTTTCTTACACTAATGATTTAATTAGTGTAATGAAACACATATTCTGGGTTTCATCACCCCCCCCTTTCTTTTTTTGAATTTTTCCCACTTCTGGAAAAATTCACACTAGTAATATCGTCACTGCCGATGGTTGCACTCTCTTGCATAGTGCCCGACGCCCTATATGCACTTATAACTTAAAATCGAATTAACATGTGATTACTTATTATTAACCCTAACATTACACTTATTTACACTTCACTGTTTTCCATACATGTTGAACCAGGTTTCCGATTTGAAGCTTGTAGTGTCCTACTATGTCTTGTCTCTTGTGCGACGGTTCATTCCCATTTTGCTGACAGTGATTTCCTGAATCACAGTTGTAGGACATAGCTTCCAGCGTGTTGAACACATCTTGATAGGTATCATCCCATTTCCAGCTGCGACCTCTTCTACGTTTGTACCAATGGTTGACCATACCATCACTCTTCCCTCGCCCCTGACTTCGCTCCAATCTTGACCTGCCTACATCTCCTTCACTCCCATTCGTTGGGGCCTCTGCAAACATAAAGTTGTACCCCTCCAATATCTTCAAACCCTTTCCTAAATCGGTATGATCTGCTCTGCTCAGTAGGCTTTGCACGGTGACAGGATACTGTCGCGTTGACATGCAACTAATTCCTTGATATTTTATAGGAGCAAATAATGTTTTTGGCTCCATAACGCTCTTCGTTCTGTATTCACTACGACTTCCCGTGATGTAGTTGTAATGGCTATTCCACTGGTCGCTCTTGATGTTTATTTGGGTTTCTTCATTCCGCTTTCGTACAGAAATCTTGTTTTCAAATTCCTTCAAAAATTTCGGAAATATACCAAAATTCTCTGCCCATGTCCTGGCGTTCTCTTCTAACATTGGGTGTAATAACTGGATCTTGTATCCTTCCAATATGTTGTTTGATGCTAGGTGCCGTCCTTCTGCTCGCAGAACTACCTTAGGGTTTTCCGTCCCATCTCCCAGAGATTTCATCGACTTTGGAGGCATAATTGGTGTCACCCCATACTTGACACTTGGCGACATTTTCCCGTCTTCTTCCTGTTTAAACTCTTCTTGTACTCTTTTCATTTCGCACCCTTGTATTTTTTCCACGATTTCTTCTTCTATTATACGCTCCATTTCTTCTATTTTCATTTCCACTTCTTCTTCCATTATTAACTTCAATTCTTTCGTTTTCACTTTCACTTTATAAACATCCTCCTCGGTCTCGATTTGGACCTCCACCGTTTTGCCCTCCGCTGTCTTGACTTCTTCATGGATTTGGTTCGTCATCCCCTCGTTTCTATCTGTTACCGCTACCCTAGCATCTACTTGATGGCATGATTGAAATTTTAGCACCTCATCTTTCCTATCCAGTTCCTCCGCTTCCCCATACGGTTTTTCGCATATTTCGATGAGCTTCCTATTCCGTTCTTCTGTGATTCTTCTCATTTCTTCTGCCGGCTTCTTAATGTGTTCTTCAACCACCTTCCCGTTCTGTTCTTCTATTAGTTTTCTATTCCGTTCCTCCGCCTTCCTCTTCTGTTCCTCCTCGGATCTTTTCTGTTTACCTAATTCTTTACTCTGTTCTTCCGTAACCTTCTCAATCTGCTTCTCCGTTTGCTGCCTCAGCTGTTCTTCTAATGAATCTTCTGCTATTACGCCCGTACACGCTTCGTATTCTTCGTCCATCCCCAGGTCAAATCCTACCGCCTGGCTCCCCAGTTCTACCACCTGCCGTTCTAGATCTATAATTGCTCTGTGATCGACCAGAAAATCCGTCCCTATGATTACCGAATACAATAATTTTTTGACTACCAGGGCCACTATCTCGTATACTTGGTTGCCAATTCTGGCTTGAAACATGATTTGTTTTGTGATGGGGCTTGACTTCTTCTGAGTTGCCCCAATCACATACGCCCTATTCATGGGCAAACACATTACCTCTTTTCCTGTTGCTTTTAACTCCTCATACATTTCCTCTGATATTACTGTGGTCGTGCACCCTGTGTCTACTACTGCTTCTTTAATTATTCCCTCACATTCTATCGATATCGTGGGACATTTCCTGATTCTGATCGTTGAGTTCTTACATCTCCGCCACGGTTGGGTATCGTAAGTTACCGGCTGCATAGCGTTTATGGAGACCGCGTTTACGTCATCGATTTCCGCGTCCGCAATGGGGCCACCTATCACCGCGGACTCTATTCGTTTAAATAGTGTCCTTGATCACTACTTGTGCTAGGCTGTGCTAATCGGTCGGGTGCATTCCCGCCCCCGCCTCGCGTCTCCGTATGGTTTGAATTAAATCTGTTCCAGTCCGGTCTCTGGTTCCCCGGCTCTGGTCTCCATCCGTCTCCCCCTCTTCCGCGTTGGTTTCTCTGGTAATCGTTGCTCCTATCATTCCCTTGCCCCTGGTTACGTTCCGATCTAACCATATTAACATTCCCTTCATTTCTGTTCTTTGGTACGCCTTCAAATGTCAAGTCGTACCCTCCTAACACATTCTGGAATCTTTCCAGGTCGGTGTGCTGCACACTACGTAAAAGATTCTGCACCGTAACTGGGAACTGTCTCGTCAGTACACATATTATTTCCTGATCGCTCATCGGTGGGGATAGCGTTTTGTATTCCATAATACGCCTTGTTGCGTATTCCCGCAAACTTCCCATTGACTGGTTGTAATGATTATTCATTAAGCTGATTTTAAAATTAATTTGAATTTCCTCATTCCAGTACCGCTCAAGGAATCGATCTTTAAATGCCTTTACTGAATCGGGAAACTCATCAAATGTATCAGCCCATATCCTTGCGTTCCCTTCCAGCATTAAATATAACAGTTGTATTTTACACCTTTCCGAAGCATTGATGACAGCTAAATGTCGTTCTGCCGCCTTCATGAATATGCACGGATTCTCTTTCCCGTCTCCTGAGAATTTTAGTGATCTTGGAGGGGTAAATGGTACCGTCCCGCTTGCTGCAATTGGGGATGCCTTGCATTCTTTTATTTGTTCAATCTCTGTTCGTAGTAACACAACCTTCTCTTCGCATTCCCGCTTATTCTCCTGCATTTCTTCCTTGACTACCAATTGTATCCTTTCAATTTTCTCGTCCTGCTTAGCGGTTTTAACATCTAGTTGCTGATATAGCTTATTCTCTAATTCTCCCCCCAGATTGATTACTTGGGATTCTAACTCCTTCTTCTGTTTCCCTAATTCTTCGGCAGTCCATTGCTCATGACTTCCTACCCGCTCCGTGATTTTAGTCATCTCATTCTTCGTTAACTCCATTTGTTCTTCAGCACGTCCTATTCGCCCCCCTATTGCATCTAATTTCCTATTCTGTTCTTCTGCCAACTTCCTAATCTGTTCCTCTGTGAATAATTTCTGTTCGTCTAATTTCCTGTTCTGCTCTTCTGCCAACTTCCCAATCTGTTCCTCTACTTTCCTATTCAGTTCTTCAGCTAACTTCCTGTTCTGCTCCTCTGTAAATATTTTCTGCTCCTCAGCTGACTTCCTAATCTGTTCCTTTAATTTCCCATCCAGTTCTTCCACCTTCTCATTTAATTCATTAGCTAGCCTCCTATTTCGTTCTTCTGCTTTCGTGTCCGTTTCCTCCATTTTCCCATTCAGTTGTTCGAGCATTTTCATCATCACCTGCATCATACCTGAATTAGTATCTTCTCCACCCCCCCGATTTGAATTTCCTGCTGCCTGAATCATCGGTGTTGACGTAACTTGTACATCTTTATTGAAGCTGTCCCCTGACGTATCACCCAACCGACTTCCAATACCACTATCCCTGCTTTCCAATGACATGCTATTATCGATTCCTACATCTATCTCCCCTACTTCATCCACCTTCTCTTCCCGGTCCAGCGCTATATTTTGCGCCTCCATTCTGTTGCTTTGAGCTGTCCGATCGATTCTCACCACACTAAGATACCGCACAAATTTTCCTCTTGCCTCACCTACCACCGATACCACAGTTGAATACCACACATATGAATTAACTATACCCGCCACAATACTGTATATCCTTCGTGAATGGTTTAATTCACTCCTATTTCAATTGCTAATTAATGACGAACAACCCTCACTCACCACCAAAAACACAATAACACTAGGTCAGTAGCCATATAAATCTCCACTCACCTACCAATGCATAAACATACTCCATACAATACATATACTATTACCATTTACACATATACACTGCTAATAAACTTATTAATACTATTACATAAATACTTTCAAATTATAGTAAATCCCTTATTAATTGGAATTACTTTTCAACGCACTTATTGCTATATTATGTACATAATCATCATTCACATTTGCATGTCATATCTCCTCCCTGAATTTTCCTCAATAATATCATATAGATATTCACAACAAACATTCACACTGCTGGTATATATTTCCCAACCTGGTATCTTTTCTAATAAATTCCCCACACTTTACCATCACCAATAGATAATGCACTACTGAGTGAATGTTCCCCGCAAAAAAAAACAATTTTGTGCATAATTTGTGCAACACTATTAACCACCTTTATATTCTCATAAGAATTATTACTACTTCCCCATTTCTTTGATTTCCATGTTATAAAAAATTGCCAAGCAGTTCAAATATTATTAATATGTCTTACCAAAATTTGGAATTCTATTACATTATATTATTTGTAACACGTACATGTATAGCCTTCATAACCTCAGTAACTGCAATATTAACTATATATTGGATGCACACAAATAATTGCCTATGTCAGCCCGCAATTAATTACGCAACAACATTTTTGTAATTATCAACATTTCATTATGCTTACTTGACTTGTGCATGTTTTTGCTAACACATGTATTGTTATTTTTTTTTTGTACTCTATAATAATACACTTTGTACTGCCTGCTTCTCATCTATACCCTGCATTACTATTCATCAATTACATACACATTATTTTCCAACATTTCACCAACTTTCCTAAGGCCACATTTCTTAACTATACGTTTTCCACTTGTTCGGGCGCCAGCTGTGACATACCTGGTTGTGCCGGGTATCTTCACTGCAATATAACACTAAGAGAGGGTGTCTTTTACGTGAATGGGTCCTAGGATAAGTCGGTGCAACGTTGGGGAAATTATTCATACATAGAAATACAATTATGACAGGATTTATTTTAAATCAAAGTTACTATTTACATAATCAGACACCGTTTTTATACTCCGCCTTGGTACCAAGATTAAGAGTAACATACAACTTTCATACCTTCGGGGCCCCGTTTGAATACCTATGATGTTCGTAGAGCCGCTCGTGCCGACAGGGTTGTCGACCTCTGCTACTGCTGCGGGCCGTCAGCAGCAGATGGTGTGGTGATCATCCACGGCTGATGCTCCAGCAATTCTTCTCCGAACAGGATCTTGATACCTCGGCTGCGCACCTTCCTCGAATCACTGTTCATTAGTGGGTTTAATCACGCGACCCGCGCCTATTCTGTATACTGGTCACAGTTCTGTACCGCACGATTTCAAGAATGTCCCCTCCGCACCAACTAATAGGAGCGAAATCAATTATTCTGCCAACACTAGTACTTCACCATACTGATGCTTCTAATGTTCTATTTACACGTTTGGAATATACTACAGTTTCAGATGTTTCCACCGTTACATTGTCTGTCGTCTGCGTCCATGTAATACTCGCGAGCTCTCGCGACACGTCCGCACTCCTCGCCGCTCCGCTAACGTCTCCCTGGTCACCGTTCTGCCCACGGCTCTCGTCCGCGATTCTCGTAACGAACCTTTGCACGTGCGCGGTGCCCAGTTCCAACCGAAATTCACACGCTAGCCTCCCGGCGGCGGGGGCACCGTCGGCGGTGGCAGCGGTTGCTCGCCGGCCCCGGCGCGCCGCGCTCAGCGCGCGCACCGCGCAGTTCAAAATGGCAATTGGTTTCTTACACTAATGATTTAATTAGTGTAATGAAACACATATTCTGGGTTTCAATATATATATATATATATATATATATATATATATATATATATATATATATATTAGACTGGTCCACCAAAAATCAAAAGTTCGAGTTGCGACCTCTTCTTCTGGAATATGTTAGAGCAGACCCAGAATGATAAGAAAAACAAAATATAAGCAAATTTGAACCAAATTTAGAGGTCGCGCAAGTCAATAATGTAAAGAAACTTTTTTAAAATATTTTCTGTTTTTTCAAACCGTTGTAACTTCTACAATTTTCATTCAAAAATGCTTTAGTTTGGTGTTTTAAAAAAGAAATTTAATGCACTTTAAGAATCTTGAGCGTGAACTTCACATTTACGAAAACTAGAGGGCGCCATTGATTAATTTTGTCATAAAAACATCACTTTTTCCTGTTTTTCATAGGTTTAACGAGTTGCTTTTATTACAAATTGATATACTCCACTATTCCGATATCAAATATCGTTTCTTTGGAGACCGCTCTTCAATTTGAAGCAAAAATCATTCAAATCGAGTCATTTTTCACGAAGTTATAGCATTTTTAATAATAAGAGTATTTAAAAAATTAAAAATGTTATATAAAAAATGTATAATATCATATAATATATATAAAACACATATAAAACCAAATGTTAACTATAAAATTATCAATTTTATTATCATAAATAAGTGTATTATCAATATCTATGAGAAAGTAAATATAAAAAACATTTGCAATAATTTATAACCATTCAAAATAATGACAATACTTTTCTAACGTTAAATATATATATTACAAACATTAAGATTTCTGGATATCAAAAATTATCTTATTTTCAGTTTTATACAACCAATTTAGTTGAAATTGCCACCATAGTTTTATTCAAACCACGATTCAAACAATAGTGGTATCGTTATGGCGCCATCTCTGTTTGTAACATAGAAATAATATGTACCTAAACGTTCTAACCTAACGAAATTGTTTCTGTTGCGCAACAGATTTGTGTTGATTTAATTTCAACATGACTAGTAAAAACTCACATTTCTTAATTGGTACAGAAATTGACAAAATTGTTAACACGAGGCTGCCATCGAACAGACAAGTTCTAAATTTATTGTGTTATCACCATTTCTCGTTACAAAAAACGATACTGCACTCCGCTAAGTGTGTTATCAACGATGTATTGGAACTTTATAAGCAAGAAAATATACCAGTCATTAGTTTCTCAAATGCTATAAAAAAATTAGTGTCCTTAAATAACGAATGGATTAACCTAAAAAAGAGCAAAACCCGTACAAGCCAAACTTTTATCAACAAAAAGACAACATATTGCTCCAAACTTTCAAAATTATTTGACATAACTCCCAGAAATGTTTTGGATTTGATTAATGATGACAATACCAGACAATTTCTCATTTCTCAAAGAAAAGACCTGCGGTTGGGTTTAAGAATCAAGACACCAAATAAAAGAGGTTAGTTCTGACATTAATACAATTTTCCGACGTGAAAACATACATAAAAAGACGTACTTTATATCGTATTTGTAACAAAGGCCTGTCTTTCAGAATTGATTCATTAAAGTAGAATTTGTGTTTAATAAAATCAATGCAAATATTTTCAAATTTTTAAATTCGTGAATTAAACTTTATTTTTTAATGTTAATACCTTTAAATTGTAAGAATAATACAAATATGTAAAACTTATTATAATTTCAGATGATGAGGTTGAAAGTTTAACGAATGAACCTAAAACGATTTCAGAATCTGTAACAACAGCAGTATCAGGATTTGCATCACAATTAACAGTATCAGCTGAATCAGAAATAGCATCAGTTTCTGGATTATCATCCATTCCAAGTGTGTTAAAAAATAAATGTGGTAATATCCTTAAGTCAACATGTAAAGTTATCTAAATACAAAAACTAGATTTATTTCCTTAAACATAAAACCATTTGTCAAGTTATACTAATATCAATCAAATCGTTTAAAATGTTTTTTTTATAATTTCAGACGATGATGTTGAAAATGTTGTGGTTGAATCTGAACCAATACCAGAATCAGAAGAAACGTTATTCTCAGGATTAGCATCACAATTATCAACATTATCAACAGATTCACAAATAAGTTCCCAATCGAGCGATGACTTTGAGCCTTGTAAGAAGCCTAAAATACCAAAATTAAATGTACTTTCATCTAATGTAGTCCTTGCTTTGGACAGAACAAATACCAGCGATAGAAGTTCTGCATTCATTCTGGGCGCAGTCTTAAAAACAATGGGTTTTGATATTGAAGATACTAATGTTAGTCGTCAATCGATTCGAAGAAAACGAAAAACGGTCCGACACAACGTTGCATCAGAAATGAAAAAGGATTTCGATTCAAATAATGTAATGACATTGCATTGGGACGGTAAATTGTTACCCGATTTAAGCGGAAAAGAAGAGGTGGACAGACTGCCAGTATTAGTAACTGGAGAAGACATCGAAGAAATTCTGGGTGTTCCAAAACTCAAATCTGGCACTGGTATTGCACAGGCAGAAGCTATATACCAACTAATCGAAGAGTGGGATCTAACAGCTAAAATCAAGGCATTATCATTTGACACTACCTCTGTCAACACAGGTATAGAATTATATTTCAGATTTAATGGTGTTTAAGTTTTTTTCTTATATATATATTGAGATTTTACATTATTTCTGAATTTTTAATATGTTTTAGGTTATCTAAATGGAACATGTCGTCTTCTCGAACAGAAGTTGAACCGGGATTTGCTTTATCTACCATGTAGGCACCATATACATGAAATTCTTTTGCGTAATGTATTTGAAAATAGCTTGAAAATAGAAACATCAGGCCCAGATGTAGCTTTATTTAAGCGATTTCAAAAAACATGGAAAACTTTGAACACAACGCAATTTTCACCTGGCACAACAGATGAACTAGTATCACAGGCTCTCAATACGACGAGGCAAGACATTCTGAAATTCGTTTCAGATCAATTGAAGGTAGTTCTTCTTAGTTGACGTTATTAATTCATTTTTGATAAAATTATGATTTTATTCGAAAACTAGTACTTAATGATAATTATCCGTTACATTTTTAGGGGGAATTCTCACGGCATGATTACCAGGAATTATTAGAGTTAACGATGCTATTTTTGGGAGAAGCGCCATCAAACAATTATCAGTTTCGAGAGCCAGGAGCAGTACACCATGCTCGTTGGATGGCTAAAGCTATATATAGTTTGAAAATTTTCCTCTTCAGAGACCAAGTCCAGTTAACTACAACCGAAAAAAAAGGATTGCGGAACGTCTGCATTTTTATTGTCAAGCTTTATGTGAAAGCGTGGTTTACTGCTCCATTGGCTGTTGCAAGTCCTAACAATGACATTAATTTACTGCAAGAGCTGATAGAATACAAAAAGATTGACAATTTAAATGCTACTGCAGCTCTTTCTAAATTAGTTAATCATCTATGGTATTTGTCAGATGAAGCAGTGGGATTCGCTTTCTTCGATTCAAACGTATCCGTTCAAACTAAACGGAAAATGGTGTCTGCGATACACAATAGAGTTAACTATAATTCTCCTAACAAACGAGTAATTATCAACATCAACTCAGAACCGGAATTGAATTTATGGAAAGAACGTGGAATTGATGAACTTGTTTCGCAGCACACGATGAGCTTTTTTACAAGATTCAATATAAATTCAGATTTTCTCAATACTGATCCTTCGTTATGGGAATCGAATAACTATTATCAGGAAGCAAGACATTGCTTATCGTTTGTGAAAGTGGTCAATGACACCGCTGAAAGGGCTGTTGCACTGGTCTCACAATTTAACTCGTCCTTGACGAGAAATGAAGAACAAAAACAATACTTGTTCAAAGTTGTTGCTGAACATCGACGAGCCCATCCCACTGCTGACAAATTAAATTTATAAGTTTGTTGTATTTTATATACACGTCATTGTGATTGCTTACTTTCTGATATTGATAATACACTTATTTATGATAATAAAATTGATAATTTTATAGTTAACATTTGGTTTTATATGTGTTTTATATATATTATATGATATTATACATTTTTTATATAACATTTTTAATTTTTTAAATACTCTTATTATTAAAAATGCTATAACTTCGTGAAAAATGACTCGATTTGAATGATTTTTGCTTCAAATTGAAGAGCGGTCTCCAAAGAAACGATATTTGATATCGGAATAGTGGAGTATATCAATTTGTAATAAAAGCAACTCGTTAAACCTATGAAAAACAGGAAAAAGTGATGTTTTTATGACAAAATTAATCAATGGCGCCCTCTAGTTTTCGTAAATGTGAAGTTCACGCTCAAGATTCTTAAAGTGCATTAAATTTCTTTTTTAAAACACCAAACTAAAGCATTTTTGAATGAAAATTGTAGAAGTTACAACGGTTTGAAAAAACAGAAAATATTTTAAAAAAGTTTCTTTACATTATTGACTTGCGCGACCTCTAAATTTGGTTCAAATTTGCTTATATTTTGTTTTTCTTATCATTCTGGGTCTGCTCTAACATATTCCAGAAGAAGAGGTCGCAACTCGAACTTTTGATTTTTGGTGGACCAGTCTAATATATATATATACTTTTATTATCCGAATTGTCGAAAAAAATTGGATGGAAAAATTGAAAGAAAAAACAGATTAATTGCTTCAATTAGAATGTTAACTTCTAAACACAATTAACCCATATCTTTATCTATTACTCTGAAACTCATTCACATTTTTCTGTCGATTTCTTTTTCATTTTACACCTGACACATATTTATTTAAAAACACTATTTTCAACTAATAAAATAATTTCAAAGGCAATAAAATCATAGGAGAGCTATTCTAAAAGCTCTTTCGACAAATCAAGAACTCACTAATGAATTGAGTTACATTAGTTACATTCCGGCCCTTTTTCCTTCAAGAAAAAAAATTCCGTAAAACGCGCGTTCTTCGGTGTGCTGTGATGAACGCATCAGTGCGTGAGCAGACTTCGGCCTAAGCGGAGTAGGGTTGGGGGTGAGCACGGAGGGGAGGGATGAGGAGCGAGGAGGAGAAAGTCGTGGGAACGATAGGGGCACTGGTCGGAGAAAGAAGGGTGGAGGTCAGCGGGGAGGAGAGGAGAGGGTAGCGGAAAGGGGTGGAGAGGATAACGGGGAGGGAAGGACGGAGCAGCGGGGAGGGAAGGTAGTGGAGCGGGGAGGAGATGGGAACAGGAACCTAGAAGAGAGACGCAGAGAGGAGACGAAGAGAGTATGCAGCGGGTGGAAAGATTAGCGGGAGTGATGTGAGGGGGAGAAAAGTGGAAACGAACGCGGGGAGTTAGCGAGGGGAGAGAAAAGGGAGGGGGAGAGGCGGGGAGGAGAGATGGGAAGGACGGGCGGTCGCCGCCGCAGCGGGCCGCGACAGAAACTTAATTTACTGGCGGCGATTTTTAATTAAGGGCGATATGAAAGCGTGTGGCGAAGGAGCAGCTGGCTGCGAAGGAAGTGGCGGCGGGCGGGCAGGCGCTACGCGGCAACCTGCCACACAACACACAGCAGAACTCGCACCTAATGAAACGCACGGCGCCGCCGGCCCCCGCCCTCCTGCACTAAACAAAATGACACACCGCCCGCCCACGCACCGACGGGCGACTGCGGGCCGGTTTATTTGCTCGCATATGAAATTTAGTGGATATTGTAATCCTGCAAATATTACGTCTCCGTATTTTTGTGGAAAAGGACGCTTTGAGGGTTCCTGATAGGAAATTTCTATTGTGAAATTCCTCATGTAGCGGAATGTAAAGAGATCCCTGTGGCTGTGTGCCATATTAGGTCATATTGTACACCTCTACTTAATTTCTATATTCACTAATTGATATGTTTTTTGGAATTTATTCCATGTTTAAATATTCAAAATGTATAATAATATTTTTCAATATTACCGATTACGATCATTATCAAGTTAATATAATTTGAGGAAAATTAATATTGTTGCATATTAATATCGAAAAACATGTCCAAAGGAAAGAAATATCGTTTCTCCGTAAAGTTATACAATGTAAATTCACCGGCATTTTTCTTCTACACGTGTCCTTCTAGTTGTATTCCCTTTTGAAATCAGTGTTTCTTTCTTTTGATAATGATGGAATTAAAATTATATTTTCTTCTGCATTACAATTTTAAAACCCACGAATATGGGGTACAAGTATTGATTTTTTTTCTATACCGTCCGCGTTTCCCAGAGATCAACCATTCCCAACCCACACGTGTTTTTTAAAAACTTAATCGACTCACCCCCACCCCCAACGTCGGTGTGCACTCCCAAATGGATTTTTTTATGAAAGGTAGCGCGGGGTGAATCGTGTTAGAAAACACCGGCGGAAAGTAATAAAACGCCATAGTACAAAATAAGGTAAGTATTATTAGTATTTTAGGAGGCTAATAAAGTTGAGTATTTGCTTAAACCCGGACGTCGGAGGGGCAGCCGTTTCTCTTCGTTAGGCGGCCTCTAACTGCGGGCGCTGCACATCCCAATTTCCGAAGCCAGCGCCGCCGCCCGCGCCGCAGCGGTCAATAGCGGCACGTGAACGTGCACGTCGCCAGCGGGCGATTATGGACTGTGCGGAGCACGTAAGGTCCACTAAGTCCCGGTTTGGGCACCATCCGTATTGTTTCCAGTCTATATTCCGCGCAGCCTCGAAAGGTTGCGATCGTAAAAGGGATCACAAAATCCTGTTGACGCGCAATTCCTACGACGAGGTTCACCTCGGTAATAAATGTATTGGCGACATTTGTACTAAAACCGTCCGGTGTGGTTGTTAGAGGAAAAAGCGGTAATAAAAAATATCGTAAATGTAATTCAATTCGGTTTTACTTCTCTACACAGTTAACAAGTAAATGTGAATTATCGCTTTAATATACTGTACCCGAAATTCAATATTACCAGAAGATGGACCTTTAGTCCTTCAGAGGAATAAGCTTAAACGAATATATTCACGTGACATTGCCAGGCAAAATGAAGTGTAATATAGAATAATTTTCTATTTAAAATTGTATTTGTGTGTTATAGTTTCATAATTGTTTCATTATATTTGAACAAAAAACAAACAAACAAATGTCGCATCAAAATACATATTGAAAGAAAAAGGTCGGCACAATGTATGTTAATAACTGGTATAGGGCATTGATATCTAAAAGAAGGACAAATACAAAATTATTTCCATTCTAAATAATATTTTATGCAGCAAACTATTAAGCAAATTAACGAATCGTTTGTGTTCAACTAAAATGTGCCACAACATTTCCTCGAGTGAAAATTTCAATTAAAGTGGATATAATAGGACATCACTTCTCCAATTGTCAGATTTGCAATATGCATTGCTTTATTTCTGTCGTCCCACCGCGCGACACAAAGTGGCTCGAGTTCACAGCTGGTTGCTTCTCTTCCGCACTCTTGTCGATATTCTCGGGCAATTCAGATGAGAAATATGAAGGAGGGAGATTGGCTCATCGTCCATATCTCGGGATTGAGGACGGAATGTAGATGGAAGCATTGAATGCGGCTCGTGTCCTATTTGCAGCGCTAGGAAAAGAACTCTCCGCTCCTAGCCGAATCAAAGCCTCTTATTAAAAAGCGAATTTATGTTGGTAGCAACAAAATCGTTGCGAAACAAAAGAAGGAGACAACACTTCCAGCATCTATTATGATTGTGGTGATTTTTTTTTTTAATTTTCTTTCGTTACAAGCTGCAGCTCGTGCTACCAACATAACTTCTGTTGCTGGCACTCCCACCAGTATGACACCACAGTTCAGAGACGTTCCTGGCGCACAGTACCAAGACTGAGCGGACGCCCAGACGAGCAACGTAGTTCGATCTTGCAGGTTTCTTGGAATCAAACGAGCGCTGCACGACTGTTTAGTAACGATGCTGATTATCGCTTCTAATTTCGAAAATAATTTACATTTAAAGAAAAATCCAAATTTTATTTATGGAAATTCTCCCGCATCCATCTGATAACAGTAAATTCCGAAGACGACCTATCAAAACATCTGTTTCAAGAATTCCCACTGATTTGCTCGAACCCCGCTATAGCAGGTGTCCAAAATCCGGGGCCGTAGGTAGTCGAATGTAGGACCTTCCGATTCTGTTGCGTACACGAAACTACATACGCAATCACATATGTTTCATAATTAATAAAACCTCTTTAATAATTTATCCTGTAACATTATAAATGTACTTGTATGGCTTCAATTGTAAGCGGCGTTAATTCTGCAGGCGTAATCTGCCGCATTGGGCTTCGGTGTCCATTGTGCGGCTCTGAGCATTGAGATGTAATGATAATGAAGCTGGCGATTATAATCATATATCTGATAATGTGGTGGATAATGTATATGAAGACGAGTGTATGGCGTAATGAGAGGTAGGAAAATAGGGGAATCCGGAGAAAATCGGTAGCGAATATTCTTTGTCCATTACGAATTTCATGTAGAATGACAATATTGAATCTCCTTACCCAGAGATCTAAAGTCAAAGTTAGAAGAGGCACGTTAAAGGTGTCTCTACCTAAAAGTGATAAATAGCAAGTAACAAATTGAGAAAGTGACTATACTATAACCTATACTATAACCTTAACATGGGAATCAGATACTCCGGACACATCAATTTATATTTTATTCTTAATTTTTTCGGTAAACGAAAGCTAAATAAAGATTGGAAATGAGTACTTCATTCAATGAATTCATTTCATTTCCATTTAGACTGTGAGAAGTTCTCCCGAATATTTTATTATACCTTTTCACCACAATATATATCCATATTCAAAGTCAATTATAAATGATGTAGCTCTTAATATTACAAAAACTGAATTATGCTTTAAAACACTGTTACTTATGTTTGAAACAAAAAAATTGTAAAATTAATTATTCTTTGTAAAACGCACGTAAGTAGGCAAACCAATGCCCTTTTCTGTTACATAGATATTTTGTAATACAAGCAACTCGTTTCAGATTTTTTAATTTACGTAAAATTTTGCATTCAAAAATATCTTGGTAACGAGCGAACACGATTTGATAAAACTAGAAATCTACTCTTCAGAGTATATTTCCCAAGACTTTGAGTGAGAAACTATCAGTCTCAGTTATTCAGAAAAGTTGCATTAATTCTCTTTGGTTAATCGACTGGAATAGAATTAGAAATAAAGGTATTAGGGCAAACTAAAAAAAATAAATGCAATAATGTCACCAATGCCTATGACAACATTATACATAGAATTAGAAATGTTTAATACCTCTTTTCCCTTGTCAACTTCCTTGTTTACCATTTAGAATTCTTACGAAGTGTGACCGAGATGGGCGAGGTGTGGCGGGGTGGGGCGAGGTGTGGCGGGGAGTGGGGTATGGCTGAGTGGGGCAAGGTGCGTGTGTCAGGGTGGGACAAGGTGTGTGTGGCGGGGTGGGGCGAGGTGTGGCTGGGAGTGGGGTGTGGCTGAGTGGGACAAGGTGTGTGTGTCAGGGTGGGACAAGGTGTGTGTGGCGGGGTGGGGCGAGGTGTGGCGGGGAGTGGGGTGTGGCTGAGTGGGACAAGGTGTGTGTGGCAGGGTGGGACAGGGTGTGTGTGGCGGGGTGGGGCGAGGTGTGGCGGGGAGTGGGGTATGGCTGAGTGGGACAAGGTGCGTGTGTCAGGGTGGGACAAGGTGTGTGTGGCGGGGTGGGGCGTGGTAGGGCGTGGTGTGCCAGGGCTTAACTGGACGGAATGAGGCCTGACGGGTCTCCCTGGGGCGGGATGCAGCGGGGCGGAGGGAAGGGATTGGTTGGTACGGGTGCGAGAGAGTCTGAGGGACTGGACACTCCCAAGTGAAAATACAAGAGACGCGGCTGGGGGCCCTGAATTCCATGTGTGCTCTCCCGCGACGGCGCCAAGCGGGATAACAGGGTTCTCAGCACTCAGCAGCCCCCCCCCCCCCCGTCCAAGTGGCAAACGAAGTACATTCAGGCAATGCGTCACACACGGTTCCTATTGGAAATAAAAACAGCGCTTTTTCCCGTTTGCATTTGCTGCGCCAAGGCTGGCCGCGGACCTGCGAGCTACGTCTCGCCAGTGGCGATGGTCGTGAAAGCCTACAAACTAACAGGGCAGATAAAAGTGTGTTTGATTCTTCAAAACTTAATTTCTTTCACTTTATCATCAATTACCGTCATATCTATCATTTATATTAATTTATCGTCAAAAATTAACAGAAACGTATGACAACAATCAGTAACATGTTGGGTTAAGAAAAATTAAGTAATAACAGGTTTAAAAATCTCTTAACTTAAAAATATGTTATCTTAAAAATTTTTTTGCTGTGAAGTTTTTATCCAGTCATCTGATATTCCGCATCTTTTCTCTCGTCTGAATTCTAAATATGTCTCTCTCTATTTTGCGATATTCAGCAAGTGATTGCACGCCATGTTCACATTCACTATTTTTATTTTGTTCCAGAACTTTCTACGAAACTTGGGGAATCATTGGACAGCTGTTTCTCTCTCTCTTCCTGACCTCGATAAAAGAGCATCTCGCTAGTTTTTGATTATGAATTTGCCTATTTCCGTTCTATTCACCAAGGGATGAATCGAAATTTGCACACCTGCGCATGACAAATTGCCTTGAAATATAGAACTCAGGGGATACTGGCTATCTCAACGTTCGTTATACGGGGGTTCTCCTATTCGAAAAGTAGGTAGGCGGGTCAAAAAAATATCTCTACGGGCTTCTCCGAGGGCGAGAAGGAGGCGTGTTGAGACTCGTAAGGGTTTTCTTTATGCGACACAATTTGCGTTGCAATTTTTTAACGATTTGGAGTGAAATGCAATAGAGACACTGAAAACGAAAAGAAAGAAAAATAACTATTTAAGGTAATAAATTAATTTTAAATGATTTAATAATACAATAAAGATAATATAGATTAATGACCAAAGAAAGATATATAGTATACATTCGTATAAGCTCGTTTAAATTGAGGAGAAACGATATATTAAAAAATTACAATTTTGGAGATGTCATCTCTTAAAGCTTTATAAATATATTTTTTGAAAGAAACGTGGCCTAAAAAACCAGGAAACATATTTACTGCCAGAGATAAACATGATTAGAGACTTGACAAAATTAGAAGAACGAAGGCTGGTAGTGTAATTGCATCAAATTATATGTCACCCAGAACACAAATAAAAACGAAATAAACGAGTATACAGATGTATAGAAACTAATACAATCAATCACGTTGATAACTTCTAGGAAAACGTTTCTATAATTTTCTCAGTTTGAAATGAAGTCTTACCCCGCATACTCGTATGTACGCAGATACGAAAAAGTACAAGAAGTAATAGAAAATGTGTAGAATATCAAAGCTCGTGCAAGAATAGAAAAATTTATCGGTAAACATGGGAAGTAAATGCACCAATCACTAAGTAAAAAGGGAACATGCAATAACGGAGTGACATGACTTTTTGTACGGGTGCACATGCATTCTATATCGCACAATGATATAAAATAAAATACATCAGAAAATGTATCAGTGCAAAACTGAAACACGAGTGTAGAAATTTATGCCATACAATATACAGCATGTAAAAAGTAGCAAAATTGCTTTTACAAAGTGCAAATTAATAAAAGGATGCTTCATATGTATAAATTCTAATTTTACAAAAAGGATATTTAAATATTTTACAATACACGTATTTTGTATTCCAATCTTAAAAATGAATAAAGAAATTATCACATTTTCAAGCAAATTCTACATTTTTTATTGCACTAAGACACTTAATATACGTATTGGGTACAAATTGTTCACTCAATTCCTCTTTTTTATATTATCTCTTTGCAGAATCGTAACAGTCATTTTGTAATAGTATTTTTCAAAACCTTTCCTAGTTCACTCGGTAAAAATACACGAAATGATTGTTCTGGTTGATTGAATTTGAGATGATCAAAGACTTTTCACCAAGATTTTCTAATTTTTATTTAGAATTACTGAAATTATGTTGTCCCGGTCTCCTATTTAAGCACTTTCTCGTATTCTCTTAATGTTTCTCATCAATTTTTTGCTTCATTACCCTCGCCTCCTTTACTTTATCCGCCTCATCCTTCATTGGCGATTAATTGGTCGTGAAACCGGGCGAGAAGTCCATCCCCGCCGGAGAGGTCCCATGTGAGAGAGGGCGGCGAAAAAACTGCTGTCGAACACGCGACTCGACAGCTTCGCCAACCGCAGGGGGATTCCTCCGATCTGGACGTCGATTTTTGTCGGTCGACGCTAAGAGAACGCGCGGACGGACGGCTGCTGTGCTGGCTCGCAATCAGCTGACGCCTCCGTAATTTGCAAAGGCTGATTGAGATGAAACGCGAAAGAGAATGATGTTTACGACTGTACATTCATATACCTGAATGTTTATGTTAACAACTTTTATAAAATGCTATCCGAATTAAAATATATCTTTTAGACAAACGTGAACCCTGGATTTTTTTGGAAAATGCTAACTATTGTTGAACAACAAAGTAATACAATATTTAAGAAATATAAATATAGTATCTTTTAGTAAGTTCAGAATACTCTTCGAATTAGTAGAGCAAAAGATTTCAAGAACTTATTTCCAAAATGTTGTATCCCCATGAAACTATTTTGCAGGAGTTTTATTCAGTTTTACAGTTCAAGCTAGCATCAATGGTTTTCGGATACCGTTTAGCAAAGGGGAACCGCAATTCTATAATACAATATTTGGTGACGACTTACGAATGTATTGATAAGTAAATTAAATGAAACTAATTGATGGTACGTCACTTTGGAATCAAGCTCTATAATTCTTTTACCATTTAAATACAATGTAGCCCGAATTTTGTTAATATAGAGAGTTTGTTAAAATTTAAGTAAGATTTTAAAGTACTACGAATTCATTAGAATTGGAATATTGTTGAACACCCAAGTTTATTTTAAAATGAGCATAATATGTATATCGTTGAAATTTGAAAATGCAAACTTTGGCCACACGACCAATAATTTCTGTCAACTTAAATGCTTCTTGTCCTGTGTAGATGTATCAAGAATCTCAGAGCTAGTAAATCTTCGAGGTAAGTACCTCCTGCCTTCATTTGATTGCTTTCAATTTCAATTCCGTGCTCAAGCCCTTGTAAGTTATTGCACCATAGCTTTCCGAGACTAATGAAATATCAGGAGTCTTTGGGTTGATTCAAAATAAAGGATAATAGGTTTCAGAACCATCATAATACATTATCACGTGGAAAGACGTAAAACAACGTTAAATATTATATAAATAACAATTTAAAATTAATATAATTTTGCTAACGAAATATTCTTCTCTTGTACTTCTTTCTGGTAACATTTTCCCTAGAAAAAAATATAATTTTCAAATCTCTTGTAAGAGAAATATTAGTGGCTCAATACATCAAGTTGGAAATGCTATAAATGTGTTAGTTAATTGACCTCGTATCGGTTACGATTCACATTTCCGTTCTTTCTACAATTTGTCATTAGGTCGTCCACTTTAGGGAATAAAACAGTAATGTTGGAAAATCATACTACAACGCAGAAAAAATTAACAGACGTCCTCCGTTTTCTAATCGATAGTTTATTTTAAAATGTATGCACAATTATCCGCTTTGAACATCACATAATTTACGGTATAATTCAATTTCCAGTTCACAAATATCGGATCTCTCATGAAGAGATTTCACATGATAAAACATGTTCCCTACTGAAATTTCACACTAGTATTTGCAAATGCCAGAAGTCAATGTAGCCAGTACACCGCTCGTAAACTAGATATCGCGTGTGATTCAGAATAAACGAGAAACTGCACGGAGTTAACCGATATCAGATTCAAAATCAACAATCGAAATGTGGCAACTGACAGAATAACTAGCCACAGCAGAATTCATTCTAGCTAAATACTCGAAATTAACAGTGATCATGTTCCCTCAGGGAATAAGAACCGACTGTAAACTAACGGTCCGCAAATAAAGCACCCTCCGGAAACAACTAGAGTGCTCAAACCTTGCGTGAAAAGCCTTGTTAGCAAACGCTCTGCGTAAATAAGACATTTAACATTATCGTTCAAAACCGGGCACACTTTCAGCTCACAGCACACTCACAATTTATTTCATTTTATTCCATTGCATTTTTAAACTTAATACCAACACGTCAATGTAAGTGATATGATTTCAGTAGGTTCTTGTGTGAATGACAGAGATGGCTAAAATTTTGCAAGTCTAGAGAAAAGATAATTAAAAATGTTGTAATAAATTTAAATTTGAAAACCATGTTTGAATCATGAGTTGCTTTTTTACAATGTGAGCTGAAACATTCAATTGCATGAATTTTGTTTTGCTTTTTACTGTTTGAGATGTTATATGTGTTATATGCAAATGTCATTTGTAAACATCTAAATTATTATTTCACAGGAAAATATTTTCTTTCCAAAGAAAACTAACGTTGCGTTGATTCAACCACTTAGTGGTTGACATTCAACCACTAAGACTCCGAGATTTATACTCTGAGTATTATAACACTTTAGCGTGAATTCGAAAAGAAGACAATAATTTACTTTTTGCTTATTCAAAATGTAATTAAAAAATGAGAATGGTATAACGCCATTTGCAATTTTATAACGAAATCTAACAGGACTTCGAAAACTTTCCTTCATCTATTTGAAGGACATGACAGCTCTGAGGATGTGTTGTAGGTAGCGTTGCAACAGGGAACTCGGTAAAAAATAAAAGTACTTTCCTATTCTGTGTTTTTATTTTCATGATTAATATATACATTCAGATGTTTAAACGACAGATGTCATTTTGTCTTCAGTTTTTCTGATGTTTAGAAGCTCTCTCAAAAATATGATGCTTCCATAATATTTCGGTCCTCATCGTAATAAAATGACAGAAGCAATTCCAAAGCAAAAAAATTAAATATTTCAGTATGATACACAAAATTTATATTCAGACTAATTTCATTAATTAAATAATATTTATTTATAAGTCCTCTATAATTGAGTAGAATTTACAATTGCCACTTCTTTCAGAACGCATCTTTATCGCAATGTAAGAAATATCTCAACTGTTGCTGCCTCCAAGCCGAAAACATTGAATTTTCTGCCGCAAGGGTTGTATTGAGCTGCGAAATGTAAATAAATAACATCTTTTTTTACCCGCAAACTTTGTATAGTGCACGCCCCTTTTGTTGTTCGCCCCCGACGCTGGGCGCCTCTTGTCCTGCGCCCGAAGGGTTTTGGCAGCGCAGCGGCCCCCCGCGGGGCGGGCGGATGGGCGCCGCGGGCGGGCCGCGGGCGATCGCGCCAACTTTGACGCCCCCGCCCGCCCGCCCGCCCGCTTTCCCCCACCCACACCTCGCGCCTCGCGGCCCCCTCCCATCCACCCGGTCCCCCCAGCCACTCCTCGCTCACACCAGCCCTCCGCTCCGCTCCGCCCCGCCCCGCCCCTGCCACGCCCCCCGCGATATCCACCACCCGCCCCATCACTTTCCACATCCCGCAATTTAAAGAAATATGAAGAAGCAATTCCACTGACACAAAGATAAGAATTATTTTTATTGATTGGTGATTCCCGACGCCACAACGGCTAAGGTCATCACTCCCGTAAGTGTAGTGCATATCATCTCCTCGTGTTGTGGCGTTGATCTTCGCCAGCTGGTTGGTGAGATCTGGTGCTGACCTACCGTTCGCAAGCGGGGGTTTCCCCAACCACGAACCCCCACCAGCGAGGCACTGCCACAGCAGGGACAAGCTCTAAGCTCCCGAACGCACGTGTGGTGATGCAAGTGCAAGTGTGTGTAAGTACAGGGGTGAGGACAGGACTCTGAAGAGAAAGGAAAGATTTCGCGCGGTCCGTGGCCCGTGTGTTATGGTACAGCCCCGGCATTCCCCTTGTATGGATCGAAGAAACAACGGAAAACTACCGATCAGAGCAGCCGCCCGCTAGACTTCCTCGCCAGACAGCGACTGAAGTGGACCCAGCTATCGAGCTAGCCCCTCCTTGTCATACTATTCACCGCTCCTTCTGCACCTCGTCCCCCTCAGGCTCTCCCCGCAATGTCGTCCTTTCTCTCGATCGTTTCCCACATCCGTTCCCCGCAATTTAAAGAAATACGGCAAAGATAAGCATTTCTACTAACATAAAAGATAGCAAAGAGAATTGTAATAATCAAACGAATAGTCGGTTGAATTGGGAGTGTGAAGGTGTGGTTGCTATGAGTTATGTGAGTGAAGTGGGCGGCGCGGTTCGTTTAATCTTCTCCAGTTAGCCTGGTTAGCGACATGATTCGTAAAGACGTTGACACTACTTATGTATTATTCATTACACATCTTCATGTTATTCTTCCAAAAAAATATCAAGCGCCCTCTTGTCTAAAAAATTGCTGTATGTCGGATACTTCCGGTTCAAACTTGCCTCTTATTGTCGTACGCAAAATCATGACAGAGTGGGCAATCAGTGTAGCGTGCGGGTGGTTTTATTTAAGCGCCAACTTTCCCGACATCAGGCCTTTTCACATCCAACAATTCAAGCCACACTTCCAGCGATGGCCCACCGCAAATTCCTGACTGCCACTTGACTTCACTAGACTAGAGCCGATTGCACCAGAACTGGCCCTTGCGTCGGGCTGACATGACGAGCAGCGGACCACGCCACCACGCCGGTTATGAAAAAATAAGCGCCGAGTCAGGACACGCCAAGGGCGCCACCCAATTAAGCAGACGTGCTCCAGAAGCAAGAATCAGCAGTTAACCGCGCACTTACACGCGTTCACTAGACTAGAGCACTTTCACGCGGTCACTAGACTAGACTAGAGTGCACGAGGAACTTTCCTCATCTCTGGCAGGTTGACTCGCCCAGCAGCGGGTCACGCTGGTTGTCTGCAGATTACCGTTGGGTCAGTGGAGACCAAGTGGACCGTCCCCTAGGGCAGTCCTGCTCTAGAGCACGAACGTGCTGTCGCTGACACCCTTGGTCTAGGGCGTTCATTGAACTACTTTTCGCGAAGAGACAAAAAAAGCTGAACCGTCGCCGTCGCCGGCGGCGGCGGCGGCGGCGACGGCGGCGGCAGCGAGGCAGAGGCTGCGGGCGCCAGAGGCGCGGGGGCGGCGGAGGCGGCGAGCAGTGGATTTATTGCCTGTTTTTGCCGCCTGGTGGCGGCGCTGGTGTCGCTCACGCCGCCGGGGCCGGCAGCTCCGCCGACCGGAAACAGAGAATCCGGACGCCGCTGTCAGCTCGCGGTCTGCGGCTCGTGGGTGGCAAGCCGCCCCCGCCCCCACCCCCTTTCTCTGCTTCTCCCCGCCGCCGCTCCCTGCGTTTAGCGCTGCGGGCGGCGGTGGCGGCGGCGGCTACACAGCCAACGGCCAAACAAGGGCTCGCGCCGCCTGGGGCGCTTAGGAGCCGGCCACAAGAGGGAAAAACGCTGGAGCGCGGCGATGTTGATGGCCAACATGTAAAGAGTTTGGATGAGTAACATGGGAAGGATTCCGTTGACCACTCACAAGTAACTGTGCGGATTTCGTATCTGTTGTGGAGCCGAAGGCGGTTTTCGACTTGAGTTACGCGCTTCCTTTTGACGAATGATTTCGAAAGATTTAGCGAACTAGCGACTGTGCAGAAAGGCTTGTAGTACGGTACACTCACTAAGCATGCCAATTCTTAAACTGGATTTACACGCTTCCTTTTGACGAACAATTTCAGGAGTATTAGCGAACTTGCTAATACGCGCCGCCACGAACTTGCTAATACCGCGACGAGGCGGTAATAATCCCGAAATTGTTGGTCAAAAGGAAGCGTGTAAATTCAGTTCCAGAATTGGCTGTACCCAGCTGGTGGGAGACGCATGGATGGTAAATGTGGCCGGTGAGTGTTCGGGTTTTCTCCGTGAAACACTATGTGGTCGGGGTTGTCAGTGTGGTCCTGTAGACCTGGGTCCGGGGTTCACGAGATCGGAATGGGATGCATCAACAGCAGTTGTGTCGTTGAACTGGGAAACGGTGCACGTGCCGTTCAGATAGTCGCTATGTCCGGGGTTGTCTTGGGTGCCGATGTGATTTCGATGGTCTCGATCGCGGGGTTGGCAAAGTCAGATTGGTTGGATGTAGTCAGGTTGGCTGGAGGAGGTTACATTGGTTGGCGGTGTTCAGGCTGGTTGGCAGTGGTCAGGTTAGTTGGCAGTGGTCAGGTTGGTTGGGGTGGTTAGGCTGGTTGGAGTGGTTAGGTTCGTTGGAGTGGTTAGGTCGGTTGGGGTGGTTAGCGGTGGTCAGGTTGGTTAGCGATTGTCAGGTTGGTTAGCGGTGGTCAGGTTGGTTTGGGGTGGTCGGCATGTTTGGATGTTCGATGGTTTTGACGGTTTATGGCTCAGCAGCGGTGGCGGATTGTCTGCTTCTCTATTTTATATCTAGGGCAGTGCCATGGCGAAAAATATGTCACCTATACACTTCCTCAATTGTGATGCAACATTTATTGGGTCTAATGACACAGTGTTCTGTTGCGCCGCTCAAAGAGAGCGACAGCTGAGGAAAATTGGTCGAAGAGGGGCCAGGAAATGTAACATACTATCATACATTATTTACGAGTATTTTAGAAGTTCGGGGCAAAACGTTTTACTTTCAAATTCATCGTTCTTCCTATGCAGAAAACTTGTGGCTATGCGAAACATATCGACACTTTTCCTCATCGTAGTGTTATTACTCAACATCTACCTATATCTTTCAAAAAGTAGATGAAATTATTTAAACATCTACAATTTAGAGATAATTACATTGAGTAAGAAATAACTGGCTTTAATATTGGAGGTGTGTGACATGTTTAGAATATTTTCTATTTCACAATTGTCAAAATTTATAAACTTTTAATGAAAATAGGAATTATACCGCGCTTATAAATACACTTCTCTCTTGTGAAGGAAAAATATTATAGCAATTTTTGTGTGCTTCTTGGCTCGACCAGGAATCGAAACCGGGGCCGCGTATTGGAAAGCGAGCACGCTGACCAAGAGTTAACCACGAGCGTCTGTATACTAAGGAGGGGATGAAATGTAAAAAGAGCTTTATGTATTTAATTAAATATCTGTGTATTATGAGAATTATGTCCCCAACTAAGACCATCGTTTTCCTTCGTAGTTGATTACCAGTCTGATCTCTCTCCTCTGTCCCTCTTCCTGTGATCTCTTATATTAATTTGTGTAAAGCTTTTATGAGTAAAAAGAGAAATATAGGTGGTATTACGATTCATATTCGTATTGAAAAATTTAGCCTTTGAAGCTGGATGTTTTATAGTGAAATAAGAATAGTTCCCTCTACAATCATGCCATCTATTACGTCTACTAAGCTCAAGTGCTCTGTAAAATTACATACCTCTTGCCAATATTAATATGAATGCCTGTGCACGAAAAGGCTTTGAAATTCCTTTGCGAAAATAACAGAAATTATTGAATGAAATAAAACACATACACAAAACCGTCTCATTTATTATCACAAAGTAGCATGCGACATTCGTTCAAGATTCATTACTGCAATCCATCACGTAGAGCCGAAGGGTATAAAACCAATATTTAAATAGAAATGAGTGCAATAGTATGCTCATTTCGCTTAGTATCTGCATATAATTTTACCACTGAGCGAAGGCAAACATACGTAATGGTGTTTAGCTAGTTCTCCATAATGTGATCAACATGTATCATTAAACAATGAACAAAGAAACCGCTACATGAGTTGTATAATATTGAAGATTTGTAGTAGTTGTAACAGAATTATCGATTGTTAAAGTACAGTTATCCTATCCAACAATGTTAGCTATTATCGCGCTTTAATATATATATATATATATATATATATATATATATATATATATATAGAGAGAGAGAGAGAGAGAGAGAGAGCTATTACTGTAGGTAAATTACAGTTTTAAAATAAAATCTATGTTTAAAAAAATAGTTTGGGTCATTTGTTAATCTTTTAGAAAAAAAAGAAACATTTCTTTACGAAAGTTTGTGCTGGGTGAAACGAACGTTTGTTCTTTACGTTGCCAATAGTTTGCTTACAATGCCAAGAGGTTACAGTGTTGTTAAGGAGCGAGAAGTTGCCGTGCAGTCGGAGCATTCCAATAGGCACGGTACTGTAAACAGTTGGAGTGCAAGTAACATAATTCTTGAAGGGATTGCTGCTAATTCCTGAGATGAAACTGATGAATCATGCGTTTTAAGCATTCAATAAGACAAATAGTAGATGCTTCGAAAAGAGGAAACAGTTAAGAGACAAAAAAAATTTAGTTAAATATGATACCTCCCTCTAGATTTTGAAGTATTTAGAAATTGTAACATAAGCAAAGAGCACAACTGGATGAAGAGCTAGCTCTACAAGTTGTACCAAAATACATTCTTTGCTGCCATAATGCTAAATTGACTGACATTAATCTTAATGAAAAAGAGATTCTGAAAAATATTCGTTAACCATACGTCAGCGTGGTATATAGTTGTGGAGATTCGGTCTTTTTTAAAGATGTGTGTGCATTTAGTATGGCTTTGACATACATCAATCAATCGGCATCACAAGCAAACCGCAATTCAACGCCTACGCAAACCACATCACAAAGAACGTACCAAAATGACTGCTCCGTGTACGAACGCTCCGTTCACCGGCCGCGAGCTCTCCCTTTACGGCAGAGCGAGCGATTGCCCTTTCCGCGAACGGCCCGAGGGCTTTCGCTGCCCAATGAGGCGAAAGAAGGGTTTGGCGGGGATGGCACGGGTTGGCGGTGGAAGAGGCGGGGCGTGTGGGCGGGGCGTGTGGGCGGGGCGTGTAGGCGGGGCATGTGGACGGGGGGTGTGGGCGGGCCGTGTGAACGGAGCGGTCGGGGCGGTCAAAGCGGGGGGTCAGAGCGGGGCGGTCAGAGCGGGGCGGTCAGAGCGGGGCGGTCAGAGCGGGGCGGTCAGAGCGGGGCGGTCAGAGCGGGGCGGTCAGAGCGGGGCGGTCAGAGCGGGGCGGTCAGAGCGGGGCGGTCAGAGCGGGGCGGTCAGAGCGGGGCGGTCAGAGCGGGGCGGTCAGAGCGGGGCGGTCAGAGCGGGGCGGTCAGAGCGCGGCGGTCAGAGCGCGGCGGTCAGAGCGCGGCGGTCAGAGCGCGGCGGTCAGAGCGCGGCGGTCAGAGCGCGGCGGTCAGAGCGCGGCGGTCAGAGCGCGGCGGTCAGAGCGCGGCGGTCAGAGCGCGGCGGTCAGAGCGCGGCGGGTGGGGCGACCGGGGACGACGGACCTGCGGGGCGGGCGGGGCTGGCGGGGCGGGGTGTGTCCCGGGAGAAGGCGAGAGCGGGGCGGGCGTTGCAGGCGGGTGGCGTTGGGGCGGGCGGCGCCGAGCCTAAACAAGCGCACCTCGCTGCGGGCAATGAGCGAGCGAGGTCGCGGGGTCGCCAGCTGCAGGTGTGGCTGTTTACAGGGCGGTCATGCACTGAACACGGCCAATAAACGCCTCGCTCGGGCGCGTCGCGGGGAGGCGCGGGCGGGAGACGCGATGTACGGCACAGAGAGGTGGGGAACGGTCGGCGAACCTAGAGGGCACGACGCGACGTGGGGGCGTGGGAGCATAGAAGCGACGATGAGCACGTGCCTTAGAAGGGAAGAGAGAGGGGTGGCCACGGCGGGAAAGAGCCGAGACGATGGACGTGGCAGGTCCGGAAGGAGCAACGCACGACGAAGAGCAGGTAGATACTTTCAGAGAAAGAATATTAGTAGGTTGGGAAGGAATAATGTACAAGATGAAAATATGTACGCGAGAATACACCGAGTAGGGTATGCGGAGTGGAAACGGAAGACGGAAAGTGAAACAATCTACAGAGGTCAGGGCGAGTTCCGCTGGGGGGGGGGGGGGGGGGGGGCAAAGTGCCTGGCTGATGACGGTAGGCTGGGGGTGACGCCAGGACGGGAGTTCAGCGGGGTGGTGATGTTGGAAGTGAGAGCGGATGGGGCGGGGGTCTTGACAGCGGGGTGGTGACGGTGAGGGGAGCGGTGACTGCAGATGGTGATGATCGGGAAGAACAGGGAGAGAGCTGTTAAGTGGAACAGCAGGGCTTCCTGCATTAGGGTCTAGGGGCAGAGCATGGCAGAGCGAGGAAGCCGGGGTAGGCGGGCAGATTTGATTGCAAGAGATGACGGCGCTGGTGGGTGGAGGGAGGGCAGGGAGGTAGAGAGCGGTGCAGGGTATGGGCTACTGGAGAGACCGTGTAAAGGCGCGGGCCTGGAGGCGGGAGGAGTTCGGTGTGGCCTAGCCTTGCAGAGGCAACGGCTAATAGGCCGGGAGAGAAACGCGAGCCCGAAGGGCGATGGGCGATTTTGAACCGCCAGCAATCGCGGCTTCGCCCCGAAGCCCCTCGCGTCGCAGGGAGTGGAGCGGAGGAGGCCGCTGAGGGGAACGGACGCGCCGGAGCGGAAGGAATTGCGCTGGAATGCGGCGCGTGGGAGAGACCATCCGCCAGGAACCCAACTCTACTCTTTTTGAAGTACATAGGAAGATTTGTATCATTTGCGTGAGTAATAATTATAGTTTGTTTTTTAATTTAGCGAGCCAAAATATCCTCGATCTTTATCGGCTTCCGAATCGTCTCTTTAAATAATGCGGAAGGTTTTGTATTATTATAAGAAGCCATGAACACCAAATCTCGAAAGAATGATAGTTATCGGGACAAAACTATTCTGAATCAAACATTTTAAAAGCAATTCCTTTGTTGAGACCATTTTGAAGCTTCTTTTGCTTTTTAAGATTTTGCTATTCTTGATACCTAGCATGATGGGCATCAGAAAAAAACAGAAACTTGAAATCTACGTAAAACGTTGATCTCTGTATTAAAACAAACGTTTATTCTGTGAAATTTAGAAATATTTTCAGTGTTGGAAGGATGGCTAAATTACCTAAATATTAAAATAACTTAAAAATCCTATGAAATAGTGTAAAACGGACATCAATAATTTTAATTTATTTTCATGAATGAACCTCAGAAAAGCAATAATTACCCATCACATCCATCAAACATATTTACAAAAATAGAAATAAATCCACAGAGAAAAAAACCACTTCATTGTCCGGTATTCATTATTGATCGGTATTCACTTCGATTCTTGGACCTGATGCGAAAATTCAAAGTCCTGAGAAATTCTCACTTAATATTTGCAAACGTGTCTTCATTTCCTTTCTCGAAAAAAGCAACGTTTTACCGGGTTGTGGGAAACAACTACTCTTCAATGTTTGACAGAGATAATTCAAATATGTACGAGAGAATTTTGATATACAATTTCGAACTATAACGGACTTGTTGCTGACCTTTGTTATACATCATGTGAATTAAGGATACCGATTGACTGAAGTAAGACTCACTAATATGAAGTTCATATTTTTAAAAAATCAGCACAATACAATTTAGAAAAGTTCTTGTTTCCTACGAAATGAATGCTTATTTTAATAATATTTTTTCATAATTCAAATTATTGAATTTCTGAATTTTGATGTCCGCACATGTTGCCGGTAGCAGTCGCCAAATTGATATTGTTTGCTAATAAACTCTTTGTTCAGGAAAAAGAAGACCACCAAATAATATCACAAATATTTCCTACGTTCTCGTTGATTTAAACACACAACGTATTTACCTAAATGAAATTGTGTCAGCATACAACAACAAACTGTCTATGAAACATTAATAGGTATGTGAATACATGGAGTTGTTAATCATGTTTATGAAGTAATCTATGGAAGAATTGTTCAATTGTGATCGTCGCATAGTACAATATCATAAATTCTTCATTAAAAAACAAGTAAATGGTTTGTAATTTAATGTCATGGGTCATGAAACCGGCGCAACTCACGAAATAGATATATTCGTGACCGTAGTTATAATAAAAATATATCTTTTTAATAAATTATTAAATGAAACAAACGTTTTCAAAATCCAGTTTCTAAGCTCGTAAACATTTGCTTTTCTTCTTTCATCATCTCTCAATTACAGTGAAAAATTTATCTCTTCCTCCTTTAACTAATAATTGTAAATACAATTATTGGATGGAGAGGAAATAACGATCGTAGAGAAAATAAAGTTCGAATGCCAAAATTTTAAAAAAAAAAGGATGAACATGAAGAGACTGAAAGGTATATAAATAGGGGAAAACAATTGATGGAGAAGTGAAAACAAAAAGAAAAGACATGAAAAGTTAGGACATGAGAAAAAGGAACTGATAACAGTGAAAGAGTTGAAGTGAGAAATAATAAAGAGGAAAGAGAAGAGACGAGGTTTAAAGTAGGGGAATATGAAAAAAAGAAGAAAGAAAGGACGTGGAAAGGAAATTGACAGGAAAATAAATAAAAAATTATAAAAAAGGAAGCGTATAAAATTTACGGGGAGAAAATAAGTATCAAGGCGAAACACGAAGTAAGAGTGAATTGAAAGTGAAAGAACACGTACATGAAAAAGCCACACCTGTAAAAAGGTCCCAGATCCCTCCCTTCCCCCGTGGAAACATCGAAGGAACCCGCGTTCTCCACCAAGACCACCTTCATCTCGGCGAGAGGCACCGCGGCGCCCGCCCGCCCGCCCCTGGGGAAGCGCCGGCCCCATCGCGGCGCGACGCATCTCGTAACGAGCGCGGCGCCGGTGGCGGAGGGGCGGGAGGGGGAGGGGAAGGGGGCGGAGGAGGGGAGGTCGACGGAGGCCGCGCGTCAGCGATCGGGCGTCAGCGGTGACAGCGTGTCGGGGCGACACCGCTGCGGCGGCACCTGCTCCACTAATGGCCTCCCGCCCGCCCGCCCGCCCGCCCGCCCGCACACGCCTTCTCGCTCAGTGGGCCCAAACTGTTGTTATTCGCAGACACGGATATAAAGTCGGATATAAAGTGATTTACTTAAAACGTATTGCTACAAGATAATGACTTACTTATTTCATTCGTTTTGTATTCAAATTGCTGTGTTACTTCGTCATCCAATACAACACACATTATCAAACTTCTTGTAGAATAACACAAGTGAGAGCTAACGCGCATATAACATGCATAAAATGCATAAAAGTTAAAAGCAAACACGTATGTACGCTCACTATATAAATGACAAATTGTATATTTCTACGGATGTTCAGATACAATTTTTTTTCACAAATAGAATTGAAAATTGAAAAAAAAGTAACTGCTAGCTTACCTCAGTAAATAGTACAGTAATAATTATTTATGTGACAAAAGAAGGAATATTTATAACACTATGAACAAATGTAGTTTTTAAATTTCTGAAGACGTCCGTTCTCGTAATTTTTGAAGCATGGAAAACACTTCATTAACAAAGAATTCACAATTCCAATAAGAAAAAAAACTAAGGTGACGCATTGACATCAAAAGTGTATAGCGAACACACAATTTTAATGGGAGTTATAATATATAAAACGAGAATACCTTAAAAAGTTATTGCTATATTTTTAACTCAGAAAAAAAGTTTCCATCAACAACATTCAGATTTTTTTCTCTAGGTTTAAGAAAAATACACCTGTCCCTGTATATTAAAGTATTCCTGAATAGTGGAATATTTTGAAAATTATAAATTTTAGTCTAGGAAACCTAACACACTCCACAATTTTGTACATATTTTTAAATAATCCGAACCCTGGTTACAAAATGTAAGGCAAGCTTCAGAGCGTCGAAACAAGTTTTTGAAAAAAAGAGAGCTAATTGTCAGAAGTAGATAGTTGTTCCGGGAATAATCGAAGTTCTATATTTGTATCCACGTCGGCCTTCCTATCATTCAACTCGTCTCGAACCGTGAATGAGTTTGTGAATGTTTTCGTACGTACGTCTTTGACTGTGAGAGTGTGTCTATGTGTCATAACATGGTGTACGTGATAACGTGTACGCTCAAAGGTGTGACTCTCTTTAAACTGGACCTAAAACTGAGTAGTACACAATGTTGTATACCGATTAAGGGTCATTCTTTAAGGAATGTTGAATAACACGCACCAGTTGTATATATCATTATTAAAAGCATTTTAAAATAAAATTGTCGAGAGACAATCTTGTGCTCAACATTGCAACGCCAAGAAATCCGTTATCGTGTCTGCAACAATGTCTAGCCCTTTTCAGTTTAATATCTTCGCTTATTTAATCGCGTTTCGAACCATTAGGAATTTCTTCCACCAGTACGCCTTTAGGCTGCCCCCACTTAATTTTGGGAATTATTTGCCCACGCCCACGCCACCGCCCATGGGTTTTGGCGCAACCCGTGCGGCCGGGTCGCGGCCATGCCACTCCCACACACACAGTGGTGACTGCCAACATAGCAGACCCCAGCTACAGATCTCTCACCCGTACAATTCAATCAATTTGCAATTTTAAAACAAACTTTATACTTTTATCATAGCCTATTCATGCCAATCGTTCAAAATGGTGCACGGACAGGAACCATGTCTACTCTGTAGCAAAAATAACTACTACAAAACTCGGTAGCCATTCGAAATGCGATAGTTAGAAAAAAATGTAATTATTTAAAATTGAAAGGTTTAAATAAAAATGACTGCCAACCATAGGATTGAGTGTTTTGTGACATATTGTTAAGAGTTTAAAGAAAAAAACAACAGACGAAAATATTTACCGAGGCCTCAATTTTAATGATAGCGTTAAGGTTTACGTCGCAACAGCTACGTCACCGAATTGTGATTTAAGGCGATTCTAAAACACATAACACACACATAACTTCAATTACCTTCTGGAATTTTGTGTAAAAGTATTTTCAGTATTAAACTATGACAAGGACAAATATTTTAAACATTTTCTCTCCTAGCTACGTCGACAGATTTTTTTATGGCTTTTCAATTCACAGCTCAGCATTGCTGTTTATCAAGATTTGGATATCGTTACTTTACTTTAGAAATAATGATATTCGTGATTAAATCAATCGACATTAATTTGGAAATGTTCAATTTAGGAAGAAACTTACATAACAATTTAATTTAAGATGTTTTATGATTATAATAGTTTAGAAAGATTTGAGTTGAGGAGAGGTTGAAAACGTTTTTCGTGTACCGTTTGTGTAGGATTTGAGGGGAATGAGTACGTCTTTCACGAATCGTGAAATTATTCTCCAGGGATGTTCGTGTTCTGTGTCTAGTAGGTATGTTTTGGTGTCTGGTGCGTCGGAAAGAGGCGTCGTTGCTTCGGGCAGATTCTAAAATATCACAACATTGTGTTTATTTAAAGGCCTGGCTGAAAGAGAACGCTGGAGTGTCCGCGAAGCAATTACTCACGATGCCTGTTGCGAATTGTTTTATAAACACCCGATAAACGTTGAAAGACGAAACTATTACTAACGATTAAAAAAGGTTCTAATAATAAATTTCTTAAAAGACGAAACAGTACATAATCTACCTTTACCTCAATAGAGTGGGAAAACTGCCCTTGAGTATAATTTGCGTTATTCATATGAGCTCTCTACAATTAACCATTCATCTCTTACGATGCCCACAACTGCAACCCAAAAAATATTCACAACTGTAAAAATTGTAAATTAGAGCGCTAGAGTTAGACGGTGTCTAAAACAGGTTAAACGGATAATGTTTTATCTAAAGAGAAGCACATGATGTTGAGCGACTTAATAGCTAAGGAGCTTAATAGCTAGGAAAAGTAGATGAAATTACAAACTCGAATACAATGTTAGCGCTAAGTTAGTTTCCTTGTCAGAATTCAAGGTTTCTTCTCAAAGCGTAACAGCAACAGTACAACTAATTGTTGTCATTAAGTTAAAAGGTTTTCAGGGCATGTGAACTCGTGCTGGAATTTTAGGAAGAGGATTTGTTTTTATATTTTCTCCGTAGAGTTAAGAAAATGTCTATGTGAATACAAAAACAATGTCGAGTAGAACGAAGTAAATTAAGGTTGATTTTTTTATTAATTGTCCTGGCTGTGTCTTTGTTTAAGATTAAACCGTTTAGTCTTATAAAGTACTTATCAGCCGAATGCTGGAGCAGCACTCTAACAAACGGACCACGGACCGAGCGCTATATCATCTTCCACTTCCTTGTCCTATCCTCTCCCTTTACACACACACACACACACACACACACACACACGCACACACACACACACACACACACACACACACACACACACTAACAAGCAGTACACTACCACACAAGCCAGGAGGCCCGTCAGGAGCTAAGAGCTCGTCCCGGCTGGGCGGTGCCCCGCTGGTGGGAGATAGCTGCTTGGGGGAAAACCCCGCTAGCCGACGGTAGGTCGATGCCAGATCTCGCCATACAGCTGGGAAAAGATCACCGCCACCTCCCGAGCAAAAACATGAACTACTCACGGGACTAATGACCCAGTAGGTGACGTGTCCGGAGTCATTAAACAATCGATTAATCAATGTACCACTACTAGTTAAATTTTTATACGTGCACATTCAACCCGTTACACTGAAAAAAGAAAACAAACTTGACAATATAACAGTAGAAGTCCATGATATGCTTTAGTAAAATTATAACATTTTTTTCTGTTATTTTAATAAATATTAAAACTTGTTAAGCATTTGTATTTGGGATACCGTTCCGCCATGCCACATACCATTTCATGTTCATCACTACTACAAAATAATAGAAATGTAAAAATCATTGGAATGTTTAGAAGATAGAAATGGGAATAAAAGTACTTAATCGTAAACTATTAAAGATGAATTCAAAGGAGTAGTCTAAAAACGAGAAGATTCGATTTTTCAAATGTCTAAACTCTGGTGAACAATTCTAGGGTTAGAAACTTTGATTAGACTATTTCAAACCATAAAAATGTTTGACCACGCAGAGCCATTTCAATCACTGCCAAAATCGCAATCTACTGCACCAGCGGCTCCTATCTACACCTTCCATGGCGAGTTAACCACATCGCATAAAATGATTGATTCGTGATTTCAGACACAAATATCGTATACACTTTCGAGATGTCGTGCACCACTGATTGTCACTGGCAACTGTCTAAAAGGCTGCTGGTATCTCTAATTAACTGACTCAACGACGAAGTCTATTATCCTACCACTATATTGTCTATATTGTCTACCACTAATATACTTATTTTAGATGGGTGGTAACTTCGTGTAAACTAACACTATTAACACAGAACTCAGGTGTTGCTAGGAAATCTACGTATAATTTTGAAGAATACGTTTTCTGACCAGATCCTGTAAGTTCTGATGATAATCGCTAGCTAATGGAAATTACTTCAGTGAACGATGATTAAGAAACCCAGTTACAACACCTGTTCATTAATTTATTTTCCACTTTGCATGAAGATTTCATCATTCTCTGTCTCCTTGTATTGTTTAGATTGTCATAATTTTCTATGTATTTTAATACTACAGAGAGTTAATTCGATCACCGGTCTGTATTTAGTTTTTTAATTCCGCGTAGGTTAACGCTGTATTATGGTATCGTAAAAGTTAAAGACAATAAAAATCGTACGGCGTTCGATCAAATCCTGCGGCGTTTTTCTATTAGTTAATAGAAGTGAAGGTATGACCTACTTATAAGTTTGAAGTTTTTTCATGCGACATTTTCTTCACAAATTAAAATTTTTAAAAGCATAATACCATTAATCGAGTCGATATAGCGTGGAAAATGTGTTGTTTCAGATACTATTTTTTTGAAATTTCTTTAAGCTGATCGCTAAACCTTATTGTCAGCTGGTGTTGATAATACGATCAACTTCACACTTCTGTCAAAATATTAACATTGTTCTCTCAACAGAAAAATACATTTTGAGAAACAGATAACGTAGGAAGAATTTATGAGAATGACATATTTAATTTCTGGAAATGAGCTATCAAAATGAACATAAAAGGAGAAAAACAATCGTTAAAATGGCAAAAAGATTCAAAGCAAACAGTTCAGATGAGATAAAAATCTGTCAGCACAAAAAAGGAGTGTGATACTTTTTTAGCATGAAAAGCAGAAAAAATCATTTTAATATTCCATTCATACATCCACACCACTGTGGTGTGGTAAAATGGCCATATTGAAGTTACAGAGAGTTATCAGAAAAATGTCACGTCGTAGTTTCGCATTAAAATTAATCATTTTCTCAAAAACGTCTGGCATTTTTCCCTTTAATATCTTTTCGGAGGATAGAGCAACGGTCGATACAAGTTCACCTGGTTCCTTTTTCTACGAACTTTGAGTAATTACGAAAATTGGAAAAAAGCATCTTTATACTATATTGTACTTTTGAAAAAGCACAATAAAGAAGAGAGAGATTATTGTTTTAAATAAAATCTCTCCTACGAATCATACGATTTTTAAAAATGAGCACGTACATTTTTTTAAAAAAGGTAGTTCCCGTGTAATTTGTTTAAATATAATGTAGTAATTTATTTTTTTAAATTGTCGAAAACGATCGATTATTTTTAAAATTGTTTCTAGGTTTAAGGCAAAGAGAGTTTTAAAATTGCGCAGGTCTCATTTGTGCTGAATTCTTTTAATTTTAGGAAATATAAAAGTTTGAAATAATTTGAAAAAGGATGTGTTGTTACAGCACTATATGTTTCGCATTTCCAAGACTAGGAACAGACTCGATCTGTTGAAAACTCGGCTTGTCAGTGCATACAGCGAGTGTATTGCATTTCTGACGGCTGGCTGGCGGGCTAAGGTCTTGAGAGCCTAACATCGACCGCAATCGTAAAGCCACGCATAACACAGGTCTGTTATAGTTGCCACCCTCATTGGAAGAATTCACAAATTTGCGTTTTTATTCGTTTGTATCCATAAAATGTACATTGTATGCAGTGTTTACAAATGACTTCCGTGCTTCAACTCACTACAAGCTCAACTACTTGAAGAAATCATTAAAAAGCTGCTCTACAGAAACGATGCGTTTATGAATCATTCATTCCCCTAACAGAGGAGAAAACTGTGTTGCATACCACCTAAAATAAATCACCCACTATTGCTTTCCAAACCTATTCGCACGCCACGTGGCACACTGGCGCTTAAACGCCTTGTAAGGCCTGAACGTAAGAAATAATACGCATTACTCCCTGATGTCTAGTCCCGGTGGAGGAAGGAGAGCAGTCTTGTACGGTTTCTACCGTCTTGACGTGCCTTACTTTAACTGTCTTTCTTTCACGCCAGAGAAGAGGCAGAAACTACGAATTGCCGGCCCAGATGGCCGAGATTGCTAAGGCAGTAGTGCCGTAGTGATCTCGGAGCAAAGGATCGCGGGTTCGAGTTCCGCCTCGGGCATGGTTGTACTTTGTTCGTCCTGTCACACCTCTAACATCATATCGTGTCATCCTCATAGTTACCATACCGTTACTCGCAATAGTGGTCGCTAATGACATATTAGTTGATGCGGTCTTAAATAACAAAAAAAAATCCCATTCTCCACAAAATGCGCCTCGTGGCCGCATTTGTGGACTCACTGAAAGTGAGCTTGCTCGACGAACAACTGCATTGAGCAGGCTTTACGTAGACTTGACGACTTTATTATTGCCTTAATAATTAACTTAATTGATTAAAATAAATACGAGTGTAGACCAGCAGTCCGATATTCATTCGTTTATTGACCAAATTTCGGAAACCTTTTCGTAGCTTTGAACGGAGCAGTTAAACTAAGCCAAATTCAAAAACATAGCGCTTCAATATCAGTTCGTCATAAAAGGAAATGGTGACAAGGGACTCTGTAATGCCCAAGATAGCGGTGAAGAAAGAAAGGCCGAAAAGCCGAAATGGATGGTGGGGAAGTGAGGCGGCAGAACTCAAAAGCGGAAGGGAGGATAGGGATGGAAGGAAGACGGAAGCGAATAAAGTGAACGGGGATTGGGACACTAACGAGAACGAGAATGGGGAGCGGGTATTTCATCAAGGAGGGTGACGCAGCAATGGTGTGGCAAGGAGCGGTGTCGGAGGCTGTGACAGAAGCCTGGGAAAAGACTCGGAGGGGCCAAGACGAGGGAAAGGTGGGACGTGAAATGGGGGAGGGGTGGAGAAGGGGTGAGGGACGGGGGAAGTGGCAAGGAAAAAGGGGCGAGGGACGTTCGGACGGGTGAGTTGTGGGAGAGAGGCGGGGGAGAGAAGAGGGAGAATGGTGGAGAGAGAGGCGAGGAGAAGGTTGTGGGGAGAGGCGGAGGAGCAGGAAAAGGGTGCGGGGAGTTATGGCAAAAGGGATGGCTGAATGTGGGTAGAGGTGGTGAAAAGAGAGAAGGGGTGGTAGAAGGAAAGAAGGGGATTAGATGTGGTCGAATGGGTGGAGGAAGGAGAGAAGAAGTAGTGGAATCTGAGATGTGCTGGAAGGAGAGCAGGAGGTGAAAGGACTGACGGGGGATTTCAGGTATGCAGAGGTGGGTGAAGAGGTGAATGGGTAGGGGAGGGTATGAGCAGGTGGGGGAAGGAGAGAAGTGGCGGTGGAAGGGAATAGGGGCAGGAGGCTAGGGGAAGGGGGAGGGGGAGGCGAGGAGAGGGGGAGAAGGGGTGGTGGAAGGGCAGAATGGTGGTGGTTGAAGGGGAAATGGGTGGGGGAAGACATAGGTGGTGGAGGGGGAAACGAGTAGAAGAAGGTGTGATGGAAGGGGAAATTGGTGGGGGAAGGCGTGGGAAATGGGAGAAGGGGTGCCTTGAGGCGAGTACCGTGCCGACCGCCCAGTGCAACGCGCGCGCCCGCGGCAGCCTCAACGACGTAATGTGCTGAATAAATTTGAAATAATTGCGACGGGAGCGCCCTGTTTGACGCGTACGCGACCCAGTGCTGCCAACAGCGGTGGCGCTACACCTGTAGAACAGCAGAGGCGTCGCCCGCGCGCCCTGCCCTACCCTACCCTCTCCGCCCCGTCCTTCCCACCGCCTGCTTCTACCCGCGCGCCCCGAGGTGTCGCACACGCCACTTCACGCTTCGAGCACGCGCCCTGCCGCGCCCATATGCACGCATGTGGGCGCTTGTGTGAGCATGTGTGTGTGGGGGGGGCGCCAGCGAGTGCGCGCGTGGTTATAAGGGTCAGAGAGGATCTTCAGAATGCAGAGAGGGTTCACGGGGTGAGACGCGTGTTATGTTTCTCATGAATGGTTCATATCACAAGCGCCTGCGCTGCTGAAGCCGCGTTCGCCACTGGAGGTGCAGTGTGGCTTCTAATTTTGAATCTCAGGCGAGAGACACGAAACTACGCAAATGGTTGGTTCTAATTAACCATTCTTTTGCATAACTCAACATCAATGTTAACAAATAAATTTCTTTAACACTGCCAGATAAATTCTGTAAATAGAAAACGTGGGGCTGGGACTCTCAAAATGTTATTCTTTAACTATACAGAACCCAGTTTGGCCTTCATTGTTTTTTCAAGCGTTTATCAAAAATATAGGGGATTCTGAAAATAATTCATAAGTGTCATGTTAAACTATGCTTTATAAGTGTTTGATAAATCCCTTAAAACTATCTCTTTTTGAAAAATAATTACAAACATTAAAAGTCAATGAAATATGTAATTATTTACCTGCGGTTTTTCACACGCAAGTCACAACATTATAACGTGTAGAAACAGTACAAGTAATACATCAAACAGTTTTGAATAAAACCGCTGAGACCACCTTTAAACATAACCGAATTTGTGAAATGCAAATCTTCATACTGTATAATTATGTAGGGTGCACTCTACATCAAATTACGAATCGCCCTTGTATCCTTATTACTTTGCTTCTTTATCTCATTTCGGATTCCGTAATCGTGTACTCGAACTCTAAAACCATGAGAAGATTTCTTGAGCACGTCCTCGGGCTTAACTGGAACGATACGATGCTGAGGTTCTCTACCCGATCGTTATTTCTCACGCCGCATGAAATTACGAACGGTAAAGAGATTTCAAATATCCTGGAGTGTTATGGAAAGTAATCTCTGATTTTCCCAGCGCAGCTTTTAAAGCAAGGTGCCGAGATTTAACGAACTCTTCTACAGTTGTACGCCTGGTTGTAGATGGAACGATGTGATAAAAAATCGATGCTGTGAACGGACAGAAAACTAGGTTTCCAATTGTAAATGGGAGAGCTCATTAAATTTTCATCTTGTACATTAGCAGAAGCTGTGGCGGTTTTGATGCACCTATATCATTCGACAGTCTTTCCTTCTCATGAATAATCAGGAGACACTTTTCAGATATGTTACGCAGTTTATCAATGCTCGATCATAGAAATCGATTATCTACAATAAGGTAGCTGTAAACGAGACATGAGTTATGGCAAAATTTGTTTCAACTAATGCATAAGTGATATCTGGCTCTATAAATATTTAAAAAATTATAATTATATTCCACATTTTTTCTTATATATTGTTTAACTTCTCCTAATAAACATTTTATTCTTTCTCTGAATATTTCTTTGAAATTATAAATATAAATGTCAAGAAATTATGAAGGAAACTAATGTAGCTTTTGTACATGTTTATTTATTCCTAATGGTTCTTTCATTGTTTCTTCATTATTTTGTGTTCTTTCTAGATTTGCGGAAATGAAAGTTGGCAACATATTTGAAGACTTTTGCAAGACACCTTTGCATGCTCTAGTACTCATTGGCGGTACCGGTTTTCATATCGCCTCTAGTACCGGTTCTGGTACTGTTTACATTATCGATAACTTTGAGAACAACGTAAATAGCAGGCAAGTGGGAGGAGCATTGGCTCCAGTGCAAAGAGAGAAAAAAATGTGGGATTTATGAATTAGTAAAACGAGTGTTTAACCCACTGAAAGCAGTTTCTTTTTTATTCAAGGTATTAGGTTTTGCTTTATTTGCATTTCTTAGCATGGTTATGCGACTTAAGCTGATTTTAGAATTACAATCCAATAATTAATATAGTATATTAATTATTTATTTTCGTTGAATTTAGTTACAATCCGAAAATTAAATTTCTGAGAATTTTTTATTAAACCAACATGAGTTTCATGTCTAGGCAAGTCTATTATAAGGTAGGAAAACTATCAAATTTAAGAGTATAATTAATTATTGTAGCAGTGAACATTTAACATTCTTTTAAAATACCTTTCAGTTATATTCATCTGTTTGTCTGCAAAAATTGTTTTTGTGATTAATATTACCTTTATACGTCGCAAGACATAGTAGAAGCCTGATTAAAGGACAAAATATTTGGAATTGCACATAGAAGTCGCAATCAATTGCAAAAATTCTCACAAATCAGAACAATTTTATCTTATCAGCAGGGAGGATGGTGATGGGCATGAATGAGGTGAGGTGATGGTGGGGAAGCACGAGTAAACGGGACGGAGGGGTAATGGAACAGTAGGAGGTGCGGATGGAGCAGGAGAGGGCTGGGATGGAAGAGAAGACGGGATTGGAGGAAAGAGAAGGCGGAGCTGGAGGTGGAGAAAGTAGGGACGGGGATGGTGGAGGTGGATAAAGATGGAGACAGCGTGATGCAAAAACGGGGGGAATTTGAGGGTGATGGAATCGTGAACGGGCTCGGGGGCGGGGGGCGGTATCGGAGAGAGACAAGCGAGACAGGAGAGACGGACAAAGGGCGAGGCGGGAAGGGAGCCTCCGGCAGACGTGGAGACTGAAGAGGAGAGGGGAGAAGATTGAGACGGGGAGGATGAGAAGGTGGAGCCGGGGGCGAAAGGGCCCCGATGGGAAAACGAAAGCCGCGTGGCATCCAGGCGGCTTCTCCGAAGTCCGCTTCTTGAGCTGCCCGCACGAGATCACAGGCCGCTCGCGCCGCCCTCAGGCGCACGCAACCAATTCTGCAAAGACTACGGCCAGCGTCTTCTCTTCCCTCAACTCCCACGCATTTCGTTTCCACAGTCTTCTCAATAAAAATCACCTTCTGTGCTTAGCAGTTCGTGAACGCCACCGCGGAACACACCGGAGGTTTGGCATCTTTCATCTCGTTAACTTTGGCACAGAAAGAGATATTCTCTGCTTTGCAGTTCACAAACTATAATACAACCCTTGTACCTTATAACGAGTACACAACCGTTCACCGTATGTTTATCCCTTTAAAACCGAGGTTATTTATTATTGCGTAACTGTAGACCCAAAACTACGACGAAACAAACTAAATTTGTTAGTATAAAGAACTAACGTATTCTCGTTGTAGTTCTAGTTGGTGTTTAAAGCTTTATCGGCCACTTTGCAGTCATCTTTAGTGCATTGTTGAACGCAAAGTGCTTCATGGTACAATCTGTAAAGAATGGAGTCAGGAAGAGGAAAAAAGCAGATAGATACAGGTTTCTTTTTCTACCCTCAACCACCATGAATTGAAGAAATTACGGCCGCTGTGAAGCCCAAAAACCTTAACGTGCGATCAAAAATCTGGGATTAAACTACGTATGACCTTTACATTGATAATAAAATGACAAGCATCACACCACTTTCTATTACTAATTCATGTTAAAAGAAACGTGATAGTCTCTAATACGAGGTTTTCGGGTAAGATATTATCTCGCAGTTATTTCGCGTTATAAAAACATGTAATGTAGAAAGTTAATAGGCGATTAATGGTATGTAGTTTAAAGCAAATAAGAAAATTCCTTCTCAAGAACACAAATTTTAACGAGTTACTGAATTCGAAATTGACAGAAAGTGACCTCATCGGTAAGTGCAACCAAGGTAAATGTCATCCTTCCAGGGACGAGTCAATGGGGAACTTCTATGACTTAAGCCCATTCTGCTTGGAATCTTTTTCACGCTCGATCTAACGGAGTTTATATTTCATACCCCTTCCCTGGGAAGTAAACAATCATAAGTCCATTTCGGGGAAGTTTGTACCAGCCGAACGAGGGAAAGAAGTTACGAAGTGTCCAAAGAGCTAATTCTCTCTGATTTTTTAAAGAAGTAAAACAACGAAAATGTATAATCGTTATATATTATAAAATGCTAACAGTACATTTTCACTTTTAAATGATAAAAGACCTACCTTATCCACGTATCGAATGAATTACTTATATTTTTTTAATATCAGAGACATACTTAGCTCTGAACACGTAAATAATTAATAAAATTCTGTTACCAATTATTTGATTAATTACTATTTATCTTTTAGTAGTAGAAGCTTTTAGCTTTAGAACTTTCGAAGTTGAACAATAACTAAGTCACTCAGGTTACTATAGTTTAATATAATTATTTCTATATAAAGTCATTAAATTTCATCGAATTTAGAATTTGTCATTATTTTGCTGTAACACACTATCTTTATGGCTTATTGGAACCATTAACAAAAAACAGAGATTATCTAGTTTCGTTAGGTGATGATGTATGGGTATTTAACATTTCAGGATTCTTTATCTCAGTTTTCTAAGCGATTTGCCTTTGATGTTACTACCTGTAGGGAGACACTTTAGAAAGTAGTGACACGACAAATGCATTCCTAAAAAAATCCCTCCGAAATTCAGCAATGTCGTTATGATCCATATCTGCAACGCAGTAGCATCAGTTGGTGTTGCCACAGCACACCACGTATTGTCATGCGTTCCATTGAATATGTCATGTGTTCCTTTGAATAGAATTTGACATTTCTCCATACCCCAACAGCAGCGGTGAAACCAGCTGCAACACATGACTCCTGCAGTTCACGAATCCGATTTCGAAGCCGTGCAACAGATCAGTACTGTAATAGCGCACGGTAATTTCGGTATAAAATTACGCGCGGTTCGATTCAATCCGTTTTTGTTTCCTGACTGCTGCGCCGATGTCGACAGGTGCGCATTCCAATCGACGGTGGCGCTCAGGGAGAGAAGTTTTGTACATGGCGGTTCCGCTGTGCAACACACGTTGGTTAATCTCCCAATAACTCCAAGTAAAGTAGAGTTCAAGCTTCTTAAATTTCTAGTACTTAAACAATAAATAGTCATAAATACAGATTTATCACAACCGAGAATTATTACGAATTGTTCAAAACAAAATGTTGAGTTTTATAATAATAATAATAATAATAATAATAATAATAATAATAATAACAATCACATCCTATAAAGTAAAATATGGCGTCAAGAAAAAACAAATATTAAAACTTAATTACACAATTAACAGTACCAATTCGTTCAAATTGCAGATTTGTGATATAACAAACATAATGTAAAGTTTAGTTTCATAGATTGGATTCTCGCATTAGAATAAAAAAATTAATAATAACCTAATAAAATTTCCGAGGAATACCTCGCTTCGACGAAAACATATAAATATGAATACGCTTTCATTGTAATATCAGCGCTTCCAATTTTCTCATGTCAATGGTTTTAAATACGTACAAGTAGCACAAATGGCAGACCTTTACACACTAATTCCTTCGTCTTGTCATCGAATGATATGCTTTGTGAGCTGACACATTCTCAGAGAGCAACCAGCAAAGCTTGTAAACGACCTTCCCGGACAGCCAGATGCGAGCCACGCCCTCTCAAACAGCGAACGTCACGCGTCCAGCCCTCCTGACCCGCGCACTGCCGTGGGAGCCGCACCGGCGCGGCCGGCGCAGCGCCTCCCAATTAGGCGACGGCGACATCAACGCGGCGGGCGGGCCGTCGTGCCGTCGGGTGAGTGGGCGGTGGCAGTGGCGGTGGCGGTGGCGGCGGGGGTGGCGGCGGCGGTGGCGGCGGCGGTGGCGGCGGCGGTGGCGGTGGCGGTGGCGGCGGGGGTGGCGGCGGCGGCGGGGGAGGCGGCGGGGGAGGCGGCGGGGGAGGCGGCGGGGGTGGCGGAAGCGGTGACGATGGTGGTTACAGTGGCGGTGGCAATGCCAATGGCGGTGGCGACGGTGGCAGCGGCGGTCGGCTGTAGGGCGGCACCGCGCCGGCAGTCGCAGATCGATGCCATCTCGCCCGATTGCAGAAACCGCCCGAGGGAGGCGGGACCCGGCCGCCCGCGCCGTCCTTGTTGCCGCGCCGCGCCGCGAGGACACAGTGACGGCACGCGGAGGAGGAGTCGAGAGATAAGGTGATGATGACTCACCTTTCTCTCGCGCGTTTTGAGCGGAGTCGTCGTGGATACAACGCGGATGTATCGCGTGTACATCGTTGTAATTGGAACACTTCGTGAATTAATCGCGGATACACCAATGATTCATCGCAGAGTAGAGCCAGTGCAAAGGGCAGTCATCGAAAAGGAGAGAAAAAATTAATCTAAACAGTAAACTAATACCTTCAATACATAAACGTAATTTGTGCTAAATATACATTCAGAGATATTCGATTTCACTTTATGAAAGAAATAATATACTTTATGGGAAAGGTTTACAAAGAAAAAGTAGTTAGATAAAATAATACAGAAAAGATAGACCAGTTGAAACTGGTAGAATAATACAGAACCAAAGTCTAGAACGCCGATCAAACATCGGCAAGCATCTACGTCAGGGTTGTCCAATTGACGGCCCATAGCCGCTTGCGGCACGCACTGCCATTTATTGTGGCCCGCAAAAACTTATTAGTCAAAACTGACAGTCACTCTCATCCATTGTGAGAGACTATTGTGTGCCTAGCGCACACGCCCCCCCCCCGTGGTCCAAACCCCCTTTAATGAAAAAATAGGTTAAGTCGAGTTATAAGGACTTCGTCTGGTAAATTCAGAAATTTAAAATCATCTCATTGTATTCCACTACGTTAAACAGGGTATCACGCATGGTTTCACCCTCCCAAACACACACACGTACAAACACATTACTAAAAATATGCCCGGCAACCATATGAAAAGTTTTAGTTCTGGCCTGTGATACCTTAGAAGTTGGACACCCCTGACGTAAGTGACCAAGAAGCGCCACCTACGGCGCTGGAGTAGCATATGTAATGCATATATATATATATATATATATATATATATATATATATATATATATATATATATATATATATATATGTGTGTGTGTGTGTGTGTGTGTGTGTGTATGTGTGTGTGTGTGTGTGTGTGTGTGTGTGTAGAGATAAGTGAAGAATAGATGCTGGATTACAGGCGAGTTGCTGAAGCGCTGGTATGTTTCAGGAGGCGGTCGCTGTTCGAAGTAGGGATTGAGTGAACAGCTGACGTCCGCACATAGATTTAATTACTTAAGGAAAAGTTTAGTAGGTTAGAGGGTTTCGTTTCCTGACGGTATGTTTCTCCTCTGCAAGAGGATTTTCTTTCCGCCGTGCCATATGGTCTCTTTAGAGCGTCTTTGATGTTGATAGGAAACCTCTCTGAAATGAATTCCAAGAGTTGGATGGCTGAGAATTCAAGAGTAGTTTTTGTAAGAATTAATGACCTTCAGTCTACCCACATAGTATCACGTAACGAGATTAATATCTATAATAAATGACCTTCTACATAATGAAGACCTAGCAAAGTAAATGTATTTCAGTAAATTTCAAAAACAAGAATGCGAATTCATATACGCCTAGGCGTGCTAACATTAACATTGCGATCAATTAAGTGCTAGTATTTAAGCGATCATGCAGAGCATTTTAATGTAAACAACCTTGGTTGTCTCAATGTCACACATCAAGTGCAATTTAGGAAAAAGTTTGATCTCATAATGGCTTTAGAGAAAAAATACAAAACATTTTTTCTTCTGATTACAATATTGAAATACTGGTTTTAAATGGAAAGGGACGTGTTTCTGCAGAATAATAAATTATTTAAAATATGTCACTCACAGTACAATGTTTCTTCGAATTGTATCACATACCGGAGTTTATCGTTTTTGAGTCCTACTAAAAACATTGAGGCCTGCTACAATTAATTCGTTACGTAATTCTTTTGGAAACAACAGTATTTCTTTTGGTAACAACCATGTTTACACCACCGTTCTCATTCTGTGAGTAAATAGAAACCAAAACTCGTTTACATATTCATACAGAACTTTTTAAGCTTCATGGAAGTTGATTGATTCAGTTTTATTTTTACTTACAACTAGTTTGACATTTATCGGTATCGTTTTATTTTAAGAGATAAATCTTCAGATATAGAAATGTAAAAAAAAGGTAGAATTATTTTAAATGATTAAATTTTGAATTCATCTCAATTATTAAGTTCAATATTTCTGATGAAAACAATTAATAGTGTCGATCTATATGAAACATATTTTAAAGAATCTGCAGTCTTTTTGTGAATCATAATTTCAGACAGCGAAATCTCCACATACTTTTTTTGAACGTAGAAGTGCGTCCTGGTATGTTGCATTGCAAACTTCAAGTCATTTATTGCCTTTTGTATGAACTCTATTTATTAAATATTTACACGGCTATTTGCATTCATTTCCATTACTCTTTTTTCCCATTCGCTTTGCCACTCTCTGCTTACATTCTTCTTTAAAGGACAAAACATTAAAATAATTAGAACAACAATATTTGTCATTTCATTGAAATGAAACCACATATCAAACAACGAGTTTGCAAAGAAAAAGATAAACTTTGTAAATATAATAGTAATATGTTGCTATACCTTGTCACCTAACTAGTGTTAGTTGCTGTCTTTAAACTTGTAAAAGTATATATAATTAGTCATATTACAAAGTTAGTATAACCCATAACCATTTTACCTATTAGATTAGAGCAACTTATTCAATTATTTAACTGTAAAAGAAGCTTGGCGTCTAACAGAGGATCTCTTCGACAAGTTCGAATTGTTGATGCATATAGAGCTGTGAAATCGTAAACATTATGTTTAATAATAATAATAATAATAATAATAATAATAATAATAATAATAATGTGTAGTGTAACAAAGTTCAGGGCCTAAGTTGGAAGTTGAAAATAAAGCTTTTCGAACAAAAACGTTCAAAACGCGCAGTATTTACACAAGTTCAACTAGTAACATTACTTACTTTATAGAGGGGAACATGTCGTAAGTCTAACTTTGTAATATGAAATTTCCCCCTCACAGATCTGGAAAATGTGTTCACATTTGGCCCACCTGCATGCTCTTGAAGTGATACTTAGCATTTATTCTAAGTAACTAAAATTGAAACCGAATAATACAATACATACGTATTAAGTTTTGATGAATTTCAGTAGAAAACGTGAAACCCTTGTTTACCGAAATATCTATTGACTAGAAAGATTCAATGAAAAACTTTTATTCAAAATCGCCTATCCGCAAAGAGCAAATCTGCGCATTACCAGTATGGAATTGCTACAACGTTCAACCCGAATAATCTAGATACGACAATACGTTTTTATCGTACAACGTTAGTAATGCGTCCCACTATCCACACACAATAGCCACGACTTGATAGTTCTGGAAACGACTAGGCAAATTCCGTTTAATAACAAGCGATTGTTAGCTTCCCTACGTTCGACAGAAGAAAACATTATTCTCAGTTGGAAGCGAAATATGAAGATGAAAGTAGCTTCTCTTACGTATTCAAATGAAATGAGAATACTCCAAGTTGAAAGTAAATCGTTTCTAAATATTTAGAAGATCATGAGTTTCTTCGCCGCATTACTATCCGCCACCGAGCTGAGATTCAAAATTCATATTATCTACGGTGCATTAAATATTTTTTGAAGATGCACACTTCATCACTTTCAAGGATGAAGAATAAAACCTTGAAAATGTTACTGGTTCAGGAGTAATAGATCTCCCATGGTGTTTTTAAGAAAAACATTAATTGATGAAGGAAGCTTTTAAAATTAAACAGTTAGAATTAACGGTTCCATTAACAATTTCTAAAGTTATTCGTAGAATACCCGATTATACAGTTCTCTCTTAACTTACCGAGAAATTAACAGAAGTTTTATTCACAAAATCCAAACAATATCTTTACGTTGAAGATGCAATCGAATGTCGTTCACAGAGCAAAAAGAAATATAATGTTTGCTGCAATGAATTCAAAGAAAAAATAATAAATGTGCTGTCCCAAAAAGGGAAGCGGATTATGTAAGTGTAAATACAACTAAAAAAGGATTTCTACTGAGACTTGATTACATATTGCCTAATACTTAGAATATAGAGGGTTGACTGTAGGCGCAACAACATAAAGAATGCGAAAGGACGTGATGATGTATACTAAAGATGAGACCTTGATTAAGTGGAGAATTCTCCACAAAATTTGAAAACTAGCACAGTTTGAGCGTGCTACAGGAGTATTTAAAGTTTAACTATCTACGAGTAAAACTAGCCTACATATCTGAAAAATAAAAGCGATTTTTAGAGTTCACGAACTAGAGAAATTGAAAGAAAGAAAAGCGTTTTCGCATAAGGAATTAGAAATTTCAGAGGAAGACTCAGCGTAACTGTTGTCAATATAAAAGGTTTGATGAGACTAGGTCTGAGCTTTCTGTTGATTCCATTAATTATTAACACTTCACCGCTTTCTAAGCCATCCAAATAACCACAATTTGTACATCGCGGCACCAACAACTCAAACAATCTACACGTAAGCTTTCCTGCATATAGATGATACAGAATGAATACTTCAGAAGTACAAAACCCTTATCGTTCAGAAGAAACCAAAACATAGTAAAAATACACATGCATATCCAATGCACTATGGGAGTACACTGAAGATTATCAAAGATTAATCATTTACAATAAAACGAAATTCCACAAAAAATCGTCAATAACAAAGTTGATAAAAACTTTAAAACTGAAAAACAAAGTTCCCATTCCACACATTCTCTACGTTATTTCAGAAACCACACGCCCGTTGCTCGAAACACATCCGGACACACACCTGCCCCAATCCCACACAACGTCCAACACCGGTACGTCCCCGTCGGGCGACTGTCCCAGCGGCATCGCTCTACGTCTCCTGGCGCGTCCTACCTGGGCGGCGGCGGCGTCCGCTGGGCGTCTGCGGCGCCGGGCTGCGACCCGGCGCGACGGCGGCGCGGGCGGCGCGACGCGGGGCGACGCGGGGCGTCGCGCCGCGAGAGACAGGCGAGTCGTGACGAGATGGAACGAGGCGACACGCGGAGCGGCCAGTCGCGTCCGCGCACCGTCGCGGCCCCGCCACCACTGAAGGGTGCGCCCTCGCCCGCCCTCCCCGCCCCGCCCCGCCCCCGCCGGCGCTCACCGCGCGCCCCGCGGCGCCGGCGCGAACCTCGGGCGACGCCCCGCCCCGCCTCGCCCCGCCCCGCCACGTCCTGCCGCGCGCGAACGCTCGGGCCGGCCGCGCAGCGTCGCGGCGCCTGCCGCCAGCCAGAGAGGCTGGGCAGGGCGTCGCCCGGCCGCGGGCCCCAGCCGCCTCGACCGCCTAGCGACTTCTTGCGCTCAGAGAGTAAGCAGGGAGCGAGTCATGAACCGAAGCACCACCAGTAACAACGCACATAAAGGTGTGACTTAATTAGGCAGAGGAGTCGCATTTCTAGGGTACCAACCAACAGCTACCTTCAAACTCCAGCAAAAGACCACCTTCAAATTTCTTCCATTGCTATTCAATTCTAACAGCCGCATCCTAACAGCCGCATCCTAACAGCCGCATCCTAACAGCCGCATCCTAACAGCCGCATCCTAACAGCCGCATCCTAACAGCCGCATCCTAACAGCCGCATCCTAACAGCCGCATCCTAACAGCCGCATCCTAACAGCCGCATCCTAACAGCCGCATCCTAACAGCCGCATCCTAACAGCCGCATCCTAACAGCCGCATCCTAACAGCCGCATCCTAACAGCCGCATCCTAACAGCCGCATCCTAACAGCCGCATCCTAACAGCCGCATCCTAACAGCCGCATCCTAACAGCCGCATCCTAACAGCCGCATCCTAACAGCTGCATCCTAACAGCTCCATCCTAACAGCTCCATCCTAACAGCTCCATCCTAACAGCTCCATCCTGACAATTCCAATCTAATTGTTTTAACGTAACGGTTCTATCCGAACTATTCCGTCTTAATTATACCATCCATGGCAATATAATCCAAAAATTCAATTTTCTTGCTTTATGAGAGTGGTTACAATAAATTACTAGGGGTATTTGCGATGTTCTAGGTACTTGGTTGAATGTACGTTCCTTTAGATAATTTAAACTGTTGGTACCAAACTTAACAAACTGGAATTAATTATTACTCGCGTTAATGTTGTAAATACGTACTTCTGGAGGCGGCGGTGTTGTTCCTTCTGTAAACGATGAGATCTAGTGCCGACGTATACGACAACTTCTGAAGGAATTCCCCTCCAGGAATCTTTCTTGACGGGGATCAGCTGTAAGTTGTAGACTGGTCTGCCGATATGCATGGTAGTGCAGTGCGTGTGTGTGTGTGTGTGTGTGTGTGTGTGTGTGTGACGGAAGGGCATAGAACAAGGAAGAGGAAGGAAAGACAGCGCCAGACCGAGTCACGTTTGTTAGGATACTGCTCCGGCATTTGTCTGGTAATTGCCTGGTTTTATGCAAACCAAGGAAAAGTACCCTTTAGAGCAGAATACCGCTAAAATTCTCTTCCCGACAGCAGATGAATTCGAACTAGTCGAATATCGAGAATCCAGCACCATTTGGTCTCAAACCCTAGGTCCTCAAAGTCTCTGGAGAGAGCGGCAATGGTGGCTGTGAGTTGTGGCTGAACTGTGACAGCAGCAATGGTGGCTCAACTCAGGAACTTGAAATAGAAGTTAGTAATATCTCTTAATTATACCAACAATCATGCATTTCATGCAATATTGCATGCATTGCATGCATGCAATCAAGAAATTTCTTGCAATATTAGTCACATCAAAAAAGCTAGATTTTGGGTCTTCTTTGTTGTTTCAAAGTGTACAATTGAGACTTTCTCCACCAAAATGTGGTGCAACTGCAATGCTGGAGAAAAGAGAGTGGTGGCGACATGATTTGACTTGACGGTAGGACACCTACAGGGGGAGGGGCGAAGATACCCGACTTGGAACCGCATTCCATTTTCTGCGGAAACCGAAAGCATTAAACTTCCTCAAAAATTGATGAGTCTGATGACTGTTTTGTCGAAATAAAGAAAGTACACAGAATTCAAAATCAAAATATTTTATCACTTTTGAATATAAAAGTTATAGCACGTTCATGGTCAGTTTTTGAAGTCGTATATGTTATGGATAATGATCTAAATAGAACACAGATAGAAAAATATTTACTCCATCATTACGTTACTCGTAGCGTGTGAACTTTACAAAAATGGTAAACATTAATTTTGGAAGTAATTTCGTTTGAACTAGTTATCAACGTCTAAACAAATTTGTCTACTATTTTTCAGAGATATCACTTATTTCCAACACTACTGTTTAAGTACCTAAACTGCCTTCGCCTGACAGAACTAGTTTTATCCAATTCCTATCACTCATGAAGCAACTAATAGAGCGAAATTATTTAAGACAGCATAGTTGCATTCTTTCTTAATTGACTTAACAATTCATGAGTAGCTCTAGCGTGATTAATGTAATTACGTTTCAAAATGTAGTAGTTGTGTGCATATTCAATGAAATTACAGATACAGTAGATAATAATTAATTTTTAAAACCTGTATATTTCTCTATTGCACAGTTACAGGAATTTGTAGTCTTTAGCAATAACAATAACAATTTAACAATTTTAACCTTTAACAATAGGGATGTCACTGTGAAATAATACTATTTTTTTCGAAATTGTTCATTCAAGAAAAGAAACACGAAATAAAATTCTTATAGAGATAATTCCATTTTTATTCATTCCCTAATAAATTACCAAAAGGCAAATTACATCAGAAAGTGATTACAAATGTAACTGCTATAAAAAAGCAGAATAGGACAGCTTTAAAGAATCTCTGGTGGTAAATTTGCTCTGTGAATATTTCGTGAAAAATGAAATGTTCGTGATATATGAAGAGAGAACATTACAAAAGACTAATATGATGTGAATGAATGACGTATGACATTGTTAAAATATGAGATACTCCATATATCGAACATATCAAGCTACTCCTTATACCGAACTTTCATTGTACCTTCCATGCAAAGAAAACAGAAAAACATGAACTGTGAATACTATATATTCAACCGTTAGCGAGAAAACTTGCGAACTCGTTATATTTTAGGATTAACATTGAAAAGTCATGATATGAACGACGTTCAAACGCGGGCAAACTTCGATAAGTGTAAAGGTCAAAAGTGATGGACGGTTATAGAGATTGCGAGAGCCAGCGAGCTTAGAAGAGCCTCACGCAAATCGCTGACATACGCGCGCCAATTTCCGCTGGAGAGGAAAATATCAAAATACGACGACGTGGAAGAGTACAAAATAAAATAACCAACGCGGATGAATAGGACATACACGGATAAAATCGCAAACTACAATAACTTACGAAAATAAAAATAGTACGACGATGCGAATTAAATTAGGGAAAGAGAAATAAGAATTCCGCGTACACATTTTAGTCTTCGAATAGATATAAGATAGTGTTTAAGAGTAAAAAGTATAGTTTGGCAAATTCAGAATTATTGTAATATTATGTATTGCTCATAGACTAAGTACTAGGATAACAGTAACAGCGTCAAAATAATTTCCAATTTTGAAGTAGAGGACGTGGAATTGTACGGTTGCATGAGACCATGACTATTCTCGAAAATGGTGATGCTGAAATAATTTCTCCTTTTGTTTCTAAAGGCTTACTACAACAAATAACTCCTCACAACTCCTGAGTACATTGACTTCCTAATGAAATCGAATTAATTTCAGCGAATTGAAATGGTAAACCAATGTGTGTAGGATTTTGGCAATTATAATTCTGAAGTTCACATCGACAGCTACCCACCTATACCGATTCTTTTAATTATCAATATATTATCTGGAAAAATATTAGTGTCATAGATGCCTGAATATTCAAAGTTTTCATCAAATTACAGCAGACTTCATATTTCAACATTTCGGTTGCATTTTATAAGAGTTGGAATTATATTTTTTTAATTAACAATGATCAATTATATCGTTCCACAAAGCCCCAGTGCACGTAAATGATAATATGCATGCTCATATTTATTACAAAATAAAATGTTATTGTTTTCAATGTTTCATATAATAAACTACGTAATAGACTTTTTTATACAAACTAGTTTTCAAACGATAACATACAAATTTTCCATTTTTAACATGAGCAATTATAGAAACAATTTGCCTTCCTGTAATGAAACAGGGATGATGTCTGTGGCGAACCAGCAAGTAATATTCAAGAGCCTCTACATTTAACAAGGAAAATGAAACACTACACATTCACACACGCACATTCATTAAACTAATATATGGAATATTGAAGAAAAATGTACGTGTTCGTATTTTTATATATATATTTTTACATTCATAATACGAGAAATTATGGAAACAATTTGCCTTGCTAGAATGAAACAGAAATAAAGGCGATTATGAGCTTAACATACAATATTCAAGAACCCTCATATTTAACAAGGGAAACGGAACATTACACCTTTTCCCGCCCCGCTCTGTCTTCTTGACACCGAGCTGTCATCTGCTACAATCCTGATGTAATATATGCGGCCTCAGTACTAATCCATCCTCCTCATTGCATTGTAATAACGGGAACGCGCCATTTAATGAAGTATCGATTCAGCCTGTGATGCAACGACGCCGCAGACAGAGGAATACATTCCTCTCCGCTCAAATCTAAGCTATAAATGGCGTTCTTCGCAGGTTCTTGCCACGAGCTTCGGGAGGACAAGCGCAGGGGCGTCGGAGCAGACGAAGACGGCCAACAGAGCGGGGTCGCAGATGATAACAAGAGAAGGTCGCAGTTTCTGCTGCACCGCCGCCGCCATCATCACCAGATCTGCCAATGCATCCGCCTTCGTAGCCACTGCCTCCAACGTCCTGTCTTCTCAATCTCGACAGTCCTCCGCCTCCGCCTACTCCTCCGCCTCCGCCTACTCCTCCGCCTCCGCCTACTCCTCCGCCTCCGCCTACTCCTCCGCCTCCGCCTACTCCTCCGCCTCCGCCTACTCCTCCGCCTCCGCCTACTCCTCCGCCTCCGCCTACTCCTCCGCCTCCGCCTACTCCTCCGCCTCCGCCTACTCCTCCGCCTCCGCCTACTCCTCCGCCTCCGCCTACTCCTCCGCCTCCGCCTACTCCTCCGCCTCCGCCTACTCCTCCGCCTCCGCCTACTCCTCCGCCTCCGCCTACTCCTCCGCCTCCGCCTACTCCTCCGCCTCCGCCTACTCCTCCGCCTCCGCCTACTCCTCCGCCTCCGCCTACTCCTCCGCCTCCGCCTACTCCTCCGCCTCCGCCTACTCCTCCGCCTCCGCCTACTCCTCCGCCTCCGCCTACTCCTCCGCCTCCGCCTACTCCTCCGCCTCCGCCTACTCCTCCGCCTCCGCCTACTCCTCCGCCTCCGCCTACTCCTCCGCCTCCGCCTACTCCTCCGCCTCCGCCTACTCCTCCGCCTCCGCCTACTCCTCCGCCTCCGCCTACTCCTCCGCCTCCGCCTACTCCTCCGCCTCCGCCTACTCCTCCGCCTCCGCCTCCGCCTCCTCCTCCGCCTCCTCCTCCTCCGCCTCCTCCTCCTCCTCCTCCGCTTCCTCCTCCGCCTCTGCCTCCGCCTCCTCCTCATCCTCCGCCTCCGCCTACTCCTCCGCCTCCGCCTTCTCCTCCGCCTCCTCGTCCGCCTTCATCTCCGCCGCGACGTCTTAAGTGCGCGCCCCGCGCCCCAATAACGCGGATGAATGTCGCGCCGTTTATTAACACATTAAGGCGCGGGCTCCGCGGCTCGCAGCCTAATCCCGCGGTCATAATTAATGCAAATGAAAATATATCGCGCGCCCCCGCCCTGCCTCGCGACTGTTGTGCGCGCGCCAGACGGAGGGCGGCGGCGACGAGACGGATGCGCCAGGGACGGACGGGACGGGTGGAGGCAAGTGCGGAGTGGAACGGTGGATAAGACCGCGTACAAGCTCGAAAGGGAATGAGGTACGTGGGGAAAATGGAAGGGGAAGTAATACGTATGCAGTATAGTAGAGAAAAAGGCATATGGCGAATACGAGGGATAACGAAAGGAAGACGTAGAAATATTTCGCTTGTCTGACTCTGGTGCATGCATCATTGACTCTCAAATACCATGCAGCACTTTGTCTACAGTACTGTTATATACACCGGAAGAAATGTAGATTAAAAACGTAATATGTTAAAATATAATATTCTGATAAACTATACAATGAAGACCGGTCAATTCAAGCATCAAAACTATGTTAAGAGATATAAGTAAAATAAAATAAATAGTAATTTATTACACTGGACGATGACTTTATCTACGAGAGGAAGATATTACTTCAACATATAAAGCATAAATTATGCAGTTAACCTCTCTAGAACTCAACTCTTCGGATCGAAGCTCAAAATAACATATGATAAGGAAGCTCAAAAATGGCTTTCTTTTCTATTTCCCCATGTATAATTTCGTCCATTTCGGCTCATCAATCTCTTGTACTGGATTTTACAGATACACATTCAAGTGACTATTTCGTTTTCCTCTTTGTAAATAATGTAAGACTGTAAATATTATAAGAATAAAGATGATATGTCACCAACAAAAATTTAAAAATTAAGATCCTAAAATAAAACATTTCGAATTTTAAGAAAAAGTTTCAAGTTAGCAAATGTGTCATTTCCTTCGAAGTTTGCAAATTTTAAAACATTCGTTGATAATTAAGCGCAAGTACAAAATGGCGTTCATTTATACATCAGAATATTTTAATAAATAAATCATTACATTAATGAATTTACAGATTAAAACAATATTTTACCGGACGCAGTCTTTTATTTATCTCTGCTCTATAAACTCTTCTGCGCTACACCATCGTACGTCCTTTCACCTTACAGGTATGCCCGGCCTGATACTGTGACGCACCAACCTGCATACCCAAGCTCCAAATATTGCAAAATAAATTTATTATAATTTATAGGAAATCACCGTTATTTGTCATTAAATACCATCTGCTGATTTGATAATGCCCTCCATACCAACCTAGATACAAACTCTGAAGATTTTCGGCTGTCCGTGTGATGCTGTGTCGTCGACGAAGACCATATGGTGGTGTTCTTCAAGGCTGGAGAACGCCAGGATGGTGGGCGCTTGGTTTTACATGCTGTGTAACTGTGTAGGAACCAGGAATTGGGTTAGCTGGTTATCCAGCCTATCAGACGGGACCTGACCGATGTGTCGGGACAGGTTGGGGTGGGAAGGTATTGTGCGTTTCGGGTTCGGATGACAGGGATCCGGTCGCAGGGGCCGGAAGGCATTGCGCGATCTGGAACCGGACGGCAAAGAACAGTCATTTAAGGATGTTTGACAATTTCCAAAGCTTCCTTGATCTGCCTGGGGCACCACTGCCCATCTCTAACGAGTACCTGGAAATCGTGAAAAAGTAATAGGTGGCCGATTTCCTTTGCATCTAGAGCTACAGCAGCGCGTTGTAGATTTTAGTATTTGAAAAGGCAAGGCTACTCTTTGTTCCGTCGTTTCCATGCCACGCTGATAAACGATGTAAGACGTATTTGCGACCGCAGCAGCAAAGTATATAATAAACTCTAAGCTTTTGGGGAACTGGAAGGTGGTCCTTGCCCCGCACCTACGTTTGCTCTATCTTCTGGTGCTCTTTAATGACTGTCCGGACCCGGCGACGTCTTAGGTGTTTGCCAATTCTGACACTGACGCTCTTCATGTAAGATAGTAGTAAAGCGTGGCTGCTAGCTTCTAATAGGTAATAGTTGCATAGTTTCCCTAATGGTGGCGGATCGTGCATGGGTTTTAAGAGTCGTATGGTTATGGTCCTGTTGTAGCCACTGGCAGCGGAAGATTTTTTGCAATACTTACTGTTCAGCGGGGAGACTTCTTTGATCGCAGATTCACGCTGTGCGAATGGCGAGATAGCATTACAATCTTTGTCGGTAAATAGTGATGCGCCTCAGCGTGAAGGTAGTGGTTAGTGTATGTACGCTTTCTTCAAACCGCATGCTCCATCCTGCCGTCATAACGCTTCCTTACAAAGACATCCAAGAAAGGAAGATGGCCGCCCTTTCCCCCTCCACGGTGAATCTTAATTTGGGTAAGCACTGAAGAGGTGTTAATGAAAGTTTAACTGTCCTTGGGGGGGGGCATAATGCACAGATTCACGTATTGCAGCTGCATCAGAGGTTTAAAGTGAGCGTTTCCCAACGCTTCTGTCTCGAAATCCTCCAAGAAAATGTCGGCGGTACTAGGTCACAGAGGTCAATCCATGGCGGCATAGAACCATGTTGGCATTGAACTTTCGCAGAATTTGTTTTTGTTATTTAAGGCCGCATAAACATCTAGGTCATTAGCGACCATTGCATTTAACGGTCAACCGTGAAGATGACATGATATGGTGATGATAGGGGGGGGTGAAAGGACGAACATAGCAACAATGATGCCCGAGTCGGGACTCGAATTTGCGATCCTTTGTTCCGAGATCACTGTGGCACTATAGCCTTAACGATTTCGGCATCCTACCGGCTTCCCAATAAATTGGAAGGTGGGCGACGAGAAGAATTGTGCGAGGTCGACTCACTCTGCAAGGAGCACGCGCGCCTGCACTCGTAATGTTTTGGTAATGATTTCGGCTACCTCTCAAACTGGGATCATGGTAAAATGTGACAATACGTCGAAGTCGACAAGGATATCCGCGGTCTCTAGCCGCCTCTCATGGAGTAAGTCGATGAAAAGGCTAGAGTTTCGGACAGCTGACGTGATGTCATCTGTCATAGTGTGTAGCTTGCTCGCGGTGTACCGTTCCAGCGTATGTGCGTGCAAATGGTCGGCGCTCACAATGGGATGTAGCGAAACAACAGCCTTAAGTAATTTTGAGCCTCATGTATTCTCCGGTGGCGCTTTTGGCCAGTTTCAATGTGAGTTTTATTTCAGGTTTAATATGGGTGGGGTGGTTGAGCCGAGCAGTCCCCTCTCCCTTAGTTTCTTTAAGGGGTTGTAACCCACGTTAGCGAACATAGCAGACACCTTGTTTACAAGTATTACAGCCATCGTCTGATAACCACAGCTGGTTCCTACACGGCCACACAGGATAAAATCCTGAGCGCCCACCATTCTGAAACACTTCATCCTTCAAGAAGAATAAAACAGTATGATGGTCGAAACATAGGCATTACTTCAGTTTAAAATTCTTCACTTCAATTTGAAGAAAAAAGATCTCCATAGAAGCATGCACGTCAGTATGTAGTGTAGTGTAATATGTACGTATGGACGGAGATAAACTATCGGCTCTTATAAGTTGCCCATCACACATTTTGAAGATAATTTACAGTACTCCATTCTTTCGAATTGGCATTCCTTCCGAAGACGAAGGTTAATACCGACGCCCTAAATTCAGAGAAATGAACCAATAACCGCTACGCACACACCTGCCCTCCGTTTATGAACAGGCAACTTGTCTCCGCACCCGTAGACACCTCACTCTGTCTCAGGTGCAGTGTAAGCCTAACGGAGCGTTAATGACCGAGTGTGCTTTCGCAATATGGGGCTAGCGTACTGCCAGATGGGGCAATGCAGTTTCCACGGGACGCAACGAAGGAAAACTAGCGTGCTACAACAGCATACATTTTTTGCATTATTTCTCTGGCCTGGTGCAAGAAGGACCAGTACCATCTTTTTTAACTGTTTTCGGTTTGTATGGACAATGTGTGTTTTAAATCTCCTTCTACCAGAACAATAAAATACAAAATCAATAGTCCCTAGCTGAATTAATTCTCGATCTTTATATTGGTCTACGATTGTTTTGTCATTTCGAAGGTGTACGAAAAAACCATCCATTCTGTGAAACTTTGAATACTTACATTTGACCTTCTTGCACTAATCCACAGATTTGTAATGTTTACGTACTACTCTAGCATCGCTACTTCTATCCTGCGTGTCTTGAAAAATCTCTTATCCAAATGAAACCAGTGATGCTCGAAAATAATTCACGTCTTCATCTTTTGAAAATGTAAACGTTTTAATAAAAATATTTAATTTTGTGTATTCTGGCTCTATTTCTACATAAAGTATAAAGAAATAAAAAATTTCTTCAACAAAGATTTGAACTTCAAGGCTTTGGCTTTTTTCTCCACGCACTGCGCCTTTACCACTAGCATAATATGCTAAGGCCTGGATATACGCCGAAAACTGATTATTAATAAAGTGGTGATTGTCACTAACAAAATTCTCACAACAAACTCCAAATACCTTTGAAACTACTTTCTCGAAAAACAAACCTGACAATATTTTAAGATCTAATACTAAGAAATATACTATTACTTTAACAAAATTTCAATATTCAAAGTGTACGAAGCGTACGTTTTTAATGTTTTTTAAATTTATGTTTTTAAAATCAAACTATTGTTTAAAAGGCACTTCGTTATTTTTTGAGCCTGAAACTTGCAGAAAAAAATTGAGCTGTATAGGAAAAAATTTTGCTTAAATATTTTTGAAAAAATTCCCCTATTGACTGAAAATTACTTCAAACCTACTCAGATTTTTAAAAACTGAACAATTGATTATTAAATTTACTGCTATGCATATTACTGCATTGGAAGATTCAAACAATGAACAAAAATACATGTAAACGAGGAGTGCGGAAATGGTAGTCTGCAGAATACGGAAGGGGATAAATAGCCAGCAATGCAAAAATTGTATACATGAGTTATTTTCAAAAGTGTTAGTAAAGGTTAGCTACGCGAGATAAACCTATTAAAAACTACTAAGCTCTCACTTTTTCCCCTATGATGACATCTTCTGGTTTAACACATACAATTTATACAGCATGTGTCTCACAGTGGCTCATGAACAGCGTACTCGCTTCCTGTGGTACGATCTCACATTCGATCCCCGGTTGGGGCAAAAATGGTTATAGTTTTTTTTTAAATAGTCTCAGTTTATGAGCTTGTACAACGAAGGAAAGCTCAGGCAGGTGCAGTTTGCTCGTTACGGTAAGGGGAATGCATAATGTTTGCCACATGTCATTTCCACCCCCAAGTCCAGGAGGGAATTAACCAGGCCTAGACATGTGTGACACCGTTAGCCAGCTGGCAAAGTCGGAAATGGCGGCAATGTCAGTAATCGGTCTAAAATGCCTAATACATACATACTTACATTATAAAAAATGAAAAGGGGTAGAACAAGTGATGGGTAGCGCAGAACGTGGCGAAGAGTTTGTATCTGTTGATTTCACAAGTAGTGCAACGTAATGGAAAAGGATAGTTTGCTATTCTAGAAACGTACACTCTTATAATTGTGGTAAACTGGAATATTTGTGGTAAACGTAAACTCTTATAATTGTTGCAAACTCAAAATCTTATAACAGAAATAAATAGTCAAATGAATAACAGATAAAATATTGCTCAAATATGGAAAGAATTGCAATTTGTAAATCGCCGGAGACAACTGCCAAGAAAATGAATTGATAATCGGGAGGAAAGAAGTAAGTTTGCAAACGAAATGGTAACTGAACTCAGAGACAAGATACACCGAGAATAATATATTACCACAACATAAACACTGCTGTCAAGTCAAGCACTAAGGAATGGCAACACAAGACATTACTTCTGTCAAACCACACCGCATCTGTTTCCACGTCCCCAAACAAAAAAGAGACAGTAAATATATCTCTGTTCCGAATCAACGTGCTCCTTCTCCGTCATAACATGAACAGAACCATACATACCTGTGCATACCTGTAACGGAAACGCAGATACGCCAAATCTCACTGACGAAAACCAGCGCACCGGCCAGTCCTTTTGGACTCACACGTCTCTCTGGCTGACAGAAAGTGCACAAAGACCAGAAATTGTAAACATTAAAGGCCCCTCCCCAAAAAAACAGAAAGTCATCTCCTAAATGCAACTCTGAAAAGAGAATATCTACTTCTGGATAATCTAGCAGCAAACAACACTTGAAGTAAGAGACATTCAAGAACTCTAGCAAACTCTAGAATATAGTCTGGAAGATGAGCTCTAAGCTAAACAATGCCTTTAACTCGAAATGACAGAGCAGGCGCAACAACTCAGAATTTACTTTTTCGTTAAGTATTTTAATATGCGCTACACGTCCCGTAAAATCCTAAAGACGAACCTCAAATCATTTTTAAATAAACACTGAACGAAGGTATTAGCTTCCTCGAGAAATAAAAATTAATACATGAATATCTTAAGAACCCTCGTTTTCGCTTACTGATAGGGCTCGAACTAAATTCCGCATGCAGTTCGCATCATCTCTCTAACGAGGTAAGCCGATACAACCTTCAATCGATCTCAAATTCCCTCGCCAACCGAGACAGCTCCGCCCGTCCTCCCCGCCGCGCGCGGTTTCGTGTCCGCCAGCCGGCAAAGACCGCTCGCTAATTACAATTCCGGCGCGGAGGGCGCTTATGTGCGGATTCGCAAACATTTGGCGGGCGGGGCGGGGGCGGGGGCGGGGCCGGGTGTGTCGCCCATCGCGATGCCGCGCGGGGGCCTCCGCCGCCGCGCCGGCCCCAGCGGCGCGCGCCGCGTGCGCCGGGCGCCGGGGAGCGGGGCGGGCGCGAATGAGCAAACGGGGCGAAGCGGGGCGTTGCAAGGCAGAGTCGGGGTAAGCCGTGGCACGGCACAAACCAATGACGTTTCCGAGTGAACAAGGGGCAGAGGAGAGCGGCGCAATCGACAGCGGCGCAATCGAGAGCGGCGCAGTGGAGAGCGGCGCAGTGGAGAGCGGCTGTGGGGAGCGGCGCAGTGGAGAGCGGCGCAGTGGAGAGCGGCGCAATCGAGAGCGGCGCAATCGATTGATTATTTTAGAGAATACTAGCACGTTAACTACTAGTGTCATTAGTCCCGTAAGTGTAGTTTGTGTTTTTGCTCTGGAAGTGGCACTAATCTTTACCTCAGTGTATGGCGAGATCCGGCGCCGACCTACCGCCAGCTAGCAGGGTTTTCCCGAACCTGGTATCTCCCACCAGCGGCGCACCGCCCCAGCCGGGACAAGCACTAAGCTGCCGACGGGTCTCGCTGCATGTGTGCGTGTGTAGTGCGTGTTATTGTAAGTGTAAGGGGAGGGGATAGGACAAGCAAAAAGTTTGAAAGGTCGCGCGCTGTCCATGGCCAGTTTGGTGTGGTGCTGCTCCGGCGTTCGCCTTGTGTTGATCGGAGAAACCACGGAAAACTACCGTTCAGAGCAGCCAGCAGCTAGAATTCCTCTCCAGGCAGTGACTGAACTCGACCCAGCTAAGAAGCTAGTGCCGAACTTTCTGCCGCCGTCGGGACTCGAACCTAGGACCTCCCGGTCAGAGGGAGTGCAATGCCATTAGTTGATGATCTGAGCCATCTCTCCCGGTGCGCCGCAATGGAGAGTAGCTGATGGAGAACGTCGCAGTGGAAAACAGTGGAGCGAAGAACGGAAGACTGGAGAACAAGTAATGGAAAATGGCACAGTGACGAGTGGTGGCTAGACTATAGCATAGTGCACTGGCAAGGTGGCAAATGGTGGATTTGGGAATGGCGAAATCTGGAGCGCAGCGGAATGGACGTGGCGAGCTGGTGCATACAGAAATAAAGCACGACCTAAATTTGAAGAAGGAAGTGCATATGGTGGCTGGATGTGCAGAGGAGTGTTGCGGAGTGAACTGTGGCGTAAAGGTAACCGATGGTGTTCAATAGGTGAATGTTTTGACTATGTGATACGGTATGGGTGGAAAAAAGTTGGATTAGAGAGGGGTTTAATTGATCTATAACAAGTTTGGAATTGGGCTTGTAGCAATGTTAACGTGAAGAGGGGTGGCAAGACGGGGAGATGTGAAGTAATGGGGCGGAACGTACGAGGAGGGAATCTAGGGGAGCGGTGAGAGATGTTTCGATAAGTGGCGAGGGTGGATAACAAAGGTAAGATCCAGTGACACGAAAGTTAGAGGCGTCATGTTGGGAATCGGAGTGACAGAGCAGGTGTTTAGCTATCAGTATTTGTTGAAGGCATGTTCTCTACATTGTGAAAATGTCCGTCCGGAACGTCCATTCTGCTCACATACGGTATTGCTAGGCAGCTGCAACACTATAAGGAAGATAAGGTAGGCGAATGAAAACTTAAAATTCGATGTCAGCCCTCCATAAAACATAGTGTATAACCAGTGGGAAAAATGTTCTGGAAATTTTTTCCGCACACTTTTCCCTTCCTTTCTCTTTCCCTTTCCTTCTCTTTCCCTTTCCTTCTCTTTCCCTTTCCTTCTCTTTCCCTTTCCTTCTCTTTCCCTTTCCTTCTCTTTCCCTTTCCTTCTCTTTCCCTTTCCTTCTCTTTCCCTTTCCTTCTCTTTCCCTTTCCTTCTCTTTCCCTTTCCTTCTCTTTCCCTTTCCTTCTCTTTCCCTTTCCTTCTCTTTCCCTTTCCTTCTCTTTCCCTTCCCTTCTCTTTCCCTTTCCTTCTCTTTCCCTTTCCTTCTCTTTCCCTTTCCTTCTCTTTCCCTTTCCTTCTCTTTCCCTTTCCTTCTCTTTCCCTTTCCTTCTCTTTCCCTTTCCTTCTCTTTCCCTTTCCTTCTCTTTCCCTTTCCTTCCCTTTCCTTCTCTTTCCCTTTCCTTCCCTTTCCTCCTCTTTCCCTTTCCCTTTCCTTCTCTTTCCCTTTCCCTTTCCTTCTCTTTCCCTTTCCTTCTCTTTCCCTTTCCTTCTCTTTCCCTTTCCTTCTCTTTCCCTTTCCTTCTCTTTCCCTTTTTTCTGATTCCCTCCTTATATTTCCCTTTCTCTCTTTTTCCGTCTCCTTCCTTTGGCTTCATCGCAATTTTGCAGCAAACTATCAAATGCATTAACGATACATTCGTTATGTGTATTGATAATACCTGCCAATGCAAATTTTGACGCCTCAATTAACATTGGCATAAAGACAATAAAACTAATGTTATAATATATAAAAATATGGGTAGAATATTTATTTCATCTAGAAACAGAAACAAAGAAGAAACGGTTGTGGAAAAATTATAGAGAAGATTTATCATTTAAAGAAAGAAATATTACGTTTGTTCGCAGAAATACAAAGAACGGACGTCGACACATCAATTCTCCACCCGCACAGCGAGCTCCACGATTCACGCACAAGACGTGTATTTCATTAAATTATTTGTTTATTTTGTTCAAATTATATATTTACTTTTCAATTTATTTATTTACTTATTTATTTGTTATATTCAGAATATTGAAGACCAGAAGTGAATTAATGAGTACACGATAGGGAGGAAGATGCGGTGAGTGAGAGGACCAAAGCCCACCGGGAGCTCGGCGGGAGAGGAAATCGTAACCTTTGACGGGAGCTCCGTAACAATAAGAAGCGCTGGTAGAAAACTCGAGAGCAGCCTCAGTCCACCGAGAGACGCACTCTGCGGAAGTCTGCGACACGGAAGCGCACGCGTGCGTGGGACAGCACGCGGATGCGGCGGCGGCGACGCGGACACACACGGCAAACACGCGCGCGCAAACAGCGCGACAGCAGCACACCGCACGCACCGCCGCCCGCGGCGCCCGCGCCGCTCACGCCCCCGCGCACGCCGAGTCAACAGCGCCGCGTCACGTACGACGGCGCTGCTTATTGTACGCGTCTACTCGGGGCGGCAGAGAGGGTGGCGGCGGAGAGGGTGGGAGTGACAACACAGAGGAGGCGAGGCACGAGGAGGAGCAGGAAAGGGAAGAGGAGGAAACGAGAAAAGAAAGCAGGAGGAGGAGGAAAGGGAAAAAGAAGAGGAGGAAACGGAGAAAAGGAAGAAGAGCTAGGAGGAGAAGAAGGTTGTCGGAGAAGGATTGGAAGAGGAGAAGAACGTGAGGAAGGCGGAAGAGACGGACATAAAGTTTTGGTGATGTGGTCAGCCGGCGTGCGAACGACAGAATGGAACGAGATGGATAGTTCGTAGAATAGCAAGGAAATAAATACGAGGGACGAAGAAGAGGAGTTAACTCAATGAGTGACACATATAGACGTCCTCGTCTGAAATAGGAATAAGAATACGTATTAAAATTTACAAATTGATAAGACAGTGAAGAGTATTACGCGAAGAGCAGAACGAATTAAGATTTTAGGAAATGAGATGTGAAATTATCGTATACGTTTAAGTGGAAGATCTACTTCCAGACAAATTTTACTACCTAACCTTACTGGGAAAGTCAAGAAAAAATGTAATATGCGACAAAAATTGACGATTTTTCAAGAGGAAAAATATTGTCGGGTTCTGCTAACGAAAGGATTGTAAATCTGTTCCTATGTGTAGTGCTCGTAAATTCCTTTCTTTAACAAATTGTGCAGTCACAATCCATGTTTTGGGAGTCCTTGAACTGAAAAAAATTGATTGACAGCAAAACGTCCGTCCGTGGTCAACTACCGGCTAAACTGTTCACACAATTTTCTCAAAAAATAATATCAGATCGCTATGACCGATTCCATGATCTAATAAGTTTGAAACGGATATTTTGATTTTAGGAGTATTTTTACATGATGGTGCAGGTGTCATTTTCGTTGCAATTTGTTTTTTTTTCGAAAATTGTAAAAGTTCAAAATTTTTTCCACGTCTTCCTAAAACTGCAATATTGAAAATAGATTTTTTAATTAAATTACATCTCTAATTCAAAGACTGATCATGAAAAAATGTCATTTACAATTTTCAAACATATAAGTAGTTTTCGCGTAATTTTGCGTGAAATGTTGGCAAATTTTAAAACCATTATCTTTTCAAATGTAAATGTCAGCTTCAAAAAAGCCGATAATTTTTTTCAAAAAAGGCAATAAGCCAATTTTTAAACTCTAAGAAGGGACCATTTTGACATGCTGGGAGAGGGGGAATGAACGTCATAGAGGGCGATGTCATTGCAGGAGAAAACGATGAAGCCATTTGCAAATGAGCTAACTGTAAACTAACGCATCGATAAAATGAGTGCATGGACGTAACTTGCATTGATATTGGCAGCAGTATCCAAGCAGTAGCAGTCAAAGCGTTCCCTTCTTACAGTAGTTCGTTTCTATACGAGCAGCGCTCGACACCCGAGTCTTACTCCCTCTGTCAAAACAGTGTCAGTGGCAATGAAAGAAAAGTGTTCGACAATAAACTAACTTTTTATGGAGGTGAGTATGGACGAAGGACACAAAATCGCCAGAGAGGGGTTATTCCCGGCTACGCCGACGGCGAGAAACATTAGTGACGAGGGCGGAAGTGTTTCCCTTCCTAAAGCAAGACTTGACGAGGCTCGGACGCAGCGTTTGTGCAACTCGCGATCCTTTGTGACAATGAGTCGGGGGCAGCGGCGTTAGGTTTAAAACTGTCGCATCGCAGGCGCGATAGATCTGGCTCCAACGGGGATTGGCATCTCAAGGCTGAGACGGTGCTGTGGCGGAGCGATGTGATGAAGAGAATATGATGCGATATGATGTGGTAGAGTGAGTTGATATATCATGTGTATGGTGCCTCTGTGTATTGTTTGGTACAGACAGTAACTAAGGGAAGTGAGTAGAGTTGGGGAGAAGAGGTCAGAAGCGGTGAAGTGAGGTAGCGTAGTGCAAGAATAAAATGGCGAAATGTGGAGAGAAGCGGATAGAACTGAGGTGGGGAGTCGTGGGGATTAGGAAAAGTAAGGAAAGGTGAAAAAATGTTGTCAGATGTCGATGGGGGAGGTGGAGAGAAATAGAGAGAAGTGATGAGAGGTGAAGAGAGACACAGCTTGAGAGTGGTGGACAAATGAGGCAAGGAGAGCTGGAAAGAAGTGAGGAGAGATGTACAGGAGAGGGAAGGAGGGAAAAGTGGAGAGAGATGTGAAGTAGGGAAATGAAGTAAAACGCGTGTCGGGCAAACGTGGATGGGGAGAGTTGGAGAGATGTGAATGAGAACAGGAGGTGATTTGAGAGAAAATAAGAAGAGACGAGCAGAGGTATTAAGAGTTTTAGATAAAGATACGGGACGTGAGGAGGTAGCAACTTGGGGAAAGAAAAGGAGAAATGGGGGGGGAAGGTAGAGATGGGAGACACGCGTTTGAACCGCCACGACAGCCACCGACAGAGCTCACCGCGCAAACAACGTCATTACACAGAGACAAAGTAATGGAGGGCGCTGCCCCGCTCCAGACGGCGCAAGCAGCCCCCCCCCCTCCACCAGCCTCGCGGCCTCAGACTTGCAGCGCGCGTGACAAGGGGGGCGTGGGCGGCGAGGGGAGAGAAGGGAGGGCCGCAAACGTTTTGTCTCTCTGCACTTGTTCGCCCGAGAATCCGCTCTATGCGCAATTTATGAAGGTGCTACGAGACGAGTAACTCACCCCTCGTCACTGAGAACTTGAATCAATACTCCCTCCTCTGGCGCCATCCCTTCCCCTCCTCCCGCATTCCCTTCCGAGTGCAAAGGTGTTTCACGGTCTCCGCGAATGCGTCCAGTGCTTCATTGATTGATTGATGATTTTAGTGATTCCGGGCTCATCAACTACCAGGGTCCTTAGACTCTTAAGTGTAGTGCATGTTTTGGTCGGGAGGTGGCGGTGAATTTTCTCTCGCTGTATGGTGAAATCTGGAGCCGACCTACCGTTGGCTAGCGGGGTTTTCCCCAACCAGGTATCTCCCACCAGCGGAGCACCTTAGGGCAAGCCCTAAGCTCCCAACCGGTCTCCCGGCATGTGTGCTTGTGTAATGCGGGTTAGTGTAAGTGAGTGTGTAAGAGGAGAGGATAGAACAAGGAAGAGTAGGACAAGGTACAGGCGTGCGGTCCGTGGCCCGTTTATTAAGGCACTGCTCCGGCATCCCCCACGTATTGATCGGAGTCACCACGCAAAACTACCGATCAGAGCAGCCGGCTGCTAGAATTCTCCTCCAGGCAGCGACAGAACTTGATCGAGCTATTTGGCTAGTGTCGAAATCCAGTGCTTTATCCGCTCGCTTAGAACACGTTTGGTACATTATATTACGTTGGCAACTAGCATGCGATTAACAAGTATAAACTGTTTATCCTGTTTACAAGGTAAAATACAGATGAGAAATGCATATGTTTTTCTTTGTTTTTATTGCTCACCAGAATGCCTTTACATGATGTCCGTGAGATTTTAGGATTTCATAAGAAATATAAGAGCCGTAGACATTTTAAATACAGAAATGTAAACGATGCTATTGAAACTGATGTGACAGACCAAAGAAAGATATATGACAGAAATCGTATTCTTTAATATTGGAAACAATATTAATAGATAGATTAGGAAAAATGGTGGTAAACAAGTAGCATTTAATATTACCAGATTTGCAAAAACTATTTTTGAGTAAGAGTGTCAAAAAAGGTCTGCATTGAAACTCTCGGGAAATTGTCTAACATTTAAAGAAAAATTCAATAAGATATTTAATGCTATTTGCAAACAATATTTATAAGAAATTACCAAATCAAATAAGGGAACAAGTATTAAAAAACATATTAGATAAATTATAAATAAACAACGACTCAACCGCGTAGAACCGGTGACAAATCTGCAGGCAGCAGCTTCCGAAATGTGTCAATCTGCAAACGGGAGGTGTGGAGCTTCCACAGAGCCGGGTTTGAAAAAAAGCTCGACAAGGAAATCATCTGGATCCGATGAATACTTCAGGACCTGTGCATTTTTAATCGGCGCCTGTCACCGCTGGGTCGTCACCTGCACTGTGTCGCCCCCCTCGTGTCCCCTCACCCTACTACTGGCAGATCTCCCCTACCACCGCCTCCCTATGGGCAAGTTTCAAAACCCAGCGGACATAAATATCATCTACATTATTTCTGTACACGTTTTATAGGTTAATGCCCACCAATGTAAAGAAAAAAAGAAAAAAATCATTAGGGGAAGAAGTATCCTTTTATTTTATAGATATTAATGTTTTAAAATTAAAGTGTGCAAAGAAAGCATATGTGTAAACAGGTAGATGAAGTTCAATCTCATACACTTGGCCCCCTCATGGTGACCTTCGTGATATAGATAGTGAATAACATAAAAAGAGGCGTCCTGAGTACTGAAAACTTAGTACTCGAGGTACTTTCAGTACTAAAGATAAAAAATTGAACTTTTAGCACTATCCGTATGCTCTAAAAATAACAGGTAACAGAGACCAAGTCTAAAAAGTAGTTAAGTGCCAAGAGTTTAATTCAAATTCTACCAGACTGCTCAAATGAGTCTCTTTCGTTGTTGTTTTTTTAAACGGGCCATGAATCGCACGTATTCTTTCAATATTTGAATATAGGTCAGGTAGATTGAATTCAGACGCGTTCTGAAGGAGAATTCTAGAGACTTGCTGCTCTGATCGGTAGTTTTCCGTGGTTTATTTGAACAATACCAGGTGAATAGTGGAGCAGCACCCTAACACACGAGCCACGGGCAATGCGCGATCTTACCTTCCTCTTCCTTGTTTATCCTCACTCCCTTATATACACATACTAACAAGCGCTACACCACCACACGTCTCGTGAGACTGGTCGGGAGCTTAGAACGTGTCCCGCCTGGGGCGATGACTCACTGATGGGAGATACCTGGTTGGGGAAAACCGCTAGCCAATGGTAGGTCGACGCCGAATCTCTCCAAACAGCGGAGGAAAGATCACAGTCACATCTCCAAGCAAAAACGTATATTACACTTATGGGACGAATGACCCTAGTAGTTCACGTGCCCGGAATTAGTAATAATCATTAATACAGGTCTATACATAAAACGAGAACTAAAAGTAACTTTTCTACCGTTCTTTCTTTTGTGCGCTGTAATAGGGGATCCAGCTAGTGTTATTAAAAGTGGACGTTTCAGAAACAAATTGCGGTCCTGTGCGTCTTTCTTACCACTGCACGGCGCTATCTACTCTATGTGATCAAAAGTATCTGGATACTTGGCTGAAAATGACTTCCCAATTCGTGGCTCCCACCATCAGTAATGCTGAAATTCATTAGGGTGTCGGCCCACCCTTCACCTTGGTGACTCTCGCAGGCATACTTTCAATCAGGTGCTAGAAGCTTTCTTGGGGGATGGCAATCCATTCTAAACGGAGTGTTGCACTGAGGAGAGGTATCGATGAAGGTCGGTGAGGCCTGGTTTGGAAGTCAACGTTCCAAAACATCCCAAAGGTGTTCGATAGGATTTAAGTCAAGACTCTGTGCAGGTCAGTCCAATATAGCGATGTTATTGTCGTATAACCACTCCGCCACAGGCCGTGCAGTATGAACACGTGCTCGATCGTGTTGAATGATGCAATCGCCACCCCCGAATCGCTCTTCAACAGTGGCAAGCAAGAAGGTGTTTAAAACATCAACGTATGTCTGAGCCGAGATAGTGCCACACAAAACAAGGGGTGCAATCCCCCTCCATGAAGAGCACGACCACACCATATCACCATTTTGCATGATACTTTTGATTACATAGTGCAGGAGAAGACGTCGGCGCAATCTCCATCCCGTATGGCACGCCTGCGCAGTACTTCGCAGGGGCCATACAACGCGCCTCCCGCTTGCCCGTCCGTCAGTCAGCCGTACCACTCGCGCCTCCCATCACTTCCTTGTCAACTCAGCGCCTCGCTTCAATCACCGCTAATCACAGCCATCACTCTTCGACGACTCGCTGCGCGCAGATACACTCATTTGTACGAGTTCGTTCGCGCTGCGCGCTATTGCTTTGTTTTTCTCTCTGAACGGTAGTCGGCCTTAGAGCGATGAATTGACTAGCGCAGAGTCTTGCAATTCTCTTCGTTTCGTAACTGTTGATAGAAGTTATTGTTCACTATTCAGTACCTAAATAATACATTATTTAGCATCTGTCATGTAGCCGTTACACTTCTCCAAGTACTTATTTATTTTATAAAAAACAGTCCTCCTTTTTCTGAACTCTGACGTTTGTACAAAACTTACGTGGGATTTCATTTCTGTTTTAATTGAAATACGCCTGTGTCACCCCTCTGAAAGTTTTTCTACCAAAATTTATCCTCCATAGTATGATCAAAGTTTTCTTAAATTTTTCTTCTTTAAGTGAAGTATGGATCAAATGGAATTTTATCTACGTGGCTATTAAGTTCCTATAAGGTTATTTGAACTTGTTTGATGAAGGAAAAGTAGATGAAATATTACGAATGCTGCAAGGATATCCCACTTCATTTTCTATTCTTATACGAACACCTATTTTTTGCATGGAACGTGTTGTACATTGAAATAAACCATTTTCTTCACTAGCAATTTCTAATGCATTTCATCATCTCGTTTCCCCAGTATTGTGGTCCTCGGTACTACTACCTCATTTCCTAACATTAATCACGCTTACATACGGAAGAGATAAATTACATATGAAACATTAGCATTTCATTTTATTTCTAATACTTTCAAATGCGTTGGTTTGAATTTTTCTGAACCCATATATTAATGGAAAATTGCTTTAAACGATATTACTCCAGCAATCACTGACTGACCCCCAATGGCTTTGTCACTTAAGAACTTAAATATTTTCAAAAGTCAACTTCGAACTTAAGCTATACGCAAAGAGGCTATTTAAATAATAACTGCTCAAGGTATGGACTTTCAAGTTTCTTAAATTATTTCTTAAATGTCTACCAGATTGATATTAATTATTTTTTCCCGATAAGAAGAAAAACACGACGAAAATCAAAGAAAAACTTCACTACGCCACTGACAATTCACTGTACAAAGAAATGTATGAAGAAGTGTATGAAGAAATCATACTTCCTTCAAAGAAATTACATCTCATTTATTTGCAATTAGTACTCATCAACATGCATAAGTGACGCGATTTTGAAAATATCTTGCTCTCGAAACAAATTTACTCTGAGAATGTTTAACACATCGCCATTCGTCCCATTTCGTGGGGTTTGTACACTAAAATAAACCAAACAAATATCCCCAACATAAAACATCCCATCCCTCTTGTAGCTCGCCGAGTGTCCCACGCCTCCCGCTGCCAGCGGCGCGACCCGCCGCCCATCAGAGCCTGTGGAACGCCCCATGTGGCCGTGCTCTCTGCGCCGCACCGCCGCCCCCGCCCCCGCCCCCGCCCCCGCCCGGCCCCCGCCCCCGCCCCCTCCGGCGCCGACCGCACGGCCGACAATCGGGGCAAAAACGGGCGGACGGCGGCGGCGGCGGTGGCGGCGGCGGCAGCGGCGGTCGTCCGCACTCGCCGCCTTCCCCGCCCCCCGCCAATTACCGCCCTTTTACCAGGGGGCGGCTGCGGGCGCGGCGGGTACCGGGGCAGTGCGCCCGCCGTGCGAACCGCCGCAGCCACCGTCGGGGCGCCACCTGCGTGCTGCCTGCCTCCGCCCCCGCCCCCGCCCACTCGACCCTCTTCCGCCGGTCACCGCTGCAGGGCAGTAGGCGAGTGCGTGCCTGCTGACGGTCATTAACCCTTATGCCACTTCATGTAGCCACGTGTTTGCTCGACACACTGACCACCTGATCATTACCTCGTGAAGTGAGTCTATGAGCCGCACAACAGTCACTGCAAGCGGAGAGTAGTAGTACCCGACTTGAAATCCCGATAATTTAATTAAACGCTAGTACAATACCCGTGATCAGTAATATATATAATATAGATACAAAGATTTTGAGGAGCTAATCTCTCTGCAAGTGCTCTGTGAATAGCACATTTATCTCTGAAGGTCTTTTAGCATGAATATCAACTTTATGAAGAGCGTCTATGCAACAGAAAAGATAACAAAATTTACGGAAAAGTGTTACTAGCTGAAATAGTCTATACCTCTTGATTTCAGAGCAAACGGCTACACATTGCTCATTGTTACTATTGTCAAACATTCAATGTACATATTGTACAAATGCTACTCTTACATATCCGACTCGAACAAAAGGCTGTCTTCATGTAGTGTATTTTCCGTTTCGTCTAATACACTTTCGTTTTATCTACATGGCTGTCCGAGACACCGTGTCCTAGGTACAGATGACAACTTGGCAAACAATGGGCGGGGCACACAATGCTACTCTAACGAGGTTCAGCGTTCGGATGTTGTTTGAAATGAACCTGACGTCGGTGACCTGTACGGTTGTGAGTTGCTCGGGAATGCGTCATTCGCACTGCAGACGAATGTGTAAAACGAACGATCTAACTGAGGTCATTGGTCTGCCTCGCCAATCTATGTGTCCTTTGTACGAACTATGGTTCGAGCACTTCAGGAATTGGATGTGAAATAATGGCCTGGAAAATTTTCATACGTTTGGCCATAAATATTTTATATCAAGCAATTGCTTAAACAAAAGAGATAGATGAAACATTCATTCATTTAGCGACTTAACGGAACACGATGTAATGAGACAAAACATTGCTATAGAAAACAACAATGGACTAGATTTTCATGTGAGATTTATGCCGTTCAATTTATAATCTGCGGGTGAGAAATTGCAGTAGAATATCGTAGGTGTATGGTGATGCATAAGCAAAGAGAAATATAGTATACGAAGAGTATCAGTCTATAACTCGCTTGTCACTCAAGTGTCCAGTGACTGCTAGAGTTGTCTAGTTACAGGTCGCTTAGCTGGACGCAACCATTCTGCCAGGTCGCAACTATTTAACTCTATCTGGGCGAACATCAAATGGCATTAGATTTCTCAATAACATCTTCCCAACCGGCCTACGAAAGACAACTAGTCTCACAGACGAGTAACACTAATCCACTATCTGCACGGGATAATAATCAGAAGATTATCGTTCATCAAGTCATGATCTTCTTCAGGGCTAACACGATGTTCTTCAGGGCTGTCATCGCTGATTGGATAAAGATCCAACCATGCACATTCGGGCAATACAGAACTTACACATCCGTCTGTTGACAATCTCGGCACACTTGGTGTATGAGTAAGGCTACGTCCATTCCGGCAATGTAGTGTAAGACCTGGTGCCACACAAGAGCATAAAAATGACTGCGATAACGAAAACTCATGACTTCACCTAGAACGCCTCCCTGTCTCAACCGGCTAAGATGATTCGCAGCATCAAACTAATGTCACCACAATGCCTCTGCCCAAGAGATCGTAGGGTTCGGGTCCCGACAAGGACATGATTTTCGGCACTAGCTAGATAGCTAGTGGATTTCATCTTCTATCTGGATGAGAATTCTAGATGCCGGCTGCCCAGATCGCTAGTTTTCTGTAATTTCTCCGAATACCGCGATTTTTCCTTCCTCTTCCTTGCCCTATTCTCCCCCTAACGTGTAGACACATGCGCACAACAGTATTATACTTTTCGAAAGACCATTTGGGAGATTAGAGCTCATCACGTCTAGGGCTGTGCCCAGCGGGTGGGAGATGGCTAGCCCATGCGTTCGTCGGCGCCGGATCTCGCCGTCCACTGGGGAAAGATCACCCCACCCCCAACAATAAAACATCAACTACATTTACGGAACTAATGACCTTAGCAGTTGACGCGCAACCTAGTCTCAGCAGCGACATCGTTCGAACGCTAGGCATCCCCTGCGGCGGTGGCGATGGTGTGACGGTTAGCGTACCGGACTGTTATACCCAAGGTCGCGGGTCCAAACCCGATCGTGGATTTTTAGGGCGACAAAATCCTTCGTACGCCTTCCTTCGGAGGGGAAGTAAAGCCGGATGTCCAATGTGAGTAGATTTACTTGCATGTAAAAGATCCTCAAGCCTAAATGACGCCTCTGAGCTAAATTCAAATTGCCTGTTTCTCGCCCAAGAAATACCTCCTTCCTCTGCTAGTTGGTGAAAGGAGCGTAGCGAAATTTGCGTGGTCAGACGGAAGAGCGGGCCTGATGGCCCGAGTCTCGTAAAATAAGGCAAATTCAATTCAATTCATTTCAATTCAATTCAATTCAATCCCCTCGCTCAACGAGTGTTGTACCGCGAGTTGAGCGCTGCCGCTCACTGGCGTCCGTGTGAATCAACCTGGGCTCCAGCGGGCGGCAGGCGCGGGGCGCGGCGGGGGCGGGGGCGGGGGAGGCGAGACGAACCCAGGCTTCAGACCGCAGACGGACGGCGGTCGAGGTGTAGCGCGGGCGAGCCGCAGCTGCAGCTCTCGCCGGCCAAACGCTTCACACGCGGCCCTCTCCGCTGCGCATTACTCACGAGCACGCTGCCTCTCGTCCCGTATTCTCGGTCAAAGCGAACGAGTAGTTCTGTGAACAATTCACCTGTCGTTCTTCAAGGTTTTAGTAAATAAAAGGGACCACGCTTTTGGTCGGTCGTTACCGGATGATCTAGTTCCGCTGGACTGGACTTCATCATTACAAGAAACTGAACCAGTACACTGCCATTGATTTGAAACGGAATAAATAAATAGAATAGTCAAAAATGTCGATTTTAATAAACTCAGAGATAATTCATGCCATATTCCGATTGGTTAATTCATTCATTGACATTTCCGGGCACGTCAAATGCTATGGTCATTAGTTCCACCAGAGTAATGATTTTTATTCCAAATTGTGGCTATGCTCCGCTCCCGCTCGATGGTGACATCCGGCGCCCACATCATGTACGTCGCCTTTTGGTGGACTCTCTCCAGGTATCTCCCCCAGAGGACCAACACAAGCCCAGTTGGGATAAGCTCTAAACTCCCGACCGGTCTCTCAACATGTGTAGTAGCGTAATGTATGCAAGTGTGTGTAAGCAAGGAGTGAGAATAGGACTAGGAAGAGGAAGGAAAAATCGTGCGCGGTCCGTGACTCTTTGTTATGATATTGTTCTGGCATTCGCTTCGTATTGGTCGAAGAAACACGGATAATCCCGACAAGAAGTTCGTGGAGGCGCACACACGAACCTGATATACACGAACGGGAATATAAGAATAAACTACCTATGTGCTCTTAATATAACACAATTTATGTTTCTCTTTGTGGTGTTAAGTATCGGTCTTGCCAGTCCTAAGACCTACACTGAGAATATAATTTCGGTAGTTTGGAAATTTCTTTTATGTGTAATGGCTAAGAAAAGTTGAAAATATTTTATTAAAGCATTTTCAATTTGTAGAAGGGCAGCAAATAACACCATTTGGTTAATTGCTCCATGATAATAATAACTTCCATTAATACATTTTGCCGAACGAAAAAAAAATACATTAAATAAAAATAATAATTCATGACATGAAAAATGCCCAAACAGTTTTAAAATTCTTCCCCAAAATCAACCAGTCTTCAAACACTATATGAACACGAATTTTGCTTCGGGTTCAAGAGAAGATATTTGCCAGGTGGCCTGATTAGCAACTATCATCATGTTTTTCTGTCTAGATGTTTTCTGCTTGATTCCCGCGTGTTTCAAATTGTTTTATTAAGTGTTTCCAAGTTCTTTTTAAATACCTACTGTTTCGAAGTGTTTCCGCGTGCCAGATAGATTCATTAAAGTTCACTTCAAGCAAATGCTCGGTGGCAAACATAATTACAATTAGAATTAGAAATTAAACTATTATAAACAATTAGAATTAGAAGCTGACAATTTAGTTCAAATTAATTTCTAGTTATCTCTAGATTAACATTTTCCCCTTATTTTCCTTTGACTTATAGTTTACCGAACACTTGATTCCTCTTAACCGTAAGAGAGACACGACATTATTATTATTATTATTATTATTATTATTATTATTATTATTATTATTATTATCGTTATTATTATTATCAATATAAGTAATAATAACTTAAAATAACACCAAAGCCAATAAAATATGTCAATAATAAAAAATGTTATTAACAGTAATGAACTAAATGGAATTACGCACATTTTTAAACTTGTCAACTTTAGAAACAAGAGCTTCTAGTGCTTTTGCATGTAGTTTATTCTAATCTACTATAGTGTGATTTACAAAGGATAACTCGCCTTTATCAATTCTTTGCTTTCTACAACATTTTTTCCAAGGATGGTTCCCTCATTTTATAATCTGTTGCTGTAATATTTTACAGATATCTGCCCCTACCGATATCTGACCTGTTGTCTCCCCACTGCATGTCCTCTACATTACACAAAAACGCGTCTGTTCCTTCTCTAGCTACGCAAAGGATTCCCACATCTCCCCTTCATCAACAGGACGCCCATGGTTTACAAAATTTGGGACCGTTTTTTAATTTTATATAACGCTTCGATTTGCGCTTTTCTGCACGGGTTCCAAACATGTCTTTCCGTATTCTAAACTAGGACGAACAATTGTAGTATATGCCATGGTATAAATACATGGGTGAGTGGGTGAGTTCCTCCTTTGCATGTTCTGCGCAACACCAGTTTGCGTCACGACCCACATGACCGCAGCACGGCTACTCGTTTAAAAAGCTAGACCACACGCTGGTCACCATGTTGTATGGAGTGCTATAAGTGATGAAAAACATTTTGAAAGAGGTACAAAGTGACAATTTTCAACGGTAATCAACCAAAAATAACACAGTGAATCTGTACAAACTGCAATATTTAAAAAAATGCTTCATAAATTTGTTTCAATGTCTTGTGATTATGTTGGTATCTGGCTGAATTTAAAATTCCCACTAATACTGTGACGCAAACTGGGGAGTGAAACTCATAGGTTGAAGTCGAATACGATGTGCAAAAGTTCGCCCCTCCTGGTATATGCTAAGAATTGGGCATTGGAACTACTGTTTTTCAGAATACGTATTACAAAGTGCAGCGCCCTCCAGGAATTTTTGACCGTATTGTTATGTTACCTAAGCCCCATTTGCAAATAAAACTGATCTAACTTAAATACTTACAGTTTTTACACGTGATATAACACTTGTTCCCAACTCATAATTGGAGTGTATGTACATTCCAGCACACATTTGTAAACAAATGGATTTACTCTTTTCCGGATTTCTTTCCATCTTATTTCTGCACATTCCATATGTAATTTAGATCGTTTTGAAGAATATTTTAATCGCCGCACGAGTTAACATTTCTAGATAGTATGGCAACAAACATCGTCTAAAATTCTAGTTTTCGATTTTATTCCAGCTCCAATGCCGTTAAAAAACTGTCAAGAATAGCAATAGCCCTATCAAAGGCCCCTGGGGGACCCAAGAGGTTTCGTCGTCTTTGCATGAATACTCATCATCTATTCAGACGGTTTGAGTGTGACACCCGTATTTAGTTATTTAATCCACAAAATTGTTCTATAATCTAATTCAGTTTCTGACCACTTGCAATCAAAAAGCAATGCAAACCACGTGTGTGGTCCCTGTTGTCTTGTCTCGTGTGTGCCCTTGTTCATCTTTGTTGTTTCTTCCGTCATTCCTCGCTGTTTTCCACTCCTCCCGTTCCGTCCGTTTCCTTCAATGACCAGCACCCAATCACAGAACGCGGGCACACAATCTGCGAAGATCCGCCGCAGGGGACGATGTCGGCGGCGCGCGCGGATAAGCGCCTGAGGACGCGCGCGAGCCAATCGGCGCCCCCGCGTCGCCGCGATCGCGCGTCGACTGATCAATCGCGTGGGAACACGGCCGCACGGCGCCCGGCAACATGCGGAGGCGGCCGTCGGCCGTACTACAAGCCTCCTCCCGGGACAGCTACACGAGCACATGGCGGCCGCGCCCGCCCGTCAAAACACGATCGCCGCGCGCCCCACGGCTGCACACTGGACCTCGGTCCGCGCGGCCCAACAGCGAATCCACGCTGCGAGCCACTACGTCGGAAATACACGCAAATCATGACGTTTCAGTCACTGGGAAACTGTCACAACATAAAATATATTGGAATAGACTCTATTTTGGATTATATGATTCTAAACACGTTATCGTGATACTAACTAGCACTAGTGCTGCATCGGGTTCTAAAGGGTACGTTCGCACGCTCAGACGAGTTACTCGCAACTTTGTTTCGGGAGAGGTGTGGTGAGCGAATCCACGCTGTGAGCCACTCGCCAGTTGGGAATACACGCAAATCATGACGTTTCAGTCATTGGGAAACTGTCCCAACATAAAATATATTGGAATCGACTCTATTTTGTATTATATGATTCTAAACACGCGCTCGTGACAAACTAACACTAGTGCTGCATAGGGTTCTAAAGGGTACTTTAGCACGCTTAGATGGGGTGCAAGAGAAGAGTTACTCGCAGATTAGTTTCGGGAGAGGTGTGGTGAGCGAATCCACGCTGTGAGCCACTCGCCAGTTGGGAATACACGCAAATCATGACGTTTCAGTCACTGGGAAACTGTCCCAACATAAAATATATTGGAATCGACTCTATTTTGTATTATATGATTCTAAACACGCGCTCGTGACAAACTAACACTAGTGCTGCATAGGGTTCTAAAGGGTACTTTAGCACGCTTAGATGGGGTGCAAGAGAAGAGTTACTCGCAGATTAGTTTCGGGAGAGGTGTGGTGAGCGAATCCACGCTGTGAGCCACTCGCCAGTTGGGAATACACGCAAATCATGACGTTTCAGTCACTGGGAAACTGTCCCAACATAAAATATATTGGAATCGACTCTATTTTGTATTATATGATTCTAAACACGCGCTCGTGACAAACTAACACTAGTGCTGCATGGGGTTCTAAAGGGTACTTTAGCACGCTTAGATGGGGTGCAAGAGAAGAGTTACTCGCAGATTAGTTTCGGGAGAGGTGTGGGGAGCGAATCCACGCTGCGAGCCACTCGCCAGTTGGGAATACACGCAAATCATGACGTTTCAGTCACTGGGAAACTGTCACAACATAAAATATAATGAAATTGCCTCTATTTGGGATTATATGATTCTAAATACGCGCTCGTGACAAACTAACACTAGTGCTGCATAGGGTTCTAAAAGGTACTTTAGCACGCTTTCATGGGGTGCAAGAGAAGAGTTACTCGTAGATTAGTTTCGGGAGAGGTGTGGTCCAACGTGCATTCAAAGATTCATGTGTCCTTGGTGTCTGTCCGCTTTGCGTCGACGGCGAAGAAGAGTTCTACATCCTCTTAAATTGTTGTACGCCGAAAGATGGAAAGGAAAATGGATGGAAATGAAAAACAATTATTGCTAATACAGAAACGTAACTCTTGTTCGAGATATTACAACATACCATATTTCACTTTACGAATAAGAACGATTTATTGGAAAAGTTCAGGCTTTAAAGGACAGGATAACTAAGTGTAAATTAAAAAGTGTTAGTAGTGATTAAAGCTTACTTACAACCGGTTAGTAACTAAATAAACAAGAATAATACTGTGACACCGCGGCATTGTGGTTGATGAAAATGTGTATGTGCAACATATATGCGCAGACACAAGACAAACTCTTTCATTTCAGGTGCTGAAGATGTTGAAATCTGTCAGGAGAAAACATGTGACGTTCTTGCTAAAGAATAATGATTGGCAATTTACTGTTCATTAGTCTTCTGAAGGCGGCTTGTTCCCCCATTACAGCACCTTTCCTCTGAACTGTGATTGTTTTCTGTGGTTTGATGAGATGTTGGGACAAACTTAGGAGAATTCCAAACATAGAAAGGTTAGAATATCCAATGATGTCGGTTTTGTAATGTTTCTTCTTCTTTGGTCCTATCTTCCATAAACGGAAGTTAGGTGACCCATAACGGGTTTTCTTGGGATAAGTTATTCAGGGTGATTTCCCGTTGCCTTCCCTGATATGATGATGATGATAGGGGGTGAAAGGACGAACACAATACAACCATGCCCAAGGCGGGACTCGAACCCGCGATCTTTCGGTACGAGATTGCTACGGCACTACTGCCTTATCGATCTCGGCCACCGGATCGGCTGTAATGGCCTTCAATTAAAGCCCTTCAATTTACGTATATGAATTAACCTTTCGGTGGGCGAGCCGCAGCAGATTGCAGGTTACAACTTCCGCAATTTGCTATCGACAGGTGAAGTGATCGGAACCCGCCGAGTGGAGCAGTCATCGTTCATCACAGGTGTCCTCGTCTCCTATATTTATGACTGTTCTATTGTATGAAACAGTTACACCAAACTGATTTTTGTTCCGAGCTGCGTATTTGCAGTATCATTGCTGCGGCGCTGCCATTCATGTTGCTGGTCTCCTTTCTGACACTACACCATCTCCACATGTCCTCAGCATTATTAAGACAGCAACATTCTGACGCGGTGCTGCCAAGAAGAACAGTACGCCCCCGCCAGAAAGGCTACTGATGATGCCTGCCACAGTTGCAGGAGAAACGTGTGGTCCAGTCTCCGTTATACCACGGCCTACAAACCCGGAAACGTCTAAATATGTAGAAACATTTATTAGAGTTTTCTTTTCAACAATGCATAAAACATTTGAAACTGGCCAAGATGCTAAATAATTTACATCAGTCAACACTAATAAATTCACATGTCACTGAGTTACATTTTCACGTAGAAAATTTTCTAAAAATCCCTCTGGACCATAAAAACTCCTGAATCAAATTTTGTTTTTACCTCGTGAAGAGAGCGTAAGAAGGAAAGGATGGCAGAATATAACAGAAGAAAATAGGTGATGCTTTGGGGGTGAGCATGCCCTACCAGGATTAGCGTTGCACGTTTATTCCTCATTGTCACTGCTAAACATATTCGCGTCATTCTCAATAATGGACGACTTTCACTATCTTGAAAAAATTTCTCTTGACGTTTAGCGAGAATGAATTTTGAAAACAGATTTTTCCACGCACACAAACACACACACACACACACACATATATATATTGTGACGTACCTGGTGATGCCGGTACTTTCACTGCAAGAAATTACTAAAGGAGGGTATCTTTTTCGTGAAAGGGTCCCTACGAGAAGTCGGTATAACATTAGGAAATTTAATTAGTAAATGAAGTACAATCATGAACAGTATTTATTCACAAACCAAATTTGTTAATTACATGATTTAACAACAGTTATACACTTTGCCTTGGTACCAAGATCAGGTGTAATACAAGTTTTATCATACCTTTGGGGCCCCAACCAATACCTTCGATGCTTGGATCACGGTTCGCGTCGGTAGGGGTCGCCGACCTTCGCAGCAGCTGGGCGTAGTCGGCGGCTGATGGTGTGGCGGTCGCCTCGGCTGGTGGTTTCTTGAATTCTTCCTGATTCAGCTCCAGGTACCTCGGTGTCGCACCTCTCTCTAATTATCTTCCGTCGCTTGATTTAATTTCTTAACACGCGGCCACTGCACGTGCTGGCCTTAGTTTCACACCACACAGTTCCGGTATTATTCATACCACGACAACTAATACAAGCGCGATTGATTGTTCTCTTGGCGCGGATCTCTCATCCTAATAACATTCCCGATCCCAACCTCACATATCTATTCTTTTGCATTGGCTACTATTCTATAATACACACCGCATGCTCCCTTTGTCCATGCAAAAGCGGCGAGCTCCTCACCACACGTCCGTATCTACCGGCCACTTCTCCGCGACTTTCGCCGGCCGGCAGCACGCCGGCCACGTCCTTCGGCGACGGCCGACTCGACCCCACTGACTCGTAACGGCCAAAGCTCCCTGTCGCTCCGTGCTCGGTTCTCAACCGTCGATTACGTTCCCACGGACGCCTCGCAGCGGCAACGGTGGCGGCGGCGGCGGCGGCGGCTGGCCCTCCTCACCGCTGTCCGTCGCGCTGGTCGTGCGTACCGCGCAGTCCAAAATAGATTCCAATTACTTATGCTAATGTTCTAATTAGTATAAGGAAACACAATGTGTTTCATCACCCCCTCCTTCCCTTTTTCGGATTTTTCTTCACTAAGAAAAATTCACTTCATCACCATCGTCTCTGCCGATAGTGGCGCCATCGTAATCACTACATGAAACGTTATGTACACTTATTTCCCTAAAATCTGGCTCTACACGTGATTGTTTAAATTAATACTAATAATACACTTTATTTACACTTCACTATTGTCCTCGTTTATTGGACACGGTCTCAGACTGTTAACATTATGGTGTCCTATCACGTCTTGTCTGTTATTTAACAGTCTGGCCACGTTTTTGTCCGTTACTTTATCTATGAAATATGGCCCCTCATATAGCAGAAAAAATTTTGGGTATAATTTTAGGTTTGGGTTCGATACCCTGGGAACCCGTAGCAGTACCGATTGTCTCTCACTAAACTGGTGAGTCTTCTTCTTCGGTTTCTTCTTCTTTTCCTTTCCTGATTTTACCAATGCTTGGTATATCTTCTCCTTCGTTTTCGGTTGTTCTTGTTTATTTTCTTTCAACAACTGCGACCTCTGCTCTCTCTGTTGTACATTCAGTATTTTTATCTTCTTCTTTGTAGTACCTGCGAATGTGCAGTCATACTCTACCACTGCCTTCTGATACCTTCCTAACACGGCATGACTTGCTTTGCCCAATAGGTTCTGCATAGTGATGGAAAGCTGTCGCGTTATTACGCAAATTATTGCTTGGTAGTTCCTCAGGTTTATCTTGATGTTTGTTCGGGTTTCCTCGCTCCAATCTCGTACGAAAATTTTGTCATTAAATTTCTTCAAGAATTTAGGAAATACATTAAAAATTCCTGTCCATGTCCTGGCGTTTCCTTCTAAAGTTGGGTATGAGAACTGGATCCTGTGTCCTTCCACGGTGTTAATTAGTGCTAGATGCTGTTCTGCTGCTCGCATAATTGCGTCAGGGTTTTCCTTACCATCTTCCGAATATTTCAGCGACTTTGGAGGCATAACTGGCGTCACCCCATTCTTGACACTCTGTGACATTTTCCCTACTTCTTCCTGTTCAAATTCATCTTGTATTAATACTTTCTCCTTGCACCCTTGTATATTTTCTTCGATTTCTTCATCTATTATACGCTCCATTTCTTCCGTTTTCATTTCCACTTCTTCTTCCATTATTTGCTTCAATTCTTCCGTTTCCACCTCCACTTTACAAACATCCTCCTCGGCCTCGATTTGGACCTCCACCGTTTTGCCCTCCGCTGTCTTGACTTCTTCATGAATTTGGTTCGTCATCCCCTCGCTTTTATCCTCTGCAGTAACCCTAGCATCCACTTGATGGTGTGGTTGAAATTTTAGCACCTCATCCCAATTAATTACTATAGACCTTATTTCCTTTCTCTGTTTTTCAAATAGATTGGCCAATGATTGGTTTCGAGCCTCCAGTCGATCCGCCACCCTGGACATTTCGTTGTTGAGTGTTCCAATATGTTCACTCACGGATTCCAATTGCCCACATATTTTCTCTTGTAATTTGCTAATTCGTTCCTCAGCTTTCCTGTCCTGTTCATCTAGTTTCTCGCTCTGTTCTTCCGCGAACTTCTTGATCTGTTCCTTTGTAAATATTTTGTGTTCATCTAATTTCCTACTCTGCTCTTCTGCCAACTTCCCAATTTGTTCTTCAACTTTCCTATTTTGTTCTTCAGCCAACCTCCTATTCTGCTCCTCCGTTTTCCTGTTCAGTTCTTCCGCTAACTTCCTATTCTGTTCCTCTGTGAATCTCTTCTGTTCTTCCGCTTTCCTATTCTGTTCTTCTACCGACTTCCTAATCTGTTCCTCAGTCTTCCTGCTTCGTTCTTCTGCTTTCCTATTCAGTTCTTCCACAATCTTCCTATTCTGCTCTTCAGCCAACTTCCTGCTCCGTTCCTCTGCTTTCCTATCCTGTTCTTCGAACATCATCATCATTATCTGTATGGAGTCAATATGGATATTTTCCCCACCCCCCCAAGTTGGATTTCCTACTGCCTGGTTCATTGGCGTTGACGTAATTTCTATTTCTTTATTGAAACTGTCCCCTGACGTATCGTCCAACCTGCTTCCAATTCCACTATCCCTGCTTTCCGATAGAGTGCTACTGCCAATTCCTTCATCTGTCTCCCTTACTTGATCCACCTTCCCCTCCAAGTCCAACTCTATGTTTTGCGCCTCCATTTCGTTGCCTTGAACCTCCCGTTCGACCCCAGCTGCACCAAAATATTCTCACGATTTTTCCATTTGCCTCTTTTAACAACAATGCAATAATTGCCCTCTTAATTTCCTATACCAACCACTGCACTAAATGCTCTTCGTGCCTGTTTTAATGCACTATTGCCTCAGATACTAACTGATGAAGATCAAATTCTCACTCACCACAAAAACACAATAACACTGATTCAGTAATCATATAAATTCCCACTCACATACCAATATATAAACATATCCTTCACAATAAGTAATACTACTACCACTTACATACATACGCACTGCTAATAAACTCAATAAAATTATGATAATTGTTCCCAAATTTAGTAAATCCACTATTTGCTTAAGAATTACTTCTCATCACAACTGCTGTTCTATTATATTTACAACAATTACACACAGTTAAATGTCATGCCTTCTCAGTAAAATTCCCTCAATAATACTACATGAATGTTGAAAATATGCATTTACCATGCTACTACACCTCACAATATGATATCTTTTCCAATAAATTTTACCGTTTTTCACCACAAACGATGAACAATGCACTACTGAATGTAAATTCCAAGCAAATAATGTGCAGAATTTATATAACAATCAAATACCTTTATGCTTCCACAAAAATTATTACTACTTCACAAATTCTTTAGCTACCATGTTATGAAAAATACTAGCCACTTAAATCCTTATTAACTTGTCTTACAAAAACTTGTAAACTATACTGCTTTTTATCAGTTACAATATGTGCATTACTAGCTTTCATGAGTCCAGTAACTATAGTAAGAAATTTATACTGGATACTTTTCCAAATAATTCCACGTGCATGCCCACTATTAATTAAAAAAAAATTTTTGTAATTACCCAGAAATCCTATACTCTCACAAATTTTTACATGTATTTTGTCAGTACATATACTGTTACTTTTGTTCCTTCCAAAATACTAAATTCTTTCACTGTCTGCATATTACATTTCACATGCATTGACATACATATTCTCCCTTCTATTCCATGCACGGTAATTTCCCCTGTTTTATCGACTTTCCTAGGGCCACATTTCTTAATTACACGATTTCCAAACTGTTCGGGCGCCAGCTGTGACGTACCTGGTGATGCCGGTACTTTCACTGCAAGAAATTACTAAAGGAGGGTATCTTTTTCGTGAAAGGGTCCCTACGAGAAGTCGGTATAACATTAGGAAATTTAATTAGTAAATGAAGTACAATCATGAACAGTATTTATTCACAAACCAAATTTGTTAATTACATGATTTAACAACAGTTATACACTTTGCCTTGGTACCAAGATCAGGTGTAATACAAGTTTTATCATACCTTTGGGGCCCCAACCAATACCTTCGATGCTTGGATCACGGTTCGCGTCGGTAGGGGTCGCCGACCTTCGCAGCAGCTGGGCGTAGTCGGCGGCTGATGGTGTGGCGGTCGCCTCGGCTGGTGGTTTCTTGAATTCTTCCTGATTCAGCTCCTGGTACCTCGGTGTCGCACCTCTCTCTAATTATCTTCCGTCGCTTGATTTAATTTCTTAACACGCGGCCACTGCACGTGCTGGCCTTAGTTTCACACCACACAGTTCCGGTATTATTCATACCACGACAACTAATACAAGCGCGATTGATTGTTCTCTTGGCGCGGATCTCTCATCCTAATAACATTCCCGATCCCAACCTCACATATCTATTCTTTTGCATTGGCTACTATTCTATAATACACACCGCATGCTCCCTTTGTCCATGCAAAAGCGGCGAGCTCCTCACCACACGTCCGTATCTACCGGCCACTTCTCCGCGACTTTCGCCGGCCGGCAGCACGCCGGCCACGTCCTTCGGCGACGGCCGACTCGACCCCACTGACTCGTAACGGCCAAAGCTCCCTGTCGCTCCGTGCTCGGTTCTCAACCGTCGATTACGTTCCCACGGACGCCTCGCAGCGGCAACGGTGGCGGCGGCGGCGGCGGCGGCGGCGGCGGCTGGCCCTCCTCACCGCTGTCCATCGCGCTGGTCGTGCGTACCGCGCAGTCCAAAATAGATTCCAATTACTTATGCTAATGTTCTAATTAGTATAAGGAAACACAATGTGTTTCAATATATATATATATATATATATATATATATATATATATATATATATATATATATATATCGGTGATTATATAACTTTTTTGAGGGCAAAGTCAATTTTTCATCTCCCCAAGAATTGTGGTTGTAACAACCTGAACGTACACTCTAGCAGTGTTAATTGTTCATAAATAAACCTAATGGTCGCATTGCGTCAGATAACGTCCATTTGAAACCCTAAGTGCGTTTCTGCGATTCGTAATATTACACGGTTACTTTATGTTTGGACATCACGATGCGTCGTGTTATTGACGCCCCGTAGTTCAAGCAGCCACTCCGGCGGGCAGCGGTCTGCCTACGACCTCCGGTGAACAAACAATTTTTTAATTATGTCCCCCTTTGAAATTTGGTAAATATCAAATTTGGTAAATAACAATATAAATGTCGAAAAACAAGGGTATTTTAAAAATTAATTAGGGTCTAATTTTAGTATTTTTATGTAGAAAATGATTTTTGCAAAACAATTAAACCTTAGCGCGCGCAGGATTCTTTAAAAAATGGTAATATTTCTGTAAGGGGGAATTAGAAACAAAATACGTCCCACTTATTTTTAACACTAGACTTCATAAAAAAGTGTCAAGTCGCTAAAAAATAGTGATGTTTTGTGACTGTGCGATTTGATGAAAAATGCCTCTTTTGTAATTGTGCAAAGAATCCAATCCAAAATATCGCACTAGAAATAATCTCACAATCAATAGTGGAAAAATATTACTTTAATTTAGATCGGTACAAAAACACAACCATATTATACATGCCTTTTCTTTTTTTAGAAAGAAGCTGGGCATATTTTTGTTCAAGCTGAGTGTGGGCAAGATATATTCACATTATTTTCACATTGTTTCTCTTTTCAGGAAAACAAACACCCATTACACTTTAATGATCTATTTCAGAGACAAGTATTCTAAAATATTAACGTTTCTTTATCTACCAAACATGGCAAACACTTCCTTTACATTACAGACTTGCTTACGAACTTTCCAAAACCAGCCACACTCGCACAAACTTTTTCCCCCTTCTGCATGTTCCAGCTCATCTACTTTACCCTTACGTGCTGCACAGAACATTAATGTGCCACATACGCACCTTTTATCTGCCCCGTTTCTTTGCACTCAAACACACAGTAGTCCTCTGCGAGGCCCTCACTCCCTCCTTACTTTTCGTTCGTGCACACAAAACGTCAAGTGGAAGCATCGACTTCGCTTTGTGCGTCTTCCCCTCACGCCCCGCATCACCTCGAGCCCAACTCAGTTCGCTCCGCTCCACTCCCCGCCTGCGAACCCACCCCCGAACCGCTTCCACCGCGCGCACCACCCTGGCCACGGCCGTAGCTACCACTCCTCGTCTCCACCCACCACCTCCAGGTATGCATTCCGCCACGCTCCTCTCCATGACCCCACCATGCTCCTCGTCATGCTCCCCGCAATGCTCCCCGCCATGTTCTCCTCCGTGCTCTTCGCCATTTTATCCGACATTCTTCTTGCTCCCCGCCATGATCCCCGCCATGATCCCCGCCATGATCCCCGCCATGATCCCCGCCATGATCCCCGCCATGATCCCCGCCATGCCCCCGTCGCGCACTCCACCAGGCATCCTGCCACGCCTGCGCCCTACACACCACGCACGCCTGCATGCATCATACTACCACCCTTGCCACACCCCGCCACGTCCCCCGCTACGCCTCCCGGTAAGAACCCCCAGACTTCACACTCCCCAGACCTGCCTCGCCCGCGTCTCTACCTCACGACGACCCCCGCCAAGCACAGCGCCATGCACGCCTCCACTTCTCTCGTCACGGTCCCTACCGCGCCCCCAGCCAGAGACACACCCTCGCCCCTCCCAAGCATACGCCCGGCGCCCCAAACCTCTTCTCGCATCTCCGTGCCTCAATCCGCGCGGAAAACAGAAAAGCAGAGCGAGGTTGCCAGGAGGGTGCGTAGAGGGTTGGGGGTCGAGTCGGATGCGGCACCGCGGTGCGGGGGGGAGGATGCCGGATTCGAAGCACAGACCGCCCGTATAGCGGCCGGCGCTGCGATCGCAAGGGCGCTTTCGTGGCCGACCCCGTGCGGAGCCGGGAGGCGGTATTTCTGTACCTCGCCGTTGAGCCGCGCGCCACCGCCGCTGCCCCGAACTTTGCACTCGCGCGGATTAAAGGGGAGAGCTGCGGGGCCGGCTCGAGGCCGGCTCGGGGGCGGAGCGGGAGTGGAGTGGGGGCGGAGCGGGGGAGGAGCGGGGATGGGGCGAGGCTGCAGCGGTTCGGGAGCGGAGCGGTAGCCCAGCGGGGCGGTGTTGGGCAGGGCTGAACGGGGGAGGGGCAGGGCGGGAGTGGGGCGGGGGCGGGGCGAGGCGAGGCGGATCGAGGCGGGGCGGGGCGAGGCGAGGCGGGGCGAGGCGAGGCGGATCGAGGCGGGGCGGGGCGGGGACGAGGCGGGAGTGGTGCGAGAGTGGTGTGGGGGCGGAGGGGGCAGAGCAGGGGCAGAGCGGGGGCGGAGCCGGGGCGGCGAGAAATCGGCAAGGGGGCGGTGCGAGTGCAGAGCGGGGGTGGCGAGCCCTGAATGCGCCAACGACCGCCTGGACGCGCCACCGGGCGGCATTACGCCGGTTTAACAGAACACCCATATCGCCAGCGAGGGAAAAGAAATCGGTACATATTCCCGGAATTCCTTTTTACTGCGCATTTCAATTCGATGCAGCCTTTTTTTATGCAAAAAATGAAGGGAGAAAAAAAAGTGGTTAATTAATAAGATCGTTGCTCGGTTCAACGAGACCTAATCGTTGTGAAAATTCCAATGAAGTCGGGGTTTGAGAGGACTACTTCTGTTTAGATGAAGCGTGGTTTAATTATATAAGGTTTCCGTTCGGAAAGAATGCTTGTAGTCAAACTTTTAGAAGACTTTCCCAAACTTTGACAACCCATTATCTGGGAAGAATTCTGTTAATCTCGAGAGGATGTTTTTCTGGGTTCGTTTCTTATCAAAGCAGTGATAAAATTGGAGACTACGCGACGAAAATTGAAATATGGCATGAATACAAATGACGTGGGCCTCACTATTCCCAGTCAGATCTCAAGACAAGCAAGACACATAGATGTTTCCATTTACGAGAGTGAAAGGAACTCGAATCGTAGACTTTAAAAGGTGGGCTTATTGACTGATTTCACAAGTGCGCATTAAATTTTAATAAACGTGTAGGCGTTTACATTAAATATTAATATTTATTCCTAGCGTTCCGCGCTCTTGTACTGCAGTATTTGAGTTCTGCTACAGAACCGCAGCAGAACTGCTACAGAACTTCAGCTAAGCAAATTAATTCACTCGTCTATTTCTAGCTGAGTAAGAATGCACCAAAGCAAATTTTAATTTTCATGCATTTCTTACATTCCAGCATATTGTTTTATTTCACATTGCAAGTTTTTGCACACTATTTTGAGAATCCCTCAAAATCAAACTTAGTAAAATTGAACGTTGCATAATAGTAAGTATTTTTTTCATTTATCTTTGGTCGCATGGACTGCTGGGTCTCAGGTAACTTAAGTTACATTTTACTGTTATAACTTTGAACAAGGATTAACTAGTATTTCTTACACAGACTTTAGCACACCAATTCGTTTTAAAACGTTCATAACATTTTACACACTTTCAGTGTCGTCCAAACAGTTCTTGATGTTTGCAGGCAATTCAGTTCTTTCACATTGGTAACTATTACACACTGTTAATATGTGGAAAATCAAGATTGCAGTTCGTCATTTAAGGCATCTCTTCACTGGTGTTTTTGACATGAAATGAGTGTGTGTCAAGTTGGAGTGACCTATTCTTAGTCTGGTCAATATACATTGAATCTTTTTGTTCTTGATCTATTGTATGCACCCACACATTGTTACACATTGAGTGTGGTTTTGACCTGGAGGTTTCCCAGATTATGTACTATTTTTGCCAGATGCATTGATTTATAGCTATTTTTTGCTCTTCTACAGTAGTTGGTTCTTTTGTACAATCGATTTCTTGGGAAATAATTGTTTTTGCAGCTGAATCTACTTTTTTATTTTCTAATATCCCTTAATGCGTTGGAATGCATGCAAATACTATATTGATTTTATGTTCTGCCAATTGTTGTAGTTTTCTTTGTATTAATTGTATTCTTGAATTTTTGTTCTCATGGCTCTGTAATTCATCTTCATTTGATATGAAATCAGTAAAAATTATGGCTCCGTTTAGTTCCAAATTGGTGATTAGATCTATCTATCTTTATCTACAGCGAAGCTTTCATGGGAAAAAAAGAAAACGAATCTGCCAAAAAAGAGGGTAATATATCTCTTCTACGCAAAGAATTTTGATAACAAAACGTTTAAGGATGAGAGTGCTTTGCTATCTGTGATATTTCCATAACAAAACTCTTCAGATATTTTTTAAGATGTTTTCCGCATTCCGCACACTTAAAATGCATTTAATTTTTACCAGAAATCGTATTTATATAAATACTACGTCTAAACCATGAACTATTTACTTCATTACTAGGTTACATTGACGTGAAAAATATTTCACAATTACGCAAGTGTATGAGAGCATATTTGTACTGTCTGTCCGCGAGACCTACGAGAAGAAAACTTGGGGCCAAATGCATCGTTTTTAAATTGCGGTTTCTAAAGCCAAGCTTAATTTATCGTATAGGTCCATCCATTTCTGAACAACATAACTAAATCCTTCACAGAATATATTTTTCAAAAACCTTTTAATTTTGTGGTATTATTTTACAAGACCACCTTAAACATTCTCCGAATAAACTGAAAATTCCCTTCAAACTTTTATTTTTTCATCAAATAGAGCTTTTACTTACGTTTGTTAAAGAAACGAAAACGTTTATAAAAATAACATTTTCATATAATTTTCAAAGAAATCATGAAAAAACATAGCATGTAACTAAATGTTTAAAAATATTTTTTGCTCGAAAACAGCAAAATTCGTTTAATAAATAATACGGCAAGTGTCGCTTTTCATTAACGTCTCTAGAATTTGCAAAAAGGCAAAAGCTCATGTTTTCAAACCTGTTCTTCACATACAATCTTTAATCTAGAGATTCTTTAATGCAATAAATTACTCAATAGTCCTCAAAAATGAAAATATTTTATCACAATCTTGGAGAATTATTGCAATAAATTTGCCAAATAACTGTATTTTTTATTCTTAAAACTATGGAATTTTCCTTCAAATATATTGCAAATATATTTTGGGGCCAGGCGTGACCACTTTGGCCCCATCCATTGGTACTTCAGGTTCCGGAATAGCGTTGATATACGCCTGCTAAGAGATTTTTTATTAAATTATTCAATGCTATTTTTTATGCCATGATGCGAAAAAAGACGAGGAGACGGTAATGCAACCTTCAGCCAATAAACATCCGAAAACCACAGTTTTTACACTGCTCTCTCCTTTGGTTGCAAGAACACCAGGCATTGCTTGAAATTACATGGAACTAATGCATAATAGAAAATCGTGAACAATGTACCTAAAATGTGCTTTTGCATGATCTCGAAGAATTGTATTGGTCAAAGCGTACAACATATTCCTATTAAGCGAATTCACAATTTGAAAATACAAAATACAATTCTAATTTGTTATCTTTCATTTTATACATAGAACAAGTAATACACTACAAAAAAAGACGTTACGTTCTGAAAAACAGCAACAATACTTATCAATTTCCTGTAGTGATAATTAAATATTGAAATTTATTCAGTGAATTTTAAATTCATTGACAATTTTTCATAACATTTGTTCATTTATTTACTAAAAAGATTCATTTACCAATCAAAAGTCAACACAAATTTACAGAACTCAGGAAGTCGCTTGTCATTTTACACTCTTGTATTTCAAATATTTTCAAAGCGAACAGTATTCAATGCCGTTGTCAATCACTGATTTCATCTCCACGTTTATAAAAAAAATCTGAATTAATACAATGTTTGTAAAATTCGAATACAGCTCTACATAACCTTCTCACTCATGAAAGAGCACACTTTCTATAAATATTTATGTATAATATATATTTGTGATTACGTGCTACTGTGTTTGGGCAATAGTGCTCGAAAATCTGACCACAACACATCTTGTAACGTTCTGTAACTCCGGTTCGTAAACATTGTATCGAACGATTCCAATTACATTACATGCAATATTTCATGGGGTAATCGTCCCCATTGCGCAAAAGGCAACAAAGAGGAAAGCGCTCGCACACCAAACCATCTCGACGGCGACATAATCAATTGCTCATCACATCCAATCTTCTCATTGTTCGTTAACTCCCACCCACCGCCCGGAACCCGTACGGCGTGCCTTTCAGCAAGCTGCCGCCCTGCTACAGACCACTGCCGTCCGTCGTCACTACCCTCATCGCCCTCGCTGCTGCCACTGACATCCACTGTCACCCTCCGCCATCTACCTCCACACACCGCCTATCGCTACTGTCAATGTCACCCACCGCCACCCATTACCATCCAACCTCACAACACACTACCGTCCAACACTACTACCCTCTATCATCCGCAACTGCCACCCACTGCCGTCCACACCATGGTCATAGCCACCAACCACGGCCTTCTCACCTCCGCACTCGCCAACGCCACCACCCGCCACTCTCCACCGATCTCGCTTCCAAGACTCCCACCCCGCCCAACCACACCACTACCCGCGGCTCTCCACCGACCGCCGTAGACCATCACCAACCGCTGCCCTTCTGCCACCGCTCCCCCCTCGACTCCCACGGCCGCCCCCAGCCCCCCCTCCACCTGCTACTGCCCTCAACCGCCTCTCGCTTCCTCCCACTGTTTCTCCGACTCCTCCTCCCAAGACCCCGCCCCCTCGCCGCCGTGCATCATGGAGGGAGCGTAATTTATGGGCGGGTGGGCTCAGGTTGCGTGCATCGCCGCCGATATGGGGCGCGGCCGATGCCGCCGCCGCGCATTAGCTCAGCGCGCGCAAGGAGCGCTCAGGACGCGGACAGGCCTGTCTGCAGCGCCTCAAGCGCGGTTAGGCCCTCCAAATGAGATGGAATGGGGGGCAGTCACTAAAATCGTAGCCAAGTGCCCGCATCTTCATGTTATCAAAGATCAACTACCTCTGAGATTCCGGGTTCGATTCCTGGCCAATCCATATAGGACATGCACAAGTGCAAAGCTTTGACTCCGTTGGTTTATCGGATATTAAGAACTAATTAAAAGAACAATTAATAAATTTACATTACATCTCATTCAGCAAATTCAAAATGTTCCACGTTTCTTCATTTGATGTTTGTGATGAAAGTTATAATGTCTTTTACATGCTTTTTACAAAAGACTCACTAGCATTATTTGTTTCAAAATGCTTTTTGTTCTGTTTTTTTGCTAATTTTTAAGTGTCTATTTTTTCATCTAACTCTGCAAGGGAAGCTGAAACTGAAAGTTTAAGATATTCAACGCTGATAATGTTTGCTTGTTTTCTCAAAACGATATAATGTACGCATTCTGTCTAAATATATTATATTTGACTGATGAAATATAAATAGATTCGCGTAGTTCTTATTAACAGGGACTAGGACATTTGATATTTTCATACCGACAGACACATTAAACTACCTGAAGTTTGAATCATTTTTTAACCCCATTGAACATTCAGCACATGAGTGAAATAAATTATTAACGATTCAAATTATTCGAAATGATCAAATCTAGAAAGACGATCTCACAACAGAAGATGTAAGACATTTTTTTAAATCTCGGTTTACTACAAATTTACTCTAATACATTATGGATTTTATTTTCTTAAATCACGGTTATTGTGATTTCTATGACATTCTTAATCATTTAATTAATAAGAATTACAAAGTATAACAATTCAATATGTGAAGTACACGCTCAGTTCATATCGTAAATGACATTATAGAAATTATATTTATACTTATTTATTCGGAGATAATGAATTTATACTGTATTTTATTATAACATCTTTCGATTTATTAGATTCAACCGATACATTCATACATACTCTTTCACCTACTTCTCTTTACGCTCCATACACCATCTATCCGTTTTTTGTTGTTGCCTCTTCCATGTCAGCATTATTTTATACGACATAGCATCACGTGTGTACTTATTTCTTTAATAAATTATGTAATATCTACACATTTGCATCACTCACTCAAAGGGGCTAGTAGAGAGCGACATCGTCAATATACCTCTGGCATATGTTTCTGTCGGTGCGGTCGGCAAAAGACGTCAGCCGGAAGAGCACAGTGGACTGCGCATTCGTCAATGAATTCAGCAGCGTTGAATTCTGCAGCTGCTGGGAACAGCTTTTTATTCATTTAATCTCCCTGGGTCAGATTGAGCTACAACGGAGATAGCACCAATTTTCTGGCACCGCAACGCACTTTCATTAAGTATGCCGGATGAATTGATAATCCCGCAGATTCGCAGAGATTCCCGAGCAAGCAAGAGCAGATTTTCAAGCCCGACAATCTATTCGAGTTGGTTGCACCTACCGCACCGAGAGAAGGGAAAATTTTCAGGTCCACTGCGTGTACTGGTGGCTGTGATTTTCCGTGTCTCTCTAGCGAACGAATTAAAAAGTATTAAATCGCATTCTAGAAAGAAGCGGCAAACGTACTGCCGAAGAAAACTGAATAAAATGGTTTTCCTAAATGTAGCACGCAACAACATAATATATAATAGTCTAATATGAAATTGCAATAAATTATATAACATTTAAAAAATAGTGTTCACAAATACTGTAATATAACAGAGGCCAAAGCAATTTTTATGTACCACAAATAACAAACAATTGCTGGCCCATAACAGATGAATATCAAATACTAAATGTTGGGCGATGGCTTCCTTGGATCCACGATATTGCACGTCAGATGAGATGTACTGAGAATGAAAATTCAAGCCATACACGCAGTATGAGAGGGGTCGGAAATACAAAATCAAATATTTGCATTTTCAGTCAAAATGGAATATTATTTACTTGGTTTTGGAGTTTTTACAAGCTCCTGGGCGTCTCACTGAAACCATTAACACCTTGCGCATAGCTGGAAGGTGCCCAATTTGTTTTCAATTTCTGAACGCTTAGAAAATTAGTAATAATGACGTTTTAGTCTTTTCCCGAGTCTTTGTATATCTAATCAAATCACAGAAATCCTTCAAAATGTTGCAGACTGCATGGTTTCCTTTCAATTGCCCACATAGACAATTCATAATATCGATTTTTAGTATTGTTCACAAGTTCCTTGATGTGTAACAAAACCATTACCTCTTTTGAAAATACCGGATCGTACCTAATTTTCTTTCACTCTCTAGATGCATTGTAAATTAGTAGTAAAAATATTTTGGTTTTTTCCTCGAATTTCTGGATATATAATGAAAACCATAGAATATTTTTCAAAAGGCTTTATAGTTTTCTTTCAGTGTTTCGGCGCGTTGGAAATTAGTAATACAGATGAATAACGCCCTTTTATCATTTCCTCTCTCAGACAAATTCGTCTTGTAGAGGAACACTTCTAACAATTCACAATGTTGGTCTGAAATATTTCCCTCAGATCTGTGAACACGTGAAACTGCAGTGTGCTTCTTCAGGGTAATTTAGAATGGTTTGGAAAAACTAGAAAAATCTCACAAATTGCATTCTACACGTTCATAACATAATTAATAGTTTATACGCACAAATATTCATTTGATAGGTCCAGAAGGAGCATATATATGTACTCGTAATACTGTGGCACTCAATGGGCTTTCTGCTCCGTAAACAAAGTCGTGCATCTTGAGCCCCAAATGTACCTTCTGTTTGTGGATCATTTTATCATATATAATTTCGTCAAAGTAAGTATTATTATAATAAATAAAGTATTATCAAACAATTCGGTATTCGATGTGACAATATAATGAGAAATACAAAGATGCAGCTGTATTAATCTACAATAAAATACTCTGTGTTACACATCGATAAACCACAATGGAAATGTTCAGTCAAAGAATCTTATGAATGTAAAGTAAGCATGATCAGAGAGGTGAAAGAGATGCCAGAATCAGCCTGCCACAGGATGTTTGAGGTCCAGCGAAGCATGTTGAGTGAACCTGCCACGAGGAAAGGCCACGATACGACGTAAACAAGAAGCAGCGGTGCATAAGAGTGCAATGCAATTATGCGTTGAAATGCAACAGGAAATGGGGCACATTAATGAGGGTAGTGTCTATTTCAGGTGAAGGTGGTAATCTTTGAACTTAAAATATCCAATGCTGGTGGGAAGTAATAACATGTTTTAAGGTTATTACACTCTTCTTATTCCAAACACTGCCATTATTTATTGAAATTAAAGTCCACTCATATAAGCTGAGAAGTTCAAACAATTTGAAATGCTTTCAAATCGAATGTATTAGTATTGTTATTACATTCAATTCAAAAAAAGCACTACGCAGAAAAAATACGTAACTCTCGTAATTCTTTATTTTCTCTAACAACAAACGCAAAACGGCAATGATATCCAATGCTATAAAGTATACGAACATTGTTTCAATAAATGAATACTGTACACAAAATTCTGCCCAGGTCTCCACTGCGTTGTTCTTAGCGTTTCTAAACTTCGCGCGTCACCTTTCCGCTGTGTGAGCTATTTCAGCCACTTCCCGACAAAGCATTGCGGACACGCACCGTGTTTGTGCGCTGCTCAGACACTATTCTCTCTTATTCGACGGCTGATTAAACCGGAATTTAGATGGGGAGCACGTTCGCGGCAAGAGCTGCAAAGCCAAAAGCAGTCGCGGGCCCACGCGCAGGGGAGAGAATGAGTGAGGGCACAATGGATGCCGATGTCGCTTGCGAGGGAGACAGTGGAGCATCGACGAGAGAGTGCGTGGGTGTGCAGAGTTGCAGTCCCAATGCACTGCGACCTACAACGCCAAACGAGACGCGCAAATGGGAGGGAGTTGTTCTAACCGGACTCGATCTTGCGGAGTCTTTTAAAATAAAAATAGCGATACAGACATAGACGTCCTTTTTATCTCGTCGTGTATTAGGTCACATAACAAGGATTTAGAGATGGGAATAGATGTTGATATATCTGATTGTTTCTTTACCTACTATTCATGGTATGTAGGAATTGTCAAGACAGCTGAGTTGAACGACGTTTATTGTTTAGTTATTTAACAAACATAGCCACATTTTTCCATATCATAAACAAAAAAGTAAAATAATTCGGACACACCTCAACAATTTGCAGATATTGAACCCAGCCCACTCACTATTAGTAAACATTTCTGCCGGCTGTTATCCAGAGTAGTAATATAATATTACTAAAATTTTAGGGCCTTAAACGAAGAGAAAATGGACCAAATATTACTGACTCAAAAGAATACTGAGCAGTCATTTGCTTTTTGATACTTTTCCATCATGTCGCGTAGTTTTTTTTAATTATTAATATCAATTTTTAATATTCAATAATTAATTATTTTCCGGTTTACTCGGCGTTTTTGCCGCTGAATGGCAGTCCAAGTCTCACCAAATCGTATTTGCATGCCTTCGACATCACATTCTTCCATTTTTTCAGTGTGGGGGCTAGTATTCCCAACTTCTATGTTCTTCTAGGCATTTACATTTCTCTACTCAAGTCGGTTGTGAAGTACCATTTTCGAAACCCCATCATACTTCAGCCTTTTAACGTACATCCTGACCATTACATAGTTTTTTCTACTAGCAGTAGCTGGACACTTTGGCTTGTTCATTTTTGATTGTATAACCTTCAGCAAATTGTAAAATTCATGACCATGATGTAGAATTGGGAAATGGCGGGATTTCGCGTATTTGGTCTTGGTCGTGAATTATACAATGTTTAATTTCAACTACATTTCAACTACAACTACAACTACTTTTAATTTCAACAAGAAGATGGACGACAACGTCAAAGGCAACGAAGACGGCAATAAAGACAACAACACTGGTTTTTACTACAGAATAAGGTGTCTATGGATGGAACCACCATGAGGATGGAATAAAAATATTCGAAACCATCGGAAGACTAATGCTCTAATATTTCTAACTCACTCTGACCAAATCTCGTGATCGACATTTCTATAATTCCAGCTGTTTGTTTATTTTCGAATGAATACTTAGTCTCTGCTCTTCCGAATTTGTATACGTATCCGTTCTTCGCCCTACATTATTATTACCGTTCGTGATGCCCCCTGTTGCAATTCCGCGCCGCAGCCCACTCGGCCTCACAGCACGACGCGACGCGAAGTGAAGCGCCTCGACGCGACGCGACGCGACGCAACCTGCCATGCTGCGCGGCACAGCGTGGCGCGGCGCGCTGGGGCGGGGGAGGGGAGCGCTGGGGAGGGGCGGGGGAGGGGAGCGCTCGGGCTGCGGCGGGGCGGGGAGCGCTCAGGCTGGGACGGGGGCGGGGAGCGCTGGGTAGGGGCGGGGGGCGCTCAGGCTGAGGCGGGGCGGGGGCGGGGAGCGCTCGGGCTGGGGCGGGGGCGGGGAGCGCTGGGTAGAACCGGGGAGCGCTCAGGCTGGGGCGGGGCGGGGCGGGGCGGGGAGCGCTCGGGCTGGGGCGGGGCGGGGAGGGCTGGGGCGGGGGCGGGGCGAGGAGTGCTCGGGCCGGGGCGGGGAGCGCTCAGGCTGAGGCGGGGGCGGGGAGCGCACGGGGTGAGGGTTGGCGGCGAGTGCCCGGGCTGGGGGGTGGGCAGGGGGTGCCGTGAGTGCACGCGCGGCGAAGCGACCGCCCACAGGCGCAGGTTGCAGTCGCAGGCGCGAGACGGCGCGCGCCAGTGAAAGCGACAGGCTCTCCGATCGCACGGCCCACGCCAGGTGCCTCGTGGAAGGAGGTTCTTGTTCGTCCGTGTGCGAATGGAACGTATCCACGCCAGTCGCCGCCAGGGCGTTCATTCACGACTATGTATGTCGGTGATAACTACTGGCTGGAGTGCACAGTACGGAAGGGCATAATACTATTCATGTTCATGATGTGATAACAATAATAATAATAGCAATAATGATAATAATAACAAAAATTATAACATAATAATAACTATCATAATAATATAATAATCATACGTAATTAATTTTAACAATAAAATGAAATGTTTATAAACAATTATATCTGCGAAAATTATTCATCAATTAAAATAATTTCATGTTTTAAACACGTACGATTAAAAATTATATCGACATAATTCCGAGAGTTACAGCTGGTCTTGGTACTCGCTTCCACACTTGCAATCATTTTTTTTATTCAAACACACACACACACACTAATACACACATAATCGTTGTTATCAGTGTTTCCCAGTTGTTGTGACTTTGCCACTTTCATAATTAAAATACTGGAACTGAATTACTTGTGAAAAGTATTCGTAACCTCTATGAGAAAATGACACTAGATGGCTCTGCCACACGCTCTGCTTGCCGGAGGGGGAATATGTTTGCCAGTGCCATGTCTTCAGCAATGATGCTCAACTGTTATAGAAGCTGCTAAAAAATCGTCTACAATATTATACAAAATACATTGAACCTTCAAATATAGGTGTATATTTTCCGAAGGGTGTCACAGGAGCATTATCCTTACATTTGAAGGCTCAATTTATTGCTGTAAGATAAGTAATTAATCTTAAGTAATATATTCTCTCATTTTTGTGAACGTAGGGAGAATGAGCCCCAATGCTTATGATATGCGATTTTTCACAGTGATAAAGGTACCGAAGTAACGTAGAGTTAAACGTGGAGACACACGAGTTAAAGGGTAAGCATACTTAACTATTAACTCTGTATAATAAATCCAATTATTTTCTGTAAAAATACTGTGTTAATGTTATTAAAATTTAATATTATTATTGTAATTATTACTCTTGATATTATTCATGTGCTGTAATGGAGCCGTGTGAATTGGCAAGCGTGCGCGCCGTGCCGAGGAGCGCCGGGTGGGAGACGGGCGACGCAGAGCCCACAGCGAGGACGGCGAGGCGACCAGCTGCACCGCGGCGCCGAGCACAAGGCGCTTCGGGATCGGGTCGAGATCGGGTCGGGAGCGAATGTCCCTCGCGGCCACGAATCACCTGGGGCGTACTTACGCAGATTGGGCCCAGCACGGCGAGGAGAGAAGGCAGCGGCGGGGCGCGGCGGCGTGGAGAGAGAAGGGTTGGCGAGGTGCGCGACGTGAGGCAGCGGTGGGTGAGGAAGGGCGAGCAGAGGCGAGGAGTGAGAAGGGGAGAGGAGGGTATAGAAGAGGAGGAGAGAGGTGAGGAGGAGAGAGATGCGGCGGGGAGGTGAGTGGAGACGTGGGTCGGAGGTAGGCGAAGTAGGAACGGGGTGGAGAAAATGGAGAGTGGTGGGACGGGGTGGGGCGGGACGGATCGGTTCGGGTCGGGAGATGAGGTGTAGGTTAGGCGATGTGGGGCGGAGTGGGCCGGGATGGGGTGTACTTGGACGGGGTGGGTCGAGGGAATCGGAGTGGGATGGAGTGGGACGGAGTGGTCGGAGCTTACTTACGCAGGCGCGTGACGGGCGGATTGGGGCACGGCGGGGTAGGATGGGATGTGATGGACCGAGATGACTCGGGGTGAAGCGGGATGGAAAGGGATGGGGCAAGACCAAGCAGGGCGGAGCGGGGCGAGGCGGAGCGGGGCGAGGCGGAGCGGGGCGGGGTGAGGCGGAGCGGGGTGAGGCGGAGCGGGGTGAGGCGGAGCGGGGTGAGGCGGAGCGGGGTGAGGCGGAGCGGGGTGAGGCGGAGCGGGGTGAGGCGGAGCGGGGCGAGGCGGAGCGGGGCGAGGCGGAGCGGGGCGAGGCGGAGCGAAGCGAGGCGGAGCGGGCTAACGCGGGGCGGTGTTCGCATCCCGGCGTGGGACAGGCGGAATGGGGCAGGACTTGGTGGTGTAGGGCCTTGCGGAACGGGGTGACGCTAGGCGGAATGGGGCGGGGAGGGGCGGGGAGAGGCGGGGAGAAGCGGGGAGAAGCGGGGAGAAGCGGGGAGAAGCGGGGAGGGACGAGGCGAAGAGGATCGGGTCGGCGCGGAGCGTTGTCGAACCCCGGCGCACGCACGGGGCATTACTAAAGCGACCAGCGAACGCCAGATGAGAAATGGATACGACTGTATTAGCTGTGTTCAATAATGGAGCAACATGTGTTTGCAAAATACATCCGCTAATTTGTGTAATTCCAGCTCTACTCCCTCCACCTTGCCTGCTCGCTCTCATGAGCAAGGGACTCTCCACACGTCGAACCCCGACCCTTCGCCTCGACCCTTCGAGATTGCCTCCATCCCCCAGCCTGTCGTCATCGAGGTCAAGCGGCGCGTGATCTTGCGCAGAGGCAAAGCGACACAAGGCTCGACTGATTCCCGTCCCTCTCAAGCACTGACCACCTCTAAAACCCTGTCCACTGCTGGGTTGAAAGGAAAAAGCCCTTTGGTTTAGAGCAGAAACCCGTCAAATGTCGTCGCTTGAAGGGTTTCTGTTCTAAACACGATTTTCAGAGTCTTTCATACTACATTGTAAGAGTTGTAAATAGCTGATTTATGCACTAAACGATGAGTGTATCTTCAAAAACAGTATCCTGTTGCTAACACACTTTTTCAATCTTTGGCATTTGCCGGGTTTCTGAAATACACGATAATCAGATGAAATACACGATCATAACTTTTCATGTTTACTATTTTCATTGTTAATCCAGATTTTGGAAAATTAAAAAGAAACGGTACATCCATTCTTAATATCAAGAGCAATTCACATTAATCGTTACGAATAAGGATTAATTAAGGATTTTTAAAATTAATATTTTTGGAGAAAGCCATTTTAAAAAATATATTGAAAACTTCTTCACATCTGGCTTTCAATTAACATTTCCATTATCTTAAATAATTTTCTGGTTTGCTGTTACTTCTCAAATCAAATACTTCTGAAATGAGAGTCATTAATCGTTATCTTTTCTGGCGGTGCTAATGGCAAGCTTTCTTGACCTACCACAATGAAGAAATCGGAAAAGGAAAAAAGTTTTAATTAATTCACTGCAACAAGCGAAAAGTGCTTCAGAAACGACTTGAAGTATTACAGGAAAGAAATTTCTTAAAACGAAGGAAACCAGTTCCTTTAAGAGGATCTATTGAAAACTCATTTGAATAATACACAGACTAAAATATATGCTTTATGTAAAATACCAAAACGAATTAGAGAAAATGATTGTGAAAATCGATGTTTAATAATTCGTAATGTATATATAAAACGAAGTCGGGTTAGTTAGAGCATTGATAACTCAAAAACTGATGGACCAATTTCAATTATCTATCATTTGATGGATTCATCTCCACCCCGAATTGGAGAATAACTGTTAAACTATCGGGAAAATTCACTAGATCTTACTTGTAATCTTTTTTTTGCATGTTCTACGAAGATACCGGGTTTATTCTTGGACTCTGTTTATTTTCGCAGAATCAACTTTCCCATATTAAACCTTTGCACCAAAAATATGCCCAAATTTTACATGTTTGGTTTTCCCCTGTCCAAATTTCCAGTGGAACTTTCTCTTTGTCGTGTGAAGTTGGGGTAATATTTTGAACGTATACTGCTGTTTGTACAGCTTCCCCCCAAAATTTACTGGCAGCCCTGAATCGAATATTGTTCTGGTCATGTCTAAAACAGTACGATTTGCGCTCTCAACAATCCCGTTACCCTGAGTACTGTATGACGTAGTTATTTCGTACTATATACCCTTATTAGTGTAGAAATTAACTCTGATTTTATGAATTAGCCCCGTTATCATATTTCACATTTTTTCACTTTAAGACCAGTTTCGATTTCCCTTCTTGTCACAATTATTTTTAATTTTATCTGCGAAATCCTATTTTAGTTTTAATAACGCAATAAAATATCGCCTGCTATACTCATCCACAATGGTCAAAATTTATCTGTTACCTCCTATTGCATTAACAGGCATCGTACCAAGCAAGTCTTCATGCAATTTCTGAAATATACGACAGTAGTTTCGTAACTAAATTTTCGATCATTCAAGTCATTACACTTATCGACACCTGTAAATTTACGTATCTTATTAAATTCGATCTTCAATTCATTCTTGTTGTTAGCAACATCTGTAGTCCCCTTTCTATGCCACACGTTTCATGGTATTTGGCCTAATTTGGCGCAGACGTATCGAGTCAACTTTTTCGTTTCTCTAACTTAATATGCTCTATTTTCCTTTTCGGTATTAAACAAATTTTGCCTTCTTTCGAAGCATAGAAAATACATGTGTACAAACACTAAATGTTGATTTGCTAATAGTGACGTTGCTACCTCGTAATTCTTGGCAACACATTAAGAATATTTTGAATCAATTATTATTCTTCTTTTATTTTAGCACCTGATTCTTGCATTTTGCATGTTTTTAACAAGCCTCGCTCTTGTTAAAAAATCAATCGATTCCTTGTTCATTATTTCTAATTTTGTTAATTGTATTTTTAATTTAACTAAACTGTCTTTATTAATTCCTTCATGTAGACGATTCAATAAATCCCACAGTTCTTTTGTATTATTTACTCCTGTACTATCCAAAATTTGTTCATTCAATAGAGTCAAAATTGGAATTCCCATAATTTCATTATTTTTCTTCGACAAAATTTCTCCATTTTTAATACTTTTAATACTGTCGTCATCTCCTTCAATCTTTCCTGGTTCATCTCGAACAATTAGTTAATTGGGCAGATGTCTAGAATCAATTAATTAATTAAGGCACATAACTTTTTTCACTAGAAATCGTAGTTACGACCTGTCAGCAATGCAATACTGGCAAACGATGGAGTCATCACATCTGTCATGATTCTTACGATTTCGATGAATGTAAATGTAACCAGGCTCTGCTACCAGATTCTTACTAGTTTTCTTGGGCTTCTAACCGTTTGAAGTAATAGGTGCTTTATGTTCAAAGGTATACCTGCTTATTACTAGAATTTTATCCGTAATTAGTACGAATACTGCATATAACAAGTAAGAAATGGTGCTGTAGAACAAAACTAAATATGCATGTCAGATGCAACCCGCAACACATTTGGCAGTGTTTTTTAAATAACTCGTAAACGAAGCGTTCTAGGGCATTGAGACTAAAATGTTAAAGTCTCCTCAAAGAAATATTCCACACACCGCAATCTACAGGATGAGATATTTTGAACATTCTATTACATTTTTGCTTAGGGGAGGGGGAGACAGGGGGATGGGGGAGAGTAGGTGAGACGAAGAAAGGAAAAGGAAGATAAAGGGCAGATCAACGTCTGTCAGGTTCCGCTAGTATATTTTTAGTAAGAGTCAATTGCCTAACGTTTGGTAGTAACGTGAAGACCGAAGATAGTGAGAAAGTTTGGGAAGCGCGTCATGGTTGTATGGCTGTATTGAAGGCTTCGGACAGGCTTCGGACAGGCTTCGGACAGGCTTCGGACAGGCTTCGCACAGCCTACGGACAGGCTACGGACAGGCTACGGACAGGCTTCGGACAGGCTTCGGACAGGCTTCGGACAGGCTTCGGACAGGCTTCGGACAGGCTTCGGACAGGCTTCGGACAGGCTTCGGACAGGCTTCGGACAGGCTTCGGACAGGCTTCGGACAGGCTTCGGACAGGCTTCGGACAGGCTTCGGTGTGTGGCGTAGCGTAGCGTGTGTATCGTAGCGTGATGTGACATGACACGTAATGGCAGGGCAACTTACTTAGGGTGACAAAGTAAAAGCATGTGAATTGGCGTTTGTAATGGCGCATAGGGCTGCAAGACAAGGCATGACGAGGCGAAGCGTGGCGTGGTGTGGCGTGGCGTGGCGTGGCGTGGAAGGGAATGAAGAGCATTGGCATGACACAATGAGGCATGGCGTAAGGTGACAAGGCTTAATCTGAAGTGGTAAGGCACGATGTGTCGTTGCATGGAGTAACGTGACTGGAGTGACGTGTCATGGCGTTGTGCGATATGATGTGATGTCGGGTGACGTGCGGTGTTGTAGATCGGCTGGCTTGACATGACATGACGCGACGCGGTGCGTCGTGTCGTCCTGGGGTGAGAGGGAGAGAAGCGGGACAAGACGGGAGAGTCGGGGCGGGGCGGGGAGGGGCGGGAAGGGACGGGGCGGGGCGGGGGTGCACAGCGCAAGGCACGGCACGTGCCGAAAGGGCAGCGATTGCGGCCGCTGGAGCCGCGCGCGCGAGACCGCCCGGCCACTGCTGGCGACCGCCGGTCGACCGCAAGGCGGCCACGGCTGCGTAATCCGCACCGGCATCTGGTACGGGAGGGGCGAGCCATTACGTATTAATGAGCGGCGCGAGCGAGCGCCCACACGCCGTTGGCCCTGGACGCGCATATTCACCCTCTCGTGCCACATAGCACGCGCAGGCGAGGGCGAGAGCGAAGAGAGAGACGGCGAGAGCGAAGAGAGAGAGGGCGAGAGCGAAGAGAGAGAGGGCGAGAGCGAAGAGAGAGGGCGAGAGCGAAGAGAGAGAGGGCGAGAGCGAAGAGAGAGAGGGCGAGAGCGAAGAGAGAGAGGGCGAGAGCGAAGAGAGAGAGGGCGAGAGCGAAGAGAGAGAGGGCGAGAGCGAAGAGACAGGGCGAGAGCGAAGAGACTGGGCGAGAGCGAAGAGACTGGGCGAGAGCGAAGAGACAGGGCGAGAGCGAAGAGACAGGGCGAGAGCGAAGAGACAGGGCGAGAGCGAAGAGACAGGGCGAGAGCGAAGAGACAGGGCGAGAGCAAAGAGACAGGGCGAGAGCGAAGAGACGGCGAGAGCGAAGAGACAGGGCGAGAGCGAAGAGACAGGGCGAGAGCGAAGAGAGAATGTTTACGAAAATATATGTGCAGCGTCACATCAAAGAGGAACGTAAAGCAGTATAAACATGTATTAAACACGAGATTACGGTAATTCTCCTCAAACGCGAAATACAACACAATTGTTACAGTGTGTGGAGCAGTCTAGGATCCTTTTGACTCGTATTGTAAAAGAATAATAGGAGTTATATCCAGAAAGTAAGTTTCCCTATGGTTTTACTTTGAAAGTATACACATATAGAGGGGAGAGAATTGCGCATTCGTGACAGATTTCTGATGTATCAATCATGTGCCGGCCGGGCAGGTCTCGCCGAGTTTCAGTATTACGGCAGCAGTGTTGCGAAAGGGGGCGTTTATTCGTTCTGGCGCCACCTACGAGTTTCTGTCCGTGATAAACTTCCTTAGTCCATAACACACCGCACCGATCGAAATTCATCGCCAGATCTTACTAGCATGCTTACTGCAGGTTTTGTGCTGCTGTATGAAAATGCTCGTCTACAAATGGCGCGGCAAACATCACCCTTTCTTCAGTACTTCAGCTGGGCGCTTTGATCAACTCCCAAACAGCTCTGATCTCGCACCCAGCTATTTTCATCTTTTCCTGCACCTGAAGGCATTCCTGTCCTCCAGTCACTGCGACGAAGAGCTCAAGACGACTCTGTCACTCTGGCTTCAGGCGGCACACTTCCACGAGTCGTGTATACAAAATTTGATATCATGATATGACAAGTGTATCAATTCGTATGGTGCCTATGTCGACAATTAGCTCAAACATTGCTGTACTTGTTTCCAATAAAGTATTTCACGTAACTGTTGCCTTTTATTTCACAAAATAGGGAAACGTATTTTCTGGATGCGCTACGTAATAATAACATAGCATTTATAAATTTCAAGTACGAGTAAAATTGGAAAATTAAAATTCATATGTGATATCGCAATTTCTGTGCAAATGAGGGATCTACGTGCAAAATGTTCTATGACACGTTGAATTTCTTTAAAACTAAAATATGAGTTTTGCGACATATTATGGAATTATTAAATTCTTGCCATAATATTATCCGATGCTTTGAAAGAAGACGCTCGACCATGTGTGAGGCTCAGCATGTAGAAGCCCCAGAAGACATGTTTTGGAGACTCCGGTGCAGGTCGATTTAAAAGGCACTAGCACACGACTGGTTATTTACTATATCGTAAATATTCTTTCAGTACCCTTGGACACCTGAACAGCACTAAAACGTAAAAGATCGTGCACAGCAACTAGTAGACTATAAATCTCGAACACCTAGTTTCCAAACATCTCTCGCTCGTTTATTGAACACTCACAAACTGACTCGAAGAAGAAAGACTACATTAAGCTAGCGAATCTTGGGCACGTATCAAAGTGAAAAGAAACAAATATATCATTACCACAGAAGAAAAATTACATTGATTGACAACATGACATAGTATTACTACTTTTCCAATAAAATAGTTGTTGAAAACTTATTTTTCACCCGCTACGGAGAACTATTTTGCTAACTTAATATCATTCAACTGAGGGACAAAACATGAATATACAAAGATAACGACGGTTACACGACAATGACTTCGGAAGATATTTTAATAAACAATATCGCGAACTTACCTTACGAATCAATTGTTTGTGGGACAGGGTAACTTCAGTCTGTATTTTTCCTTCACATCTTTAGAATTTGTCTTCATTTATATCAATTACCTGCGAACAAAAAGTTAACTATGTAATAATTGTATACATATAAAAAGTTGTTGTTTTGTGCATAAATATAATACTCATTCAAAATCTCCATTTAAAACAGCAGATTTTTCAATAAGAAATATTTCAGAATGAAAAATTTAAATATTTAAAATTAAATGTTTAGTTTATAATATTATAATAATAATATAATATTATAATATTATTTATATTGTGCAAGAAAACAATTATTACGAGTGTCTTTTCATAAGATATTATAAGAATACAAAACCCCGAAAAATTCGAATTTAACTAGCAGGTGATGGAATAAAAAGAAAGAATCGTTAAAGATCACCCTACTACATAGAACGAAGACCAGATACACGGCGTTCCAAATTTGTAGAAATAAAGCCCTGCGATAACGGGAGCAGGGGCAAAAGGTTCCCGAGAAAACGATGAAACGCGGTTGTACTCCACAAACCCTGACTCACTGGGTTCCATCTCGCTTCGCCATCTTCGATAGCCATCTATCAGCGCCCCCTCCCGGCGCGCACGGCCGTGGCTCGACCCTTGTGCGCCCTTTCCGGCCTAAGAGGAACAACGGCGGCGGGGTGAGGTGGCTTCCTCAGATGGCTTCCGCGTGATAGCAAGGTTAATAGACTAGGCGTCACCCCTTCGCCCCCTCACCCACCTCTCCCACTCGCCCACCCATCCCTCTCCCGTGCTCACTCGCCCCTCCGGCTCGCTCACGCGCCCCTCCCGCACCCTCACGTGCCTCTCCCGCTTGTTCACTCAACCATCCCACACACTCACCCGTTTTTTCATTCGCATTTCACCGGCTTCTCTAGCTCGCTCACCCGACCCTCTCGCTCGCTCACCATTCCCGCCCAGTCACTTGCCTCACCTGTCTCTCCCACTCACTCTATTAGTATACTATCTTCGCGAAAACATACAAGCTCTATACGAAATTAAATTGCACAGAATACAAAACATCCATTTACGTTTTACAAAGGTTTTTGAGATTCAGTTTGATTTCGAACACCCCAACTGCAAAGTGGTGTACCTGCTACGAAATGAGAAAAGGGTAACGTTCAGAAGCGTCAAAAGAGGTTTTGAATAACATGGCTAAAGAAACATGTTGACTCACATGCAGGAATTTATTATTTAATATCCTATTTTCTTAATTCTCTCGCAACTTAACAGCTCCATTTGGAAGAGACAATTTATCCAATTTCCTTTCATTCGTCTACTAAGATCACATCGCTGTTCCCAACTGGCTGTGAGCTGGGCGTTTCTGTCTGCAGCCGCCCCGCATCGCCCCAGTCGCCACGCTCGCGGCGCCCGATAAGAGAGCGACATCGGAGGGCACCGGCCGGCGATTAGGTGTCGCGTGCGACCTCCCCAGAGCTAATGGCCCCGACGCCAACGCCCCTCGTGGCTGAGCTTCGAACCCTGTAAAATTTGTGCGAGTGTATCTGTTGATTGCAATCTATTAAAATATGTATTTACCAACTAAAATAGTTGCATTTTATTCGCTTGTTGTTTTTCAGCTTTGAATGTTAACAGGCTTTTATTTTTCAATTAATTCTTGCACTCAAATTCTCTAAAATTACCACCTCTAATAATAAAATAGATGTATCATACTATTTCATTTATTCGTTTTATTCTGTCCATTCCCTCTACATTAAATTCAAAATAATATATTTTCTAAAGTATCCATTTATTTATTTCAGCACAAAATGCTGATACCGCTTAAGCTAAAGCGTATCTTAAACAATAGAATTATGTGCTGAGGGTTACATGAAGCCCGATGAATGAACTATGGATTCAGTGACTGAATGAGAGTAGGGTCAGCTTACCACTCCAGTGTCCGGCTCGCCTCCACAATGATTTCACCTACACGGGCCGAAGAATCTACTAGACAGTTACCAAGAAGATAGTCGAGAAGACACTCATAAAATGCTGCAACGAAAATATGTGAATCAATGTTTATCCTATGCTGCATTTCAGGACCACTTTTTAACAAGGACCATGTAGCAGCTGCAAACTGTCAGATGAAGAGGTTTTCAACAAAAAAGTAAAACCAAGAGAGATGACTCAGTGCATCAACTGATGTCACTGCAGTCCCTGTAACAGAGAGGTCCTAGGTTCGAGTGCCGACGGAGGCAGGATTTTCGACACTAGCTTGTTAGCTAGGTCAAATTCAGTCGCTGTCTGGAGGAGAATTCTAGCGGCCTTTTGCTCTGAGCGGTAGTTTTCTGAGGTTTATTCAATCAACAACAAGCGAACGCTGGAGCAGTATCTGAACAACAGGCCACGGACCGATCTCACCTTCCTCTTCCTTGATCTATCATCATCCCTAACACACTAAACCTCACTACACTGCTACACATGCCGGGAGACCCGTTGGGAGCTTAGACCTTTTCACGACTGGGGCAGTGCCCCGCTGTTGGGAGATAACTGATAGGGGAAAACCCCGCTAGCCGACGGTAGGTCGGCGCCGGATCTCGCCATACAGCGTGGGGAAGATCATCGCCACCTCCCGAGGAAAAAAACTTCATTACACTTGCGGGACTAATGACCCTGGTAGTTGACGTACCCGGAATCACTAAACAATCAACACAGTAAAAACCAAACAAAAACCTATCTCTCTATAGAGGGAGCGGGGCGGAGCTGGCCGAGATGGGCGGGGGGGGGAGGAGGTTTGGTGGAGAAGATGGCGGCGCGGGCGGCGAGGGATCTGGGTTCGCATCTCGTCACCCCCGTGGGACCCGCCCTTCCGCCTGGCGCTCTGTTGTGTGGGGCGCAGTCTATTAGCGGCGGCGGAGATAGACTTGAGCGCCGTGATGAGGCCCCCTGCCCCCGCCATCCATTATGCACCGCCCGGGGGCGCGCCGGGCAATTTTACGTCGCCTTTGTGAGCGATGCGTGCAGCGCGTCAGGGCCTGAGGGGGAGGAAACGCAGGCCAATCAATTGTGATCAAAAGAGTCTTAACTGGAAACATATCGCAGTAAAGAGTAAACTACCTGCGGATCGAATTTCCAGATACGACCGTGTGGATCTCTTTACATTGACGTTATTTTTAGTAAATAAAATTTGTGGATTACATAATATATTACCAACATTTCGACGTTTGATTTAATCTTCTTAATACCGTTGCTACAAGACTGGCTGAATACAGTGTTCCCGCTTTAAATTGTTTTAAAAGTATTTTTATATATGTTAAAAATCAGTTCTCTGGATCTATTATCCTGTACAAAATTATAAGAATCAAAATTAAATAAGAAAAAATTCAAAAATATGTTTTGTTGCAACTACTTGCATGTTCTTTCGAGCTACGGCCGGAATATCGTGTAAGAGAACCTTATCCGAACTCTCCCAGAATAATTTTTTTGAAGAGTCCATTCTTTCATTGGCTTATTAGGTGGCATTCACATACATCAGTCGGCTTATTAAAAAATCGTACATTTAGAAGCTTCTATTCTACCGCATTCACTTTTATTCTTATATTTTCTATTTCAGTATAATTCTCTGGTTGAAATTATGCTATAAAATAGTATTATCCTATTAGCAATAACGGATTTGATCTGAGGCATTGATGTGAAGTAAGTTTATACCTTGAGACATCTTTGGTGGTTATTTTTATATGGGAAGTTAATATGTATTGTAGATACTTAAGGAATCAGAGAGAATGAATGATAGCAACAAATACTACTTTATTATATTATTTGCAAAACTATATTCTGAAGCTAAGTTCAATGAAGTGAAATATGATGTAATTTTCTGGATGAAAGATGTCCCATTTGTATTTTTCACACAGACTTGCAACAAATTAAACACTTTATTGTAATGTACTACATGTTTTTATGTAATTAAGTAGTATTATTAACAATAAGTGCATAACTGTAAAATTATCCATATTTCAGAAGTGAATTTTATTCACAAATATTTTTTTCTCACAACTATGTACTAACTCGTTTTCTCTCAAAAAATGTTTTACAATGTTGGTCAAGATCGCCAACAAAAAACGGATGGTTTCTATTTCTGACTTACAGATCATTTTACTGGCGTTTGATCTCTATACGCATAAGGGAAAATCTACAGAAGAAAAATGACCTTTTTAATAACGTTATATTTATTACCTCACAGGCGCATGTAGCGCTAAGCGGCTGTTCATTTTAAGTAAACGCGTTTTTCTATTAAATCATCACCACCGACCAATTCATTTTGGTTATCAATTCATTATTACATAATTACATTGAATCGAATTACATGCTACATTGGCGTACTCAGTTAATATAAATGGCACAGGTTTTTTTTTTGTATTTGAACGATGGTTTACGTTATACAACATACGTATTTGACATAACTACGCGTTCGGGTGTATATTTTAGTTTAATCGAATGAAGCATGAGCGTTCGGCAGCATGAAGGTTGCATGGGCAGTCGGGCGCCAGTGCGCGTGGCCGTTGTGCCAGAGCAAGCAGGGGGGGTTGGGGGTGGGGTGAGGCAGCGCCGGGCCTGTCTGCCTGCTGAAATATGCATGGGCGTATTACTAATTCGGTAATTCGCAATAGGATAATTAACGACGAAATAAAATATTGTTTCGGATAAAACAGCAGCACATGGAACTTTTAGATTATCATTAACGCGTCTGGCTAAACGATCAAAAATGCGCGAGTGCACAGGCAACTTTGTGGGTCGGATTCGATTTTTAATGAGATTTTTTCCATGTCACGGGCGTTTGGAGAATTTTTTTAATTTTCTAAGGCTTTCGACAACTGATTCTGTAAAATAATTATTTCAAATTAAGTTTTCGCAGTCAACACATTATTCCGTAAACAAAAAATATATCAAAGAATAATTCTAATTACAAAAAATACCAAATATGTAAGAAAATATTTTGTGACCAACAAAAATTGATATCGAAATGTATTAGGAGTAAGTTCTACTAACCTAATATGCTTATTGTTCTGTAAATCTGGATATTGCCGAAGTATTTTGCCAGCTTCGTGTACTTAAAACTTTAGTTCGGTAATTACTGTTGGTATTTAGTTTAACAGATTTAAGTATTGTAATAATTACTCCTACTTATTGTAGAATTTGTTCATACGAACACTATTGCCTGACTTACATGTGTACAAAATTCTCAATAAAATGATATGTGTTTTACGAATATTATTTTTCATTTGTTAATCTATTCTTACGGATTTTATTCCCTAGGCATGATAGAGAACGTTTAGAGTACAAAAGTGTTCATGCAACATAAGTAACTTAAATGTAGTACACAGAAACGTTTTCGTCGCAATTTTTAGAGAACATTTTAATGTACTTGTAATTAAATTATAAATGTTGTACATAAAATCGCAATTAAAAAACTTTCATAAAAATACACTCCAATAGAATATTATATTCACCTCTTTATAAGACGAGATTCAAAATAAAACGAAAATTAAGTTTACTTTTCTATATGTTTTAGTGTTATAGAGAAAAAAACATGCTGTCAGCTTTTATGATTGCAAGTAATTCTCATGGGATCATTCAGTTACCTTTCTGTTGATGTCCCTGTTTGGTTCCTTCAGAATATGCGTAGGTAAAGTGTCTAAATAGGAAATTGTCTCTAAAACAAACAAACACAAGACTGTAAAGAGAACTTTTTAACTTTTACCCTCTTTATATACGAGCGCACGACTCGCTCTAATACGTCACAAACAATTTCGTTCTACACATTTTCATTTCATTTTTCATTTTTTGAAATATGTTACATGTTTCATAATTATTAAAACAGATGGCTTAAAATCATTTTTTTAAATATCGTCTCATTTTCAATTGTACGTCACTTCCAGTCTTATATGCGATATTTGAGTTAGCAAACAAGTTTTCCCTTTCTTACGAAGGCAAATGCCGTAACAAACTCACGATCGACTTATTTTTTAATAGAATCTTATCAAAGTTAACAAATAGTTTTTTTTTCGTATTCGCTTGAATCTTCTTTTAGAATATTCATATTTGAAATACCTTAGGAATATCGTTTTTTTTTTTTCATTTCTTTGCCCAACTGCACCGCGCTCAAGTCTCTGCATGACCAGAGAGGGAAGCATGCAACCCGAGTAAAGGAGCCCAGTACACAGCTAACAGCTTTGAACACCGTCAGCACTTGCTATAATCAGGTCCCTTGTACTAGAGCAACCATCAAAGGGTTTGTGCTAGAGCCACTATCACATCACTGCCAAGGCGACTCCCTCTCCATGATCTCACGCTCAAACCGCTACGAAGCTCTCACTATCCCCGCTACTGACAATCACAACTGCCTTTCCAAACAAACAGCAGAAACCTTGAACAATGTGTGTAACCACCACAACACTTTTCCTCCTGCAGCACCCTCAGTAGCTAGAATAATTATGACTGCTGACCATACGCCACAGATCGGAATGCACAAATATCATGACAATGCTCTTTGCATCTCTTGCTGACTTCACCAGGAAAGTCATCAGTTAGAACATTCAAGATAAAACATCAACTTGACTGACATATTTCTACAGGGTGGTGGATAAAAGAGGAGCGATAATAGAAAATGTTGATGGCCAGAACAATTTCAAGAAGTAAATTAATTTGAGTTTATTACACATTCATTACCATTGTTACTAAATTATGGGAGTACCTCGAGTTTTGTTTAGAAATTCAACCTAGATTGAAAATTGAAAAATTGGTGCAAAGTATAGTCGGATGAAATTAGGTTTTGATATCAGTCATAGGCATAAAATCATAAAAAAGAAGCGTCTGAAAGGAATTTGGAATTCTGAATCTCAACAAAAAAATCTAAGAAATTTGAAACGAATGGAAATCCTACATAGCACGAATGGAAAATCATCGTAGTTGTAAGAATCTTCTACGCATGCAGAGGATAAAGAAGCACATCAGTAAGTCCAACACAAGACGAGAGTGTATAGGGAGTTAAACCATGCAATCATGCCTGATAAACGAGAAGGAATGAAGTTGAAGAAGAAGAAGAAGAAGAAGAAGAAGAAGAAGAAGAAGAAATGTTGATATTAGGAGTATCTCTTAGGTCATGACTGCCCCACGAGCGAGTAAAAGGGCCTCTTTTCCAGTAAAAATGCGTGATGTATTACCACTGTCCGCCTACTTGTCACCCTTCTCCCCTTGCATTCCACAGTTTTGCATCTCAAGCCCTTACGCCGTCCTGTACTAAAACGGTGTAATTACGTCTGTTGCAATGCGCAATAACAGCTGTAAGATATCGTACTGAATATACTACAAACGAAATCTGGAGTAAAAGGAGTCTAGAAACTTTCATCCCCTCACACCAGTTATCCAATAGTAGAACGAAAAAAAAAAACGAATGTGTCCTATAGAAGACTAAGAGAATAATTTCAGACAAATCATGTTGAGCGAATGATGGCCAACTCTTCACCTTCGAACATACCTTCCCAGACCGGAGAAGAGTTGCAAGTGGACCCGGTGATAAGGTTTTAAGCCCGCACGCTTAAAAACTCCAACATCTATAATTTGGCCGCAGGCAGCACAGGTTCCTTTCAATTTTCGCGTGCATCGGAAATTAGTAATTACGTCTAATCATCGCGACCTACTACGCTGAATACATGACCAACACAGCTACTAGGAGTTCCAGGGAAATCATCGGTACCTGAGAGACCATTGGACAGAGGGTGGGGTGTGGGTGGAGACGGGGGGCGAAGAACGTGTGGGCAGCGGCGTTGGAAGTTGGCGGCGGGGGCGGGGGCGGGGGCGTGGCGTGCGCCGGGCGTTGTGGGCGGATAAGAGCTAATTACGGGTGCAGAATCATCGGCTACCGCTGCGCTCACATCCTAAACGCAGTCGCTTTAGTTGGCAGGTGTGCCCTCGCTGTTCTCTCGCCTGTCCCCACCGTCGCCTCTGAGAGTGGAAGGCCGTTGCGGCCCCAAGCACATGGATGGAGCGCGGCGGGGGCGGAGGAGGGAAATGGAGTGGTACGAGCCCGAATGAGAACGGATGCGGAAGTGTGGTAGGGTGTGATATGGTACAGGCGAGGTACACGTAGGGTTCATGCAGGGTTCACGCGAGGACGAGGAGTGGTCCTAGCGGAATACTAGCGGGGTCCAGGCGGGGTCCAGGCGGGGTCCAGGCGGGGTCCAGGCGGGGTCCAGGCGGGGTCCAGGCGGGGTCCAGGCGGGGTCCAGGCGGGGTCCAGGCGGGGTCCAGGCGTGGTTCAGGCGTGGTGCAGGCGCTGTTAATTTGGGGTCCAGGCACAGACGAGGTAGGGCTCAGGCGGCCCCGAACCTCACAACAGGGCGGGCATGACGGACGGTCCGATGGAGGGGCGTGGGTTAGGAGCGGGGCGGGGCTATTCGATACATGCCTCGCTGGCGGCGCTCTGGGAATTATGTGCCGCAATATGCGCTCGCCGCGCGCTGCCTGCCCGTCCGCCCGCCCGCCCAGGAATGCGCCGCCCCCGCCCTCACAACCCTCACCGCCCGCGCCGCCGGCGGCACCTCTCGCGACACGCGGCTCGCAGTGTAGGCACGGCGGTGCACTGGCGGGCGGCGGGGGGCGGAGGAAGGGCGTTTTGGCTTCTGTCGGCACATTCCCGGGAAGAATTTAACGGTCAAAAAATATATAATAAAATTTATTAATTAGTTATTAATATTATGTTTAGAAGGAATTACGATTCCATGCGACTTTAACTTAACGTTCGTTCTTTGTGCAGTAATTTCCGGTATGGACTTTAACTTCCACACTTAAAAATCCTTCCTTACTTTGCAGTGACTCATTTTTTCCAATATGGTGTCCATTAAAAGTAATGTAAATGAGAAAAAATCTATGTCAATATTTTCATGGAAATACAAATTTTCGTTGCCCATGATAGCGAAGATTTCTAACGACTGAATGTCTCACCGTCCGTGAGCCACTCTAGCGCCTAAATTATTCTCAGAATTTTAATTAAAATCCATAGCTTTTAAATAATACAACTGATGTCGGGATCCTTACATTTAAAACAAATCATTCGATTTTTAAAATACTTTACAAGAAACCCTGACAACATTTTGGAAATCTTATCAATTGCTTTCCGCTTAATTTTATGCACGAAGAGTGAATGGTCCATAAAAATGGCGCAAGTCCTATATCGTTAATGGCATGCATCATCAAAATATAACATATTTATTTATTTTTTGATTTCTCCCCACAATTACATTATTACAGACAGAAATTGTTTTATTAAAGGCATTTTTCTTCGAACCACATCTTAAAACACGTCCTCCCCATTTTAAAACATAAATGATTTTCTTGTAATTTTGCACGAAATATTAATCAATATGAAAACAAGACTTTCTCAAATACGTCTCCATTAGTTTGCTGAAGTGTAAAATTTACGTAGGCCATACACAGATGTAGATCTTATTTTCATTAATACCTTTAGAATTTTGAAAACTGAATCTGTTTTACGTCTTTAACTTTCAATATTAAAGTTAGAGATTTATTATTAAATTGAATTTATTCGCGAGTATTCGATTTTAAAACCATTTTATGTACGCATTTTTGAAAATACTGTTTTTTCCGTAAATTTGTTTGAATTACAGCAATGTTAGGGGTTCGTTGTAGTATAATGAACGAATAAATTACTAAATCTCCGAGGTTTGCACTACAGTTACTCGAAGCGCTAAAACTCGAATCCCATTTCGGTATTTTTTCTTTAAACTATTAGTAAAAGAGCACAAAACATAACATACAGTGACTGGAAGCAATCTTCGTTCGAACTTCTGGTTTTCAATACACCAAAGGTCTATTTTTTTAGAACCTGTGAGCTTCATTTGATTACATAATTTGTAAGAAATGTCTGATATTTTAGTATAATACTAAAATACCTCATAACCATTATCAGAAATACGACGAAGTTTGTGTAGTTGCAGCGGTAGGTTTATGCAGGCAAGCTGTTTTGACACAATAAAATATTGTAAGGTAATGATGTTAAAAAAAATTACTTAAAAGTCAAAACGAAAATTATAAGACTAAGAAGACACTGAATAAATTATGTAATTAGGTATTGTTTATTTTGAACCACGCAATGTTTGGGAAGATGCAGTCGAAAATTACGAGACATATTCTCATTCAAAATAATAAAGTTCATTGACACGCTGGATACTTATTGTACGGTGTAGTATTGAGTAAATAGGTAAGAGTCGAATACCAATGCACTTGCAGTACCCGTTGAATACCAATGAGCCGCGAAGGATACATTATTAAAAACCCAAATTTTTCAGTGTCAGAAATGTGAAGCAAAGTAATGGTTACCTTGATTCATATACCAAACGGTTTAAATAAAACATGTGTTGTATTGTTTATTTGCAACTGCGTCCATACAGAAACACATGCACAAATTCTACAATAAACTTTTGAAAACACTGCCTATTCTGTTTTTAAATTCTACTCAAGCAATAAAGCAGAAGCCGAACACACAAATTTACTTTCTAATTACCTAATATATAAATAGCTTTTCTGTAGATATCAGAATACCTAATATATAAATAGCTCTTCTGTAGATTTCAGAATATACTTTTTATTTTTTTAAAGTTTATATTAACTATTTCTTCAGATTAAATTCGATAGAATTAAACATTTATGATAATACAAATCAACGCGTTCGTACGTCTTTTGTATGAAATGATTTATAAACCGCATTGTTTGGTAAATATCACACGAAACCGCTTTTCGAATCCACCAGAGTAATGAGCCAAGAATCCCAAAAGAGCAAACACAGCTCCGCGACCTCCTGCTCTGCCGCAAGGGCCCTGTCCGGTGCCATGTTCAGGACGATGCTTCGCCCAAACGCCCATTCTCCCCGCCCAATCGCCCCGCGCGCCCAAGCGCCCAAAGAGGATCAATGACGCGCCAGGTCAGCGAAACGGCAGCCCGCGGTCCCAGCGCCGCTGCTCTCCACCCCCCTGCACTCTCCGGCCCCTTCCCAACCCACTCCCTACCATCCCTCCCCTACCCTCTCCCTCCTCCTTCACCCCCACGCTCGGTCTCTCCCCCTTTTCGTCTCCCCAACCAATGTATCTCTCATTCCCACACCGTTCCTTCCCCCCCTTCTCCTTCGCACTCCTCTCCACTCCCATTCCCACGCTTCACTCCCTTCTATTCTCAAGCCTTCTATCCCACTCTACCTCCTCAATCCTATCCCTTTCGACTTCCAATTCCATCCCAAACTTCACATCCATGTTACAGTAGTCTTTTTTCATCTCCCTTCTACCTCACCGTTTCACTAAACTCATCTCTTCATCCTCTCCCTCACCCCTCTGTGCATCCAGGAGTCGGGTTGTGAAAGAACTGACCCCGAGTTGGGATACAGTAACCCCGCGTCACGGCTCTCTGAAAATGTCACGAAATGCAGGGGAGTCTTTTTTATTCAACGTCGAAAGGAAAAGGTTGAAAATATCCGAATTATCTAAACTTTAAATTAACCAAAAATGCGTTTTGTAAAAAAATATATTTTGTATTAAGTTTTCTTCTCTCCCTCTGCGAAAACCAAGCACAAATCGTGCCTTGCGCTGACACAAACTACGTTCTCGCAAAAACATATTGGTTTGGAAAGTTAGGCCATTTGACGTAGCGGTCATCATCTTCAAAAATGCTGATTCTTAACAATAACTCAAGCAACTGACACATTGGGTGATTACGAAATTAACTCAATAATCGACTAGTATCATTACAATAATTCTCTGCAATGTACTATTAATATGTCATAACTGACGGAAGATTTTGAGATAACTTTCAAAGTTTTACGGTGTATTCTTTAGCGATTCCGCAAAGCACTGAAAACATTACTCTTAAAATAATTACATCTGTGCCTGAAGATGTCATAAAATGTACGAGATAATATCCAATTGGTGGGTATGAACACTAAAAATATCAAATCATAAACTTGAAGAACTAACGGATAATATTTCAATTGTTGTTTTGAGGAGAGTGTTTCAAATTCATAAAGAGTATCGTTCATTTTCGTGTTCTTAGGCCAACAAACAATAAATACGCTTAGTCGCATGAATAAAATCAGTGTCCATTTACTCTATTTCCGTGAACTGAATTTTTTACAACACTTATTTTCTGAAATGGTTCATTGACCTTTATACATACGTAAGAAGTGTATAAGGAAAATCAAACTTCAAACATTATAGTTACAAAACGTAGTATAATGCATTTACTCATGTCTTAAGTATATTTTATAGCTACAATTTATTTTCATGTTCAATGCAATGAAACTATTATTTATTTTAAACATTGATATTATTGCTTTCAATCAAAGCTTTTATCAACATCAAGTTATTTTGCGCTTTTATACGAATGATAAATGATTTTATTAAACTCATTGACGTCACCAGATAACTCTACATCGAACAGAATTCTACTCTTATTGTTCCATTTAACTTCTGATATCTGGATCGTCTTTTTCTGTCAACAATAATATCTCGTCTGCTTACATGACGTACACTCCTTCCCCTCAGAAAAATCACGTAGTCTCTCTAATTCTTCAACATTGTCTCCTGTCTTCCGCTTATATATCACCACGCAACCCCCCTCCATAGGTCACCATTCCTCATTCATCAGCGAGCTCATGTATTCGCCCTCATCCGTCATTCCACAATTTTCGGTCGTTTGCTGCCTTGTCTCGGCACCTCCCCCCTCTCCCATGACGCGTCCAGCCCTCACGTCTCGTTCGCCCGCGCGACTAAAGAGCGGTCGCGGATTAACCCGCCCGTCCACCCCACCCCCGCCACATCCCGTCCGCCCACGCCGCCCGCCCGCCCGCGCTTCCCGTACGGACGCGCCCGTCTCCGCCGGCCGGCGATTAATATTTTTTCGCAGCACCTGCTCGCGGACGACGCGACGTGGCGACCGCGTACATACCCACCCGCCTGCCCGCCCGCGCGAGCACACACTCATCCAGCGCGCAGGAAACAGGAGGCCGGAAGCCCACACGAAATACCGCATCGCACCGCGCCGCGCCCGGGAAAACATTTACATTGCGGGCGGGCGGGCGGGCGGGCGGGCGGCTGCCAAGAAATAACGCGCGGCAGCAGCGACAGCCCCACAAACGCTGCGCTCGTAATTCGTTCGAGCGCCCGCTCGCGCTGACGCACTCGCGTTCGCTGTCCAGGGGAAGCACGGTGAGTGAAATCGGGGGGGGGGGGGAGGCGCAGCGGGGTGGAGCGGAGAAAGACAAGGTGAGGCCTAGTGAAGCGGAGAGAGGCGGGATGGAGCTGATAGAGAGGCTGAGCGGAGAGGAGGAAGACAAGACGAAGCGGAGAGAAGCGGGACGGCGGTGCGGAGCGGAGGAAGACATGACGAGGAGGAGAGGGGTGGGGCGGGGAGTGACGGGGCGGAACGAAGAGGGGCGATGCGAAGCGGAGAGGGGCGGGACGAAGAGGAGAGAGGCGCGGCAAAGCGGGCAGAGGCTGGACGGAGCGGATAGAGACGGGACGAAGCAGAGAGAATGGAACTAAGCGGAGCAGAGTTTGGAGGACGGGCGTAGCGGAGAGTGCCGGGGTGGCGCGGAGAGAGACGGAGCGGGTAGGAGAGACCTGGGCCGAAGCGGTGAGAGGGGAGCAGAACAGACAGTGAAGGGCCGGTCGAAGCGCAGAGTGGCGGGGCGGGAAGGAAAAACGGGGAGGGGCGCAGAGAGCCGGGACGGAGCGGGGAGATGCACGGCGAGGCGGAACGCGCTGGAGCAGAGGGAGACGGGGAGGAAAGGAGGGGGAAACGAGTGAAAGGTGAAGTGGCGAGCGGTCGGCCGCTCTGCAAAATAAGCGCGAAGTCACTTCTGACAGCTTGGAAACACGAACGCTCGCCGACGAAGATTTAAACGAGGGCCGATAAATTTAATTGATGGCGACACGTATTTCACTCTGCTAGTATTTCTGAGAACCATTTTTTGTTGCTGGCAACTGGATTTCATTGAAAGTATTTTGTAGAATTTTTTTCTCTTTGAAAGTTATTCATTTTACTAGACAGATTTTCGAGGTGCGTGTCACAAGTGAATTGAAATTTTACTATGTTATAAGTGTTCAGTAATTCATATTAATAATTATTATTCTAATTATTTGATGTATATATAAATATACATTAATAAATAATTACATACTTACGATTGAACAATTAATTTCTTCAAACTGTGTTAATTAGGACACATTTCCAATAACGTTACAGATAATTATTGTAGTTTAAATACTCTTGTCTTCTACAATTATATATTTATTGAATATTGTGAAATAAGTAAATTTTTTAATTCTGATAACGTTCAAAATCATCAGGACCTCTTATTTCGTTGCGATAACAAATTTATATGTTCCTCACAAGTTTCTTTCATTATTTCAATTCACCGATAGTATTCCCCAAAGACCATTGAAAATAATCTGTCTTATCTCCTATTCCTTCTGAACATTGAACACAAACCCAACCCCCGCGACCTTTGAAAGTCAACCGCCATTGGTGGGTCGTGTGCGCCCGGAAACAATTGGCATCGCCCCCCCCCCCCCCGCCTCGACGCGCTCGGGGTCTAAGCTCCCGGAATAGGAGCGCAAGCGCGCCTTTATCCGCGTCGTAAAGGAACAGCACGAGGCAATCCCCGCGATCATCTGCCAGCGCCTGCTCCACGCGAGGTCTGCCTTGCGCTCCGGACCCCCCTCTCCCACCCCCTCTCCAACCCCAACAGAAAACGTGCCTTTTTTTTTTGCTTTCTTCATGTACTACTGAATTGATTTATCGATTACTAGTGATTCCGGGCGTTCAACGGCTAAGGTAATTGGTCCCGTATTTGTAGTGCATGATTTTGCTTGTGATGTGGCGCTGATCTTTCCTTGCTGGATGGCGAGATCCGGCACCGACCTACCGACGGGTAGTGGGCTTTCTTCCCAACCAGAGATCTCTCACCTGCGGGGATTGCTCCGTTCAGGACAAGCTCTAAGCTCCCGGTTTCTTGCCATGTGTGGAAGTGTAATGCATGTAAGTGTAAATGTACGTGTACGTACGATAGGATAGAACAAGGCAGAGAAAGGAAAGATAGCGCGCGGTCCGTGGACCGTTTGTTGGGGTATTGCTCCGGCGTTTTCCTGATGTTGATCAGAAAAAACATGTAAAACTACCAATCAGAGCAGCTGGTCGCTAGAAGTATCCTCCAGACTGCGGCTACATAGTTAGTGTCGAAAATGCGGCCACAGTCGGGACTCGAACACCAGGGCATCCCGATCAAGAGCCACTGCAGTGTCATGATGCCCTGAGCCACCTCTCCTGTTACGAGTACGACTGGTATTGAGAATGTATTGTTCTGCATGCATATCGATTTTGCGACAGAAAAATGTGTGCAATTGCGTTTTGTAATTTTCTAAACTTGACGTCTGAGAAACAAAGGTATGGAAAGTGACGCCCAAAGATTAGCTTTTTATTCTCGCATAAATTATAGCGTTGTATTAGTGAAGTGAAACGTGTTACAGTGGCGATAATTGATGTATAATACTAGGAAGAGAGCTAGTGTATGGTAGTAGTGATGGCAGTGCAGGCCATACATTTTTAGGCCTCCTGATTTACTTTCACCTGAACGGAAATTTAATTATTCAGTCGAAACCGCATACTCTTGTCATCAGACGTCATTTGTGACCTTTAGACAACGAAGCAAAGAATTAAACTGAGCATATGGATCCAAAAAGAAACGAGATTTACCGATCGGAACGACGTAATGTTATCTTACTTTTAAATTGGCTAGGATTGCGTTGTACAAGGGTGTATAATGGAATATCTCTTTTAATCGATATGAGATATTTCCGCTCGGATTCCAGAAGAGGAGGGGTCCTGTAGACAACTACCATTTCTATAGAAGCCATCGGGATGGGCCCGAAGCGATAAACAAAGAGTTCGGAGTCTTTACTTGAGGCAACGATCAGGATCAAGTCAGACCTGAATACGCTGAATACATGAAGAGATCATAAAGTAACTTACTGAATTTTATGACCCGTTAGATGTGACCTCAGTGGTTTCGTTTAAGCAACGTGAACTGTCTCTGAACTGGTCGGCTGTACAACCGTCACGGTTAACAAAGTCCGTACTGCAGTGCAATAAATAAATAGCTTCTAATTAATTTAAGCCTTTCATGAACCATTCACTCCATATTAATCACTAATAAAATCGGAAATCGCGCGAGCAGTTTTCTGTTATGTGCGCCAGCGATCAAAGCAATTGAGACAGCAAGAAGCACTGCCACGGCGATGCCCCGCCTCCGCTACAAAGCTTTGCGCGCAGTGCTCAGAATCCAGGAGGACGGGGTTGGGAGACGCGAGCCATCGGACTGCGTGAGCCGTTGTGGGGAGGGGAGCTGTGGAGACAGCGGAAGGAGCGGTGGGAGTGGGACGAGAGGCGGAGCGCAGAGTGGTGGGGAAACGCGAAGTGGGTGACGGTGGGGTGGGTGCGGTATTGGGGATGGGAGGGGAACGTCACGAGGACAGGAGTTAAGTGGTGGTGGAGCGGAATGGAGCGGGCATGGGTCAGCGGCGGTATCGGGTAGTGATATCGAGTGAAGGTATCGGATGTGGAGCGAGTCGATGGGTATGCGTGGGTGAGCGTGGGCTGACGTAGGGGGTGAGACTAGTCGACAGGGGAAGCGGGACTGAAAGGGGAGGGACCAAAAGGGGGGGATGGGCGGATCGAGCAGGAGACAGTGAGACAGGTGAGGGTTATACAGGCAGAGATGGTATGAAACGCGCGAGGAACGGGACGGAACAGGTGGGAGTCGGGATGGGATAGGCGGCAGCGGCGGCGGAATGGAACGTGCAGGCGCGAAGCGGGGCGGGCAGGGAGGGGGACAAGGGTGCTTGGAAAGGACAGAGTGGCGAACGAGGTGGAGAGTTGGGGATGGGTGGAGGGGAGCAGGGTGGTGGCTGGATTAGGTGGGGCTGGATGGGGTGGGGAGGGGCAGGGTTGTTCGTGTTCCGACGGGCAGCGTGGCTACAAGCAGGGTGGAGGTGGGAAGCGGAGAGGTGGTAAAAATGGAGTGAAGGCGGAATGAGGCGAGGCGGAACATGAGTAGCAGGCTAGGCGGTGTGAAGCGGTGTGGAGCGGTGTGGAGCGGTGTGGAGCGGTGTGGAGCGGTGTGGAGCGGTGTGGAGCGGTGTGGAGCGGTGTGGAGCGGTGTGGAGCGGTGTGGAGCGGTGTGGAGCGGCGTGGAGCGGCGTGGAGCGGTGTGGAGCGGTGTGGAGCGGTGTGGAGCGGGGTGGAGCGGTGTGGAGCGGGGTGGAGCGGGGTGGAGCGGGGTGGAGCGGGGTGGAGCGGTGTGGAGCGGTGTGGAGCGGTGTGGAGCGGGGTGGAGCGGGGTGGAGCGGTGTGGAGCGGTGTGGAGCGGTGTGGAGCGGTGTGGAGCGGTGTGGAGCGGTGTGGAGCGGGGTGGAGCGGTGTGGAGCGGGGTGGAGCGGGGTGGAGCGGGGTGGAGCGGGGTGGAGCGGGGTGGAGCGGGGTGGAGCGGGGTGGAGCGGGGTGGAGCGGGGTGGAGCGGGGTGGAGCGGGGTGGAGCGGGGTGGAGCGGGGTGGAGCGGGGTGGAGCGGGGTGGAGCGGGGTGGAGCGGGGTGGAGCGGGGTGGAGCGGGGTGGAGCGGGGTGGAGCGGGGTGGAGCGGGGTGGAGCGGGGTGGAGCGGGGTGGAGCGGGGTGGAGCGGGGTGGAGCGGGGTGGAGCGGGGTGGAGCGGGGTGGAGCGGGGTGGAGCGGGGTGGAGCGGGGTGGAGCGGGGTGGAGCGGGGTGGAGCGGGGTGGAGCGGGGTGGAGCGGGGTGGAGCGGGGTGGAGCGGGGTGGAGGCGGGTGGAGCGGGGTGGAGGAGCGGGGTGGAGCGGGGTGGAGCGGGGTGGAGCGGGGTGGAGCGAGGTGGAGCGGGGTGGAGCGGGGTGGAGCGGGGTGGAGCGGGGTGGAGCGGGGGTGGAGCGGGGTGGAGCGGGGGGTGGGGCGGGGGTGGGGCGGGGTGGGGCGGGGTGAAATCGGCTGGAGCGGGGTGGAGCGGGGTGAAATCGGCTGGAGCAGGGTGGAGCGGGGGTGGAGCGGGGTGGGCGGGTGGCGGGGACGGGGCGGGGCGGGTGGCGGGGACGGGGCGGGGCGGGTGGCGGGGGACGGGGCGGGGGCGGGGTGGGGTGGGATGGGATGGAGGGGGCCGGGCAGAGCGGGAGGTTCGGGCGTGGGATGGGGAGCTCCGCAAGGACGGCGCTTCAGCCCCCGCGGAAAGCTGCGTGCGCCGCCGCCGCCGTCGCCGCCGCCTCGCACAGCGCTTTTGTTTCGAGGGCTGCCGCGCTCGTGTCGGGTCGTAAACGCGGATTTGCGCCGTGTTCCTTATCTGCGGGCGCGATTACCTCCGCGGGGGCGGTCGCCTCCGCGGCAGCGTTCCGCCCTCCGCCCGCTCGAGCGCGGGCGCGCCGCCGCACAAAGACTCCGCGACAAAGCTCGCAATTTTCCGCGCGCTTCTCCAAGCCAAATCGGCCGCGGAGGTAGTGAGGAAGGGGGGGGAGGCGGGGAAGATGGCGGCGGTTGAGAACTTCGAGGATGCGGCTGCGAGAAAAAGATGGCGCGGCGGGGGGAACGGGGGCGGAGAGGAGGAGAGCTGAAGATTGCCGTGGAGAATAAGAAGGCGCACCGAGCGACTAATGTGGACGAGCGAAGGAAGACGCGGATCGTAAGTAGTCGAGTAAATAGCGCAGGCGGGGGCGGACGAAGGACGACAGTTGCAATCTTGCGTAAGGGATTCAAGTGTTCACCCTTCTGTACGTTTGTGCTTGTAGCGTTTTAGGTAAAGACAGACCACACCGAGCAGCAAAAGAATTTATCATTTTACTACTACCCTGCCATGTCGTATGTAAGTTATGTGCACTCGGTCCAGACACGGACGACACATGCTGCAAATTATGGCGTGAAAGCGCTGAGGGAGATAAGTGATACTTTATCAGTAATGATAAAATGAAGCAAAGGTTTAAACATAATATTTAATTTTGGGATAAACATTTATTACCAATATTAAATCTCACACTTCTTCAGTTTTTTCTTACAATGCTCTGAAAGAAAATTTCCTTTCTTTTCAACATTACTGAATTTCCACTGCATGAACACTTATTCCCTTTTGTTTTCGACCATTAACTTTCCGGCGGCGCGCCTTTAATACTCATTAAAGTGGGAGGCGTGGGAGCACTACATGCTCTCTCAAGGAAACAGTTTTTTGCAACTTCAAAGAATTAAAACTCACAACTATTCATTATATTTTTAATGTTAATACATTTTACAAATCACAGAAATGGCCAGTTTTAGGTATAGAATAATAAATAATACGTTGTTTCAGAAAACCTTATAAAACAAAATATAAAAAAGAAAATAACTGTAAAATTGATATTAAATTAATTAAATGAAGCAGTCTACTGTCCATAAATTTTAGAAAAGCATGAATTGGTTTTTGATCAAGGCGTTTCCAGTAACCCAAGAAAACGTCTGATACCGACGCTTCTGTTACCGAAGTTTCATCCCTTCAGCAAAGAGAAAAAAAGAAGTCTACAAGTATTAGGAAAATATCAACAAAAAACTGATCTTAGATTTTGCTTATAGCGATCAAAAATACATGTAAATGAATAATCTGGATAAGTAAAATGGTCGTTACGAATACTAAAAATTCATGAGTGGGAGCGGTAGAGCACGAAATGCTGCAGTCAGGACTTACCATCTTCAAATCTTCTTTACGACTGATAGGAAGAGGGCCAAGGAACGTAGATTCTCGCGTTTCGTTTAGAATGTTGCCAAGTGAGACTGCTGACATGTAAAATAGACGTACTCTGTTTGAGAAGAGTAACAGCACAAAAGCAGTACGGACGACGCCGCGCACCCGCCGGAAGGCTAATTATAATAAATAGGGGTGGAATCACCGCGGTAAAAATCTAAGTGATCTAAGTGGTACAAAGAAAAGACATTGGGAAAGACGAGTGGAGAAAAAAAATAATCTTGAAGAAGAAGCTAGCTTTTTTTGGAAAGAAAGATTCACACATAGGTAGGATTACAATTAACGTATTGGCGGATAACACTGTCCCCATTTGTTAACATCAATACCGATGCAACAAGTCACAAAATACGACACGATGTCAGAATGAAAGTGCAATATCACTCACAGCCTGCACGCAAATGCAGCCATGACGCTCAACTTCGATCATAAGGGGCTGAGTTGTGAGAGGCTACGTCAAAAGCTGCACACCTTGTGCTCGCATGCAGAATAAAAGTGCAGCACAAGGGGCCTAACGCACTGCTCTGCTTCGCTGCCTTCGGGGCCTGCTGCTCTCCAAGCAAGTGGCGCCATTAAGAGCTTAGCGTGACCCGCGCAGAAATCTCCTTGAGCTCGCAGCGCACTCCCATAGGAAGCGCGCACGACGTAGTAGGGTGGATGTAAAGGGAAGGGGAGGGGACACTGATAAAGAGAGCGGCGATGGTCGAGCGCTGATGAGGAAGTACAGCTTGGGAAGGGTGCTACGAAAGAAGTGACGCGCGAGGAGTGAAGGGAAATAGTCGAAGCGAAATGGGTGTCGCGTGATGGTGGGAGGATGGGAGACGGAAGTGAGCAACGAACGCAGCGTGAGGCAAGGTGAGAGTAGGGACGGGCGCGCGGGACGGGCGCGCGGGACGGGCGCGCGGGACGGGGCGCGCGGGACGGGGCGCGCGGGACGGCGCGCGCGGACGGGCGCGCGGGGACGGGAGCGCGCGGGACGGGGCGCGCGGACGGGCGCGCGGGACGGGCGCGCGGGACGGGCGCGCGGGACGGGCGCGCGGGACGAATGAGGTGTGATGTGTGAGGAAAGAGGGAGCAGGGACCGGACGTAATGAGAGTGGGATGGGCGCGGGGGCGGTTGGGTGCAGGACATGGGAGGGCGATGGGTGCGGCTGGGGCAGGAGGTTCTGAAGGAGCCGGTGTTCTTCCCTGTAGACGGCGCCCTGGCTCCGCTCCTTTGTTCCGCGCTGAGTGATCGGCGTCCCGTGGGATTGTCGCCTCCCGCGCTCGTCCTCCACTCCGCACCTCCTTCCGCTGCCGGCGCTTCTCTCCCACAGCGAGCACTCCCGAACAACTCTCGTAGCTGGTGCATTTTACTCGCGATATTTCAAGAACGTGCTTTGTACTCATTTAGCTCAACGCATCACAGTGCGCTCTTCAAAACTTTTAATTTTAACGGTCAAAGCGAAACAAATTTCGTTTCAGACTCTCGTAGTATGCGAAACCATTCTACGAGTACGATGACAGTCCGAAACACACAAAGGAGGGAGGAGAATAAAAAGAAAATACCTAAGCAGTTTAGACATTGAAGTTCCTGACAAACCGATAACCACTGATGCCACGAAACCAAATCATATTTTATGTAAACATTCAATGCACTTATCCAGAATTAAATTTCATATTTTCCGGATAAGCAGTTTTTGCGTTGGCAGCATGCAACATGCCGTGAACCATAACACTTTCGCATCAGGCCATTGTTTGTCCAATCTCTATTAATAACGGAACAAGTTCTCCTTTTCTCGATCTGAATCTAAGACACATCTTCGATAGAGTTGTAGTCAAGTAAACGGATTATTGTAATCAATGTTTGTCATATCATATGGTCGTTAATGTAAATCAGTAATGATTTTTCATCATAATATCATTACTTTATGAATAATATACTGTCTATTGTTGAGAATTCTCAATCACACCTGACCAAACGTATTAATCGAGGTACCACATTACAAAGTAATTCAAAATCGTGTCCATTCCTGATCGCTTCGTGGAAACTCCAGTTTTCTCTTGTATCCAGGCCTTTTTGATTGCTTGTGGTTATTTCTAGTTCGATTTCTATTTCGAGTTCTAGGTGTTTTTGGCACCTCTAAAATGGTCGGAAGCTGCATACTTTTCTTTCCATTTCTGTGCGCTTTGGAAATTAGTTATAATACTATTTTTTTCTTCAATTATATTGCGGTAAATTTTGGAATTCGCACCGATAAGTGTTTCCGGAGTAGTGGAATGGCATTGATATGAGGACTCATAACGAATTTTTCTTAGAAACTCATTTCGTACCGTTTGCAGTTTAGTTACACTAATTGATCATATATTTTTAATAGAGGCCAATGACAAACTCCTAGTAGAACGATCGTAGACTGTCAACAACTGGATAGATAAGTACATTAAAGAGATAGATGGATGTAGTTTGACAAATACATCGATAGATTGATAGATGGATCGATAGATATATTGACATATCGATCGATCGATTGCAAGGGATGTAAGTAGGCGGCGTAAAGAGGATTGGCGTATAGTGCATCATTTGGAAGTTAAGTTCATGGAATATTCCGTATATGGGAGTTCGGTAATCAGCTATATAAAAGAAGAGTAATAAAGAAAGAAATGAGATTGTGATACATCTGCAATGAAAAATTGTGCACAGGATTTTACATTATTGATTTTGTCTTTAAATTGCCGGTCCAAGAAGCAGTTATAGCAAAATTACCTCACGAAAACATCTACGTGATACGCTTGATTCAAACTTACACAACTATTGCTATCATCGTTTGTCACTACCCAAAACATCCCAACATTACACCATTTTTTATCATTTCACCAACCACACCCAGCGATTACTACATCACATTAATTTCAGGTTTCGCCGAGGAAAGTTAATACACAATAGTTAAAGTAGATATATTCGTATGACAGAAGTTGCGATGTCTCTTACATTTCCTGAAGCAAAGACAAAAGTTCAAATTGTGAGCACCAAAGAACGTTTAAAAATTTTCCAAATCAGCAAACACTCCCTCTCGCTGTTCTTTCCGCTCGCCTCGTCATCACGCCCGCCCGGTTCACCGGAGCTGCCTTTGAATCGCGCCAGCGAGCCGCATGAGTAGGATGAGTGGCCGTGCCGGCGACACCCGACGCATCGCGCCGATCACAGAACCTGAGCACGCAGCGATGTGAGAGAAGCCTCCCCTCCCCTCCCCTGTCCCCTCCCTCCATCCCCAACTGTATCCACACATTCCTCCCCTTCGCCCCTCCACTCCGCGACCCCTCATTCTGTTGCTTCACCCCCTCTCGAAGCATTTTGCATTAGCATTTTGCCCCTTAGCATTTTGTATCCACTCATCCTCGCCCCTCCCATTCTCATCCCTTCTTCTCCCCGCCCTTTCTCATTCAAACTGTTCCCCCTCCACCACATCCCCCCACATCTCTACCTCCCATCTTCCACCATTCTACCTCCCATCTTCCACCATTCTACCTCCCATCTTCCACCATTCTACCTCCCATCTTCCACCATTCTACCTCCCATCTTCCACCATTCTACCTCCCATCTTCCACCATTCTACCTCCCATCTTCCACCATTCTACCTCCCATCTTCCACCATTCTACCTCCCATCTTCCACCATTCTACCTCCCATCTTCCACCATTCTACCTCCCATCTTCCACCATTCTACCTCCCATCTTCCACCATTCTACCTCCCATCTTCCACCATTCTACCTCCCATCTTCCACCATTCTACCTCCCATCTTCCACCATTCTACCTCCCATCTTCCACCATTCTACCTCCCATCTTCCACCATTCTACCTCCCATCTTCCACCATTCTACCTCCCATCTTCCACCATTCTACCTCCCATCTTCCACCATTCTACCTCCCATCTTCCACCATTCTACCTCCCATCTTCCACCATTCTACCTCCCATCTTCCACCATTCTACCTCCCATCTTCCACCATTCTACCTCCCATCTTCCACCATTCTACCTCCCATCTTCCACCATTCTACCTCCCATCTTCCACCATTCTACCTCCCATCTTCCACCATTCTACCTCCCATCTTCCACCATTCTACCTCCCATCTTCCACCATTCTACCTCCCATCTTCCACCATTCTACCTCCCATCTTCCTCCATTCTACCTCCCATCTTCCTCCATTCTACCTCCCATCTTCCTCCATTCTACCCCCCATCTTCCTCCATTCTACCTCCCATCTTCCTCCATTCTACCTCCCATCTTCCTCCATTCTACCTCCCATCTTCCTCCATTCTACCTCCATCTTCCTCCATTCTACCTCCATCTTCCACCATTCTACCTCCCATCTCCCTACCTCCCTTGCCTCCTCCCTTCCCTCCCACATCTCCTCCATCGCTCTTCCCCTCCTCATACAACTCCATCCTCACGTCCCGACCCTTCATATCCCATTTCTTCCACTTCCTGTTCCCTCCCATTCCATTCCCTTCCGCATCTCCACCCCTCCCCTAATCCGCCCCCTCCCCCAAATGCGAGGCGGGGACTGGCGAAACGCCGATATCCTCGACGCACCTGCGAAAGGCGCGCGTGGCCTTTCACCTGCGTGCGCGTACGCCCGCCCGGCCACTTGTGTAATTAGCCGCGGAGGCGGCGTTTCCATTTACTCGGCTCCTTTGAAACACGCCCCGACATTCCGACAATCAGTTAGAAATAAAACACGGCCCGCTGATTGCTGTTAAATCTAACACCTGCGAGCGCGCGCCCTGTTTGGTCCATCCGCGCAAGCGACAGAAATAAAAGCAGCGGTCGGGATTCGTGCGCCGCGTGCTAATAAGGTAAACGCATTACGCACTGTTAACTACATGCTAGGCAAAAAAGAGCAGCTTAAAAAAATTATCGAGCTTTAGCCTGCGACATGACACGAAACATGTTAATATACAACGGTATCCTAAATCTATCGGGAGCGGGCGCAGAAAATATGATCACGAGCTCGGAAAGAGCGTTAGTACATGGTAATTCACTGGTGTTTATGTACTTCAATATTAATGAGAGTTCGACTGAAAATTTTTACATTAATTATAATTTTCCCTCTCCAATTGCACTTGTGGATGAAAAGAGTTGAACGAGATAATTTAATCAACGTATTTAGTTTATTTCTCAAAGCATTTTCGTGTTTAAAAAATAAAAAAGATATGTCACATAAAATGTTTCCATTTGCAGCAACGACTACCACGCGGTTAATTACATTTCTATAATTTTTTTCGCTTAAATATCTCTTCGAACTTTAAATATTCCGATAAATATTGGATGAGAAACTTGTTATAAAGTTATTACAGTTGACGTATAATAAAGAATAGCAATTAATGGTCACCATTATTTCAGAAGTAAAACAGAGTGAAAGCATGCAAAAGTGTTCAAAGCCTGTAATTGCGTTATAGTTGCAATGCAACAGAGTCACAAGTATTTAAAATTATTTCAGGGAATTAATTTTATCTTAGGGCCTTCTGATCTTTTCGTTGTGAACTTTCTTTCTAAGGAAGGCATGCCGTATCAACCCTAGATTGTTTTCTCCAATTCAATAGAAAACGTTTTTAAGTAAAAGTCAATAATCCATTAAATACAAAGCTGAAACACCATCGAAAAGAGCATATTACGAATATTTCACACCTCTCTGTCATAATTCAGTACATGACGTTTACCAAAAAGTAAAAAATGGTTTATTTTCATTTTCCAACAATCGACTAATTCCAAATAAAAAGTGAAAAGAAAAAGAGTAAATAAATTAGGTACATAGAAATAAAGGTCATAGGAAGTATTGGAAGTGCAAAAAGACTTGTGGAACAACACGCTGTTTCCGTAAACTTGGTGACTGAAGAGAAACAACCGCTTCGCCGCCCAGACGAGACAGTGAGGCGGCGGGAGCGCCCGGCCAGCTCGCCACGCCACTCCGACGTGTCTATTACTCGCACACGCTGCGTGCTTCTCCGGGGCGGTGAAAGGGCGGGGCGGGGCGGCGGGGAGAGGAGGTCGGGGGGAGGGGCGGCTAAATAACAGAACAGAAGTCGCGCGCGGTCCGCATTGTGCCCTAGAATTAATGGCTCGCCCGAATATACGGCACTGAATAAATCAGGCCATTGTGCCGAGTTTTTAGGATACCAGGTACATGTAAATAATTAAAATGACTAACCAAATAGCAGGTGGAATTTACGGCCTCGCGCTTTGTGCGGCTGCGAGGCGTGGAGACGCACGGGGCGGCAGGGCGGGTAAGCGGCGGGGGCGGGAAAACGGCGGGGGCGGGGAAAATGGCGGAGGTGGGAAAACGGCGGGGGTGGGAAAACGGCGGGGGTGGGAAAACGGCGGAGGTGGGAAAACGGCGGGGGTGGGAAAACGGCGGGAGTGGGGAAAACGGCGGGGGCGGGAAAACGGCAGGGGCGGGGAAGCGGCGGGGGCGGGGAAGCGGCGGTGGCGGGGAAGCAGCGGGGGCGGGGAAGCGGAGAGAACAGGGAAGTAGTGGGGGTGGGGAAGCCTCGGAAGCTGGGAAATGGCAGGAGCGTGGCAAGCGGACCATGGAACGTGGAATGTGGTTCGTGGAACGTGGGTGGAAACGGAGGTGGGAACGGTTGTGGTCAAAACGGCAACGGCGATGGAAACGGAGTGGAAGGAAAGTGAAGACGGGTTAGAGGTGGGGGTGCGGTTAGGAGGGTAGGAAGCAGTTAGGAGGCAGGAATGTTGCCATTAGGCAATTAGGAGGCAGGTGAGGAGGCGAAGAGGTTGCGTGGAGGTGGTGTGGAGGAAGTGTGGTGAAAACGGGTCGGAGTTGTGCAGGTAGCACGAAATAGATGGGGAAATGGCGGCAGACGTTGAATAAGAGTTTATCTGCTGATGGAGAGGAGACTGAAAGGACGCCATAGAAGGCAAGTTGAAGGTGCGAAATTGACGAGAAGGGATAGGAGTAAGGTATAATTAAGTTGAAGGTGGTACGTAGGTGATGTAGTCGGGAAAATGCTGTGGGGTTACCGGAATGAGACTGAACACCTGGCGTAGATAATCCGAAATGTACGGTCTGTAGTGCCCACCGCGTGGTGATGAGATCATGGACGTGGGTGGGAGGTGGGCGGATCAGAGCCGGGAATCCTTGAATTCAATTCAATTCAATTCAATTCAATTCAATTCAATTCAATTCAATTCAATCCTACGTAAAGGGCCAGCGAAATAAAAGGTGAGTGAGAGAATGTGCCCGGGGAGATATAAGCAACAGGGTATATAAAGGGGGCGTGGCCGAAGGAGCGCAGCAGTGGTGGCGATAAAAAAATATCACGCGAAGCGCTCGAAGATTGCAACTGAGTACTACGAAGCGTCATTCTATGTCTGGCCAAGATCTGCATCTACAAAAGAGTACTCTAACACAACGCTAGAATAATTGAAGCTTAAAGAAGAAAGATGCGGAATAACAGAAAATATGTGGTTGATAAGATAAAACAGTCACGAAAAAAATACCGGTTTGAATTACAGCAACAGGTACAGGGAAAATGCGGATTGAAGAGTTGAGAAGACGTTTATGCCATCTGACTTCCCAAATTTCTTGCACCGAAAAAATTAGTTGAAAATGACATCACAAGGAATGTCAGCATCCAATAGTAGAAACAAATCAACGAAGTTGATGAGATTCACGCATAAAAAGGAGCAAATTATATTTTATGAAACTGCTCATGCACAATAATGAATTATGACTACGTTAGGTTACAATATTACCCTCGTGGTCTTGTTTTCAACTTTCTTTGAGTAGTTCCGATAGTCACTTACTTCTTCAGAGAGGAATGGTGTACGGCAATATTTACGCATGGTAGATGCAGCAAATAATTTTCATTCGTTTGTATTTCAATATGAGAAATTGGGATCCAAACAGTGGATGCGCAGTTCCGTCGCGTATCTCTTACTTCTTTTTCCTTTATTACAACTACAGCTCCATCACTTTTGCTCATTCAATCGTCATTATCCCGTTAACAACTCACTCACCTAACTCTGCACTAAGACTTAGGCAAAAATAATAAATTATTACAAGAAGAAAGAATTAAATAAATAGTAAAATACATCTTTTACATATTATTTTCTTCACATTACCTACGCGTTTGAGGTTCAAAAACAGTATTGCAGAAAAGACGAGATCACGCGGTCACCAATTTGCTCTTTCATCTCCTAGCACCTTAGCCGGTTCAAATGAGTTTTATAGTGTTCTGGTATTGGTGAGTCTTCTAGGATATTGAACTCTTCCTGTTTTTCAGATTTCCAGTGTTGATTTGTTTTTTAGAATGTTGGAATGTTCGGATCTTATATTGTATTCGGGTGTTCGTGTTTGTGGGTATATAAAGTTTTTTTTAATTTATAAAAACAATGTTTACATAATATGAAAACTCCTTTATTTTTAAAGACAATGACGTTGCACCGTACTAATCCATTTACTACTTGCAAAATTCAATGTTTAGTAACTATTTAATGATAAATAATGAAATTGAAAAAGGCTCTAGAAGGATTCCAGAGGTTACTGCAAAAAGCGATGTGCTGTGACAATTCGTCTCGGTAAGCGTGAAACTCAATGATAACAAGCAATTTTGAGTTTTTTTCCGCTGCATTTACAGAAATCTCTTTAAGATCCGAACAGAAATCAAAAACAATAAAACAGTGAAATATTATTTCAGCAGTATTCAAAGTACAAGGCCGATTCGCAAACTTTCACCGCAGCATTCGGAATGAGCACAAGAGCCTCCGCGAAGTTACATCTTTAAACGCAGAAACGCAAGCACCCACGCATTACGCCCCGCCGAGTGGAGAACCCCCCCGTTCGATCTAAGTGCACAGTCCTGTCCCGGGCGCCCCGACCCCCGGAGGCGCCGGAGGCCGGGCGGGCTTGCAGTGGTGGGCGGGGAGGAACCTTGCGACCTGAAAACTCGCGGTTCGGAGACGCGCGGAGGCCGCGAGCGCCGGCGAAGGGCTGCGCGCAACTGCTACGCTCGCTCGGCATTCAAATATTCAAATATGTTTCCAACCGCCTCTCGCGGGGCGGAGAAGCGAGTGCGGGGCGGCGAGGCTGGCGGAGACAGTCGTGGATGTAGCGGCGTGTGTAGTGGCAGAGGCAGCGGCGGGGGCGCTGCGGGGGCGTCCACAACACAGGTGGTGGAGGCGGTGGTGGTGGTGGTGGTGGTGGTGGTGGTGGTGGGAGATCCGGAGGCGATGGGGGTGGCGGGGGCGGAGGGGCGAGGGCGGTGGGGGCAGTGGTGGGGGTAGTGGGGGTAGGGGCGGAGGGGCGAGGGCAGTGGTGGGGGTAGTGGGGGCGACGGCGAGGGCGGGGGCGCGAGAGGTGGTGGAGGCGACGGCGGGGGTGGCGGGAGTGGAAAGTGTGGAGAGTGGTGCGAGGGTGGGGAGGCAGTGGTCTTGGCGGGGAAGGCTGGGACCGCGGGGCGGCGGCGGCGGCGGAGCGGTAGCAGTATGCGGTGGATGCGGGGAGAAGAGGGGGAGACAGCTACGAATGCGGGGAGTCGGCGGATGCAAGGCGGGTTTGAGGGGGCGGGGAGACGGTGGCGAGGAGGATGGTGGCGGATGCGATCGAGGCGGTAGCAGACCACGCGGGAGCTGGGGCGCCGCGAGCGGTGTCCGCGTGGGGAAGAGCAGCGGTGGCTGCGCCGGCGAAGGCGCCTAGGGGCAGATCACCGACACTCTTTCACGCTTCCCCGCCTGCGCTCCCCGTCCCCCCTCCCGCTGCCGCCGCACCTCAACCCCGGGGGGAAAGGCGCTGCTGATCGATACTCGGGGACAGCGGCGGCGCTGGCGGCGGAGACGGCAGCGGGGCGGGGTGGGAGGCGGCGGCGGAGACGGCAGCGGGTGGAGCGGCGTGGGCGGTGAAAGTGTTACAGGCGGAATATGCATTGAAGGCTGTGAAGGCGTTCAAAAGGAGGCGATGACACGACTGGAGGGGGGAGCGCGGGGGTTGGAAGCGGGGGCACATCCCGGGCTTGGGAGCGGGGGGCGTTGGCGGCGGGGGGCGTGGGCGGTGGCGACGGAGGCGGAGGCAGCGGCGGTGCAGAGACAGCGGCGGCGGCGGCGACGCCTCAGGAATGTTGATTCAGCCCCACCCCTGCGACAGCCTGTCGTGCATAATTAAATTTTTGGGGCGCGACGCGAGGCCGCGGCGGGCGCCGTCCGCTCTGATTGCCCGTCGGGGGAGGCCGCCGTCCCGCGTTCATGGACGGGGGCGGCGCGCCGTCTGCGTGAGGCGCTAGCGGGTCCAATCGCGGCCTCCTACCTCCTACCTGCGGACGAAGGCCTCACCATCGGCCCCGCAGGGCAAAGGAATCGAAGGCAGATGGCCGTTTCCACACTCCACGGCCCTTGCTCCTCTATCGCTCGCGAATTTCGGGTTGTTTTTTTTTTATCCCTTTCATCCTCGTTAAAGACTGGAATGAGACCCACGAAAAATGGAAAATTCCGGGAAACCAAAATATTGTTGTGTCGAAGGGAAATTAACAAAGAAAATATAACAAGTAATGTGACAGAACGGATAATAATTTCATATACTTGTTACACAATTTGTATCTATTTAGTCTTACGTTGTAATTTTATTTGCATAAATATTCGGTTTTTTAAGGAATAATTTTTACTATTACGTACTTCTTCCTCGTGATCAATTCGCAAATCATTCTTAAGTCAATTGAATAAACTAATTAAACTTTCCCAAAGATGAAGAAAGAATGTAAAAACGTAGGAATGTGATGGAACTAGTTCTATATCAATTTATCATCATTAATCAAGTTCGTCTAGACATGATTACCAACTTGAGGGTCATTTGATGTTGATCTAATGATGCATCAAATGCTGGCACTTCTCTGTCATGAAAAATGTAGGACATAAATCATGAGCAGTAGTGCTGTCATTTTGTCCGTTCTGCAAGTTGACGGATAGTGGTTTATATTCGTAATGTACGTAATCGAATTACGATTTCACAAATAATGCTAATTATTGCGCTACGCTGCAAAACTGCATGATTTAAAAACAACCAATTGTTCTGTATTCAATTAGGACGAAATTAAGACAACGTAAAGAAAAAATTTAGCAAACAATTCGCTGAGCTAAACGATCGTAACTTTTCTTTAAAAAATCGTCCCGACTTCCGACAAGTCAAATCTTGAAACATCAATCAAATCTTGTTACAATAATACCCTAAAGCTTGGGCACAATATCCCTATCCGTTAATGAGTGTTCACGTCTCCGTCTTTAGTTTTTATTTCACTATACATACATATTGCGTAATTCTTATGGGAAAGAGAATTGTACTCCAATTTGGACGATGCATTGTTATTAATTTTAAGGAAATATAATGAGTTTTTGTAAGTTGATTTTAGTTTATTAGTTATTAGGGCAATTAACTCTTGCAACACCATGGAGAAAATGATCTCGACGGGTAAGGGTCGCCAAAATCATTTTAATGTTTGAAATTATACATTAACCCAATATTTTGTCCACGGATTTGCAACAATGACCGGGTGTAAGGAACAAAGTTAAATTGCCACATGCAATCGTTTTTATTATTATAAATAATTCTCACGATCACTTCATTAAATCCATATTTTCTCATTTCCATAAATAAAGGAATTAAAGTATTAAAACATATTAATATAACACGTTAGAATACGTAAAAAAGACAATATAAAACCTAATTTTACCGTTTTTGAAAATTGCTTTTGTTTTTTATTACATATTTTCATTACATTATTCTATTACAATTTGCTTTCTACGGTTCTTACACAAGTGGTGAATATGAAAGTTTTGTTTCACAATTAAAAGGAAGAACATTTGTCATGGATCGTAATGTTGCAGTAATTAAGTTGCATCAAAACAGATGAGGTGTTGAAACGAAGAATCGCAATAATATTAATGGCTGTAAAAATCCTCTGAGAGATTTTCCGCGAGACGCCCAACTCTTACTCAGCCCGCTGACTTGTGAAGCCTGATAGCGAAATAAGCCGCGTCCAGCAATTCCCACGCAAGGGAGAGGCGTTGAGTAGAGAAGGAAGTGGTGAGGAAGGGCGAGCGGACGGCGCCGGGGGCGACGACGGCCCTTCTCGCGCGCACGGCGACGCTTCCGCCCTTCCACGCGCGGTGCGAGCGCCCGCGCAAACAAGCGACCTCGGGCGCCACCGCCACTGTTACAACATACACCCACTCCTCGGTCTCGAAGAACATAATGACACATTGCGACTAAACGTAAATATACAAATACGAAAATAGTTGTCTTCAAGGACATGCTTGATTGAATTTAGTGACTCCGCGCTAATTATTACTGAAGTCATTAGAACCGTAAGTGTAATCTTTTTTTTTCTTCGGGAGGTGGCGGGCATCTTCGTTGCTGGATGGCGAGATCCGGCGCCGATCTACCGACAGCTAGCGAGCCACCGCCTCAACCTGGTATGTCCCACCAGCGGGGCACCGCCACAGTTCGGACACGCTCTAGGCTCCCGACCGGTCTCCTGGCATGTGTGGTAGTGTAGTGCATATTAGTGTAAGTGTATGTAAGTAAAGGATGAAGATAGGTCAAGCAAAAGGAAGGAAACATCCCGTGTGGTCTGTTGCTGGTTTGTTAGGGTATTGCTCCGGCATTCGCCTGGTACAGATCGGAGAAATCACGGAAAACTATCGATCAGAGCAAGTAGAATTTTCCGCCAGACAGAGACTGAATTAGACCTGGCTGTCTAGCTAGTGTCGAAAATCCTTCCACCGCCGGAACTCGAACCTAGGACCTACAGGGCAAAGGCTTTGCAGTGAAATCAGTAGCAGCATTACCCTGAGCCACCTCTCCCGGCCTCTTCAAGAACAAGGGACCTCGGTGCCAAACCGCCTCATCGTCGAATGACACGAGGCATTGTGATTAAAAGTTAATATTTAGAAAACTAAATTTGTTGTCTTCAAAATGTGTTTATTTGGGATAAAAAAGAGAAATGATATTACGCGCAGAATGAAACCGACCGTGAAAAACGTTTACGAATCTGTTGAAAAGTTTCCATGAAAGGTGAGATCATATATTGGTTGCTGAAAGTAAAGGAATAATTGCGCCCAAATAAATTGTTTGAGGATTGCGCAGAGTGCAGGTTTTGACTTTACAGGTTTGCAAAACAATATTTTAATTGCCAGATTTATCATTAAGTGATTAGGGGGTTGAAATCTGTGGAGTGGTAAGAGTAGACGGATTGATTAGCATACGTAGAAACGAATTATTACAAATTATTTTTGGAGACTAGATAAATGTCGGCGTCTTAACAGAGGTCGGTAGTGTAGGAATTTTGAAAGATTTCAAAATGAAAGGCATTAAGCTTTGGATTAGATAAGAAGGCGAACATTCTAACAAGCGTGTTGTACATAGATTATATTAGAATGCAGTTTCATGAAAGTAAACAGCGCAACTGGTCTTATATAGTAAAATGGTTGGAATACATAGGTCTGGGAGACATCTTTGTTGAAATGGTTGGGGATACGGGAACACGCGAGATACAACGGTAAATTTCAGGTAGACATTTGGATATATAAATAGCCAGCAATGGCTCAAAAACGTTCACTATTGACACAAATTTACACTGGATATTGGTAGCTACACTAAGTATGGGATTGTGAAAGTTATGTTCGTACACTTAAAGAGGAGCAAGAGTGCAGGGTGTTGTTTAGGCTCAGGAGGGATGCAACGTAGATTAAAAGACCCAACTGTCAATGGTATTTGGGTGCTTTGCAGTGATATTGGAAAATGGATCCACATCCATTTAAATGCTACCAAAATATGAAGACGAAAATGTATGGGAATGAGAAATTATTGCTTCCGTCATAAGAACATAACATTTGTCGAACCTATTAGGTGTTTACTTCACGAACATATTAGCAACATTTCGGGAAGGTCGACTTGCTTCCTAACACAAGCGTGCCCGAAGGCTAAAAATAAAACAGGATAACCATAACAATCGGAAGAGAAACAAATTTTCATCGCGTTCTTTTCTTCTCAGACATATAGGCATACACAAACATGCTCAGGTGTACTCTAGTACACATGCACACACACATACACACATACATATACATACATACACACACATACATACACACACATACATACACACACATACATACACACACATACATACACACACATACATACACACACATACATACACACACATACATACACACACATACATACACACACATACATACACACACATACATACACACACCCACATACATACACACACATACATACACACACATACATACACACACACACATACACACACACATACACACACACATACACACACACATACACACACATCTTTCTCGGAACGTTAATTCTTGTTCCGTATTCAAGGAGGAAAATGATGGGGACACAAAATAGGAAACTGGTGAGTGGCGGCGGGCCTTGGGCGGGTTCGATTCCCGGTCTTGCATACGTTTTCGGCCTCGCGAGCCGTATTTCTTGCCAGCGTTTAAATTGGTTTCGTGATCTAAAAACGGAAGCAATTTTTAAACGTCCCTTTCCATGACGACAGCTACGTGCGTTTCTTGAGAAGGCGAACATGCGTGGATAACTGTAACGGGAGAGTTTTGGATGTAAAGTTCTCCTGATGCGAAAGGACTCCATGACCAGCCGCTTCCTTCTAACATATTGTGTTAGGATCGTAATATAGTTTTTACCAAAAAATCGCTACTAACTTGTAGCGCTTTGATTAAAGATAAAGTATTGCAAGTTACCATGGTTTCTAATAGTTGTGTAATGAAATGTTGAGGAAGAGGATAATTCTGTTAATAGATATAAGAAGTACAGAGATTAAGAACCTCAGAACCTTCACTCGTAGCTCAGTTTGAATGCATTTGTTCTGGGCTTTCTTGCAAACTTATCACAAATTTACTTATTTTCGTACAATTTTTTTAAGCTTACGAACATATAGCGTGCTGTAATTAGACATTCCCTTTTGCACCTAGGAGACCACTCCGCGGCGCCATCTGCAAATCAGTATTGCATCAGTCAACTACACTGAACAAACGTATTTCACGCATATATAACGAAAAACCCACCTTGGCAAACCCTATCCCTTTGCATGTAGCGCATCTTCCACCATCCACTTCCCTCTCCTCTCCGACCCTTTCTTCCCTCTCCCGACCTCTTTCTTCCCTCTCCCGACCTCTTTCCTCCCTCTCCCGACCTCTTTCCTCCCTCCCCCACCTCTTTCTTCCCCTCCCACCTCTTTCTTCCCTCCCCACCTCTTTCTTCCCTCCCCCACCTCTTTCTTCCCTCCCCCACCTCTTTCTTCCCTCCCCCACCTCTTTCTTCCCTCCCCCACCTCTTTCTTCCCTCCCCCACCTCTTTCTTCCCTCCCCCACCTCTTTCTCCGTTTCCCCACCCCTTTCTTCGTTCCCCCACCCCTTTCTTCGTTCCCCCACTCCTTCTGCTCTCTTCCCTCCGTAACTCCTTCTCTCCCCATGTTCTATAACCCTTCCGCTCTTTCCAGCCCAACATAGTCGTAGGAGCGCCTCGTGGGAAATAAGTGTCATTATCCCACGGGAGCTTCTATCCGTTTTCCATTTCTGAGTCGGTTCATATCGCGATGACCATCCATTCCACCTCCACGCATCGCTTCCCCTCCCTGCCCCTCCCCTCCCCTCCCCGTCCCCCTGTCCCACCCTATATCTTACCCCGATCCGATCCGCGGCACTCTTGTCTCGTCGCATCAGCACTCGTTCAATTTTTACGCTCGCACCCAGGGCGCCGTTCTCTGCGCATTCCTCCCCATCTGGCACTCCGTCATCCGCCTCGATTCTCTGAGGTCAGCTCCACGCACGTTACGGCTTTCCTTTCAGGGCCTCCGTCGCCTTCCTGAACTCCCACCGTTTGGCGCTATTTTCATAGCATCGCGTAATCCTTCTTGTGTTATTCTTCGTTCCATTTCTAACACATAAGGTTTTTTGTATTTTTTCACTACACATATTTGCGTTTAACATTTCCATTCTCCGTTTTAGCACCATCATTCTCATTTTCTCCACGATCCCCTTTCTTGTGTTCCCCTCTTTGTGTTCTCAATCTACCCATGTTCTCGCCCAATTTCTGAAAGTTCAACGTAAATCCCTAAGACATTGTTAGACCAAATTACATTCAATATTTTGCATGTCTAATCCCATGTAAATCTTTTGTTTCTGATTCGCAATGCCTGATTTTATTTTTATCGAAAGTAAAGATGTTTCTTTAGCACTGTGGCCTCATTTTCTGATCTTATCACTTTTCGGATTTCTTTTTGCTTTTCATTATGATTTGCATTTGTTTAAGGATTCCATTTTTTATTGACCAGTTTTTGTAATTCATTTTAGTCCGGCTTCAGGTGTTGTACCCACCAATCTTTAACTTTATCTTTCATCTCTTACACTCTTAGTATATTGTTATGTAATTGTCAAGAGTATCTCAAACAAGAGCCCAATAATATCTCTCTCCCCTCCGTCTCTACTATTTTCTTTTCCCTCTCTCTCTCTCTCGCTATCTATATCTCCTCTCTCTCTCTCTCTCTCTCTCTCTCAATTTTAATTTTTCTTTTGCCGCGGCGTTCAACTACTCTGGACATCCTGTCTTACAATGTTTAACCAACAACTTTCCTTCTCCCTTCAGTACGTAGTTCCCCTCTGTAGAAAGAGCTTATTATATACATTAAAGTTTCTAAAAAAATGTTTCATTTTTATCTCTCTTTGTTCTTTACAGGTTCAATATTTTTCATACTTCAACTAAACTCAATATTTTTCTTTTATATACCTACACCACTAATACAATTAGTGCTTCTCTCTCTCCCCCTCTCATACTCCGCCTCTCTCTCTCTCTCTCGCTCTCTCGCTTCGTGTCTCTCTCACGCTCCGTCTCTCTCACGCTCCGTCTCTCTCACGCTCCGTCTCTCTCACGCTCCGCCTCTCTCTTTCCATCTCTCTCTCTCTCTCGCTCGCTCCCCTCCCATGCCAGAGCCCGCCTGTTCGGGCGCCTGCACGGAAGCACTTTCTTCGTGTGGCGCGCGGGGCGTTTTTCTGGGCGCGGCTGAGCCGAGCGGCGCCTTTCTGGATTTGGGCCAATTTTAATGCGCCCCGAGCGGCGGCGGCGCGGAGGTTCCTCGCAGAAGACGGCGTTGATGGGCGCGGAGTAACGAAGGCCCCGCCCACTACGCTCCACCGCCGTCTCCACTCACGTCGCTCCACCATCTTCACCCCCTACGCTCCACCGCCATCCTCACCCCGCACGCTCCCCCGACATCCTCACCCCCCACGCTCCTCCGCCATCCTCACCCACGACGCTCACCGCCATCTCCGACCATAACGCTCAACCGCCGTCTTCACTAACCTCGTGCCATACCTGGCACAACACTCCACCGCCATCTCCGCCCACCCACCTTTCATCCTCACCCACGCACCCAATGTTCCAGTGCTTCCCGCCCACCCACCTCCATCGCCCTTTTATTTCCACTAATTCCATTGCCTCTCCATTGCCATCTCCAATTCCCTCACGGTAGCACGACCGCAAGGTCTTCTACCACCACCACCACCTTCCCTTTCTACAACACCAACCTGCCTCAGTCTCTCTTCATTTCACCCCACCGCACCCAATTACTGCACAGTCCTCGCCGAATCCCACCGCGCCCATCGGTCTACCTCCAACTCTTCGGAAATTTCTGAACTCTATGCAAAGCAAAGAGGTAACTGTAAATGAATTTAGTTCAATGAACTAAGTTACCAGAAATTCTTATAAGCTTCAGAACTACATTTAAGAACTAGACTTGAAAAACTTTTATCTGAGATAATTCAATTCACTCACGTGCTTGACTCCCTCAATGAGTTTAGTTTTGTAAAGTTTCATTTCAAATAATGTTGATGATTATAATTGCTAAAAGGCAATTCAAAAAAGAAAATATTAGAACGTCGATGTAATTGGTGGTAAAATGTAATTAGGGTATCTGTAACTCATTTTTTTCATTAAAGAAATATATCCCCCTGAATATAGTAGTGGAAGAAAAAATGATTATTTTGTACCACTATTAAGAAATCATCTACACAAAAAGCAAGTAAATCTCTTCAACTGAGCGAGGAACAACCTCACAAAATATTTAAGACAAAAAGTTCACAAATCTATATCACTTATTTTAAGTCTTCGATAAAGTAAAGCGAAATTGTACAATCTCCGGCGTGTAAGGTGACGATGGTTCCGACAGATACCTAACTCTGAAAAAATCAAAAAGCAAATAAACAGTTTCTATTTTCACTGAAAAATGCAAATATTTTATGGCGTTATTCCGCCTATTAACTGCTGACTATTACTAACTACTTACTGACTATTACCCGCTGAGTAATTACGCTCAGAACGTCACTGTTTACGATACAACTGACGTCAGACGACAGCAAAGCTCCAAGGAAGAGGACTCCCACCATTAAATATATGCTACTTACGTGTTTTGTTATGGAATAGGTTTTTATTTTATTTTATACTTTTGGTTATTTAAAGGACTTATGTACTGTGAATTCGTATACATTGTACTTTATTGCAGTATTTGTGATGACTGCACTTGTTAAAATCTATATTTTGTTGCAGTGTCATACGAGAGTATAACGTTTTTGCTACTGCAGTCCACTAGTTATTATACTTCATAAGGAAAATCACGGCTCATGTGCAATCCGCAACACAAATTATACCCCCACTCCGTTACACGGGTTGCCAGAAACATAGGAAATTCGGCAAACATGCTGTAAAGATACTATAAGCTTGTGACCAACATGCGGTAAAGATTCGGTAAACAGGCTGAGAACAAGCGCTTCCTGACTACAAGACAGTCGTGATCGTTCTTTCGGTACTAGTGTAACGGCTGCATGTACAACGTACCGGCGCATTATACATATTGAAAATGTAACAACATGAGGCAGATGTTTCTAGCCGAGGAGACAAAAGAACCGAGAATGGCATTTCCACAAAAGAAATATAATACTTTCGTATAATGCATTCATATGTAATAATGTTTTAGTTTATAATTGTGGAAACATGATTTCTCCCTAATTTGCATTTACAGACCAAACATCTCCTTTCAATATTCCAACATTTCATTATATCGTTCGATTGTCTGCATTTGCATGAGTAATTTCGGTTTTTTCCGCCTGTTGTAACGATCGTTGTCATTGATAGCTATGTAATGATAATAAGAAGCTCTGGTAAGAAACTTTGAAGTTAAATTTTAATTATCATTCATAAAAATGTATTATACTTCTGTAAAATAATATTATATGTAACGTTTGTAATTGTGTATTCGCATGCACACCAGGCGAAGAGGCTCGGGGCGTGGCGCGCTGACTTCGCGTTCGAGAGGACCGGGTTGAATCCCCGTGCCGCCCATCCTGACCGTGTTATCCAGGCGAATGCTCGGATGGTTCTACTGAAAGGCCACGACTGCGAACCGGAGTCGCCAGCCGAATTCGTTAACTACGTCATGTCACAAAGGTTAAGCGAATTCGACACATCGCGGATTCCTGGTTGGGTGACCGACTAGGAACCCTCGTATCTACCAGCGCCGACTCCGACTGCCCTGGATATATAATTGCCAAATAAAAATACAAATATGTATACCTATTACTTGTAATAAACATATTAAGAAAGAGTTATTTCAGACAAACGAAATGTAGCTAATATGAAATATAAAGTGCCGCTGCGCTCTTTCGGTGTGCTAGTTTCGGCCCACTGCTCGCTGACGGCTGCAGCTCCGCCGGCGGTGGCGGCGGCGGCGGCGGTGGCGGCGCAGTTTGCGCGGCGCGGTGCGTGCAAGCGCCTGTTAACGGGAGAGCGGCGTTGTTTAGGGCGCGGGGCCATCGTAATGATGATGATGATGGTGGTGATCAGCGTCATCAACAACGGCCGCTCCCGCGCCGGCCGTCGGCTGGACGTGTATGCGCGCGAGGGCGCCACCGCCACCGACGTCATCGCTGCAACACCGGCCACCGCCGCCCATACGTTCGCCCGCCTGTACGATCGCATCTTCGTCCATAAGTCCGTCCATTCACCCATCCATACATCGTACCTTTGCCCGGACGTACACCTGCCTACCCACACGTTTGCCCATCCGTTACCCGAACGTACACCCCCTCTCCTTCCCGTACACCCCCTCTCCTTCCCGTACAACCCCTCTCCTTCCCGTACAACCCCTCTCCTTCCCGTACAACCCCTCTCCTTCCCTTACAACCCCTCTCCTTCCCGTACAACCCCTCTCCTTCCCGTACAACCCCTCTCCTTCCCGTACAACCCCTCTCCTTCCCGTACAACCCCTCTCCTTCCCGTACAACCCCTCTCCTTCCCGTACAACCCCTCTCCTTCCCGTACAACCCCTCTCCTTCCCGTACAACCCCTCTCCTTCCCGTACAACCCCTCTCCTTCCCGTACAACCCCTCTCCTTCCCGTACAACCCCTCCTTCCCGTACAACCCCTCTCCTTCCCGTACAACCCCTCTCCTTCCCGTACAACCCCTCTCCTTCCCGTACAACCCCTCTCCTTCCCGTACAACCCCTCTCCTTCCCGTACAACCCCTCTCCTTCCCGCCGTACAACCCCTCTCCTTCCCGTACAACCCCTCTCCTTCCCGTACAACCCCTCCTTCCCGTACACCCATAAAACCTCACTCGGTCGTAGCAAACGTTCCTTGCTCGCTCCTAAACACGTTCCCTACATCAATAAACCCGCTGGTTGACTCTAAAAGGCGAATACTGTCTGCTTTCTTAACCCACAAGAAGACGCATTGGTTAGCGGACGCAAGATAGCATGTGCGGACGGAATGACCGCATAATGTTTGCGCTGTGTACTGTCACGCGACATGTAGTACTTCTTACTATCGTATATAGAGTGGCTCACTAAATATATTCATTTGGAAAACATCCTGAACTGTTACAAATATTGAAGCAATGTTTTCAATAAAATGAACATACGTGGTGGCCACTGAAGGTGGTGAAAGATGTTATACTATAGCTTTATTTCTTTTAGAGATATCGAAACAACTTCGATTTTTTAAATTGAATAATGAAGATTTCTTTACTTTACGATGACGAACGTGAAGTGGCGAGTTAAAAATGTATATATTGCTATATGTTACACTATAACATTTTTTAGTAATACAGTGCTAAACTATCATGCTGAATCTACGTATTGTTTTGTTCCTGCTGCACGACAACGCGCTTCGACACTATACTATCATATTGCGAAGGCCCTGCATGGTGGAATTCATTGCAATGCCCAAACCGGCGCGCGAAGACCACGAAAATGCGCGATCAACGAGTAGAGACTATTCCTTGCAGACAATTAATTTAGTCACAGTTATGATCTCAACGTATCTCTCAACGACAATGAGTGTCGCACGCGCAAATTATAAAACTCATAGCGTCTTCTCCGGAAGAGAATGAAGGTTAAAGGTGAAGATCAGCGTTGAGGTGGATGGTGAAAGCCCTAATTATCTGAAGCTGGGCGCTGAACGCTCACCCCTGCAATGTTACCTCACCCCTGCAAGATAGTGCTGAGATAGAACAGAACCTGCAGGCTGGTCATTTCCTACAAATTTTAAAAGCCATTCTATTTGTTCATCGCATCACCATTAGAAAGGTATAGTTTGAGATAGCTGACAAACCGTCGCCTGTAACTTCTAAAGTTCTCTATTTCCTTTATTTCTCTAATACTCAGATTTCTTTCTTCACAACACTTTGCCAAAACCGTGCTTTGCGAGCTTGTTAATATCTGTGCAAATATATGTCTAGGTCGACGTTCTATTTAATTTAAGTATCTCTTCTTTACGGTAAGGAGTGATGGTTTCGTATCCTTAGAGAATATAAACAATTCATTCCCGAAGTCTTCAGTCGCCAAGGAAACCAAAAGGAGCCCCTGAATTGGAGTTTCAGGTTTGCCTCGGGGATATACTTGGGAATGGCACGACATTAGCATTGCTGCACTCTAGCAGGGCAGAGCGAAGCGACTCAGGACAAACGCACTGACTTCTCATTAGGGAGGCCCGGGTTCAATCCCCGTGCCGGCCTTGCTGACCGAGGGATTACGTGATTTCCATTAGTCGTCCAGGAGAATGTTGGGATGGTTCTACTAAAAGGCCACGACAACGAAATCTCCGTTTCTAGCCAAACTCGTTATGTATATGAAGCCACGAAGGTTAAGAGAATTCGAAACGTGGCGGGTTTCTGGTTAAGTGACCGACTAGGAACCCCGAGATCTAACTGCGCTAAGGATAATTGACCTTACGGGATATATAGTGGCTAAATACATATACTCTAGCAGGGAGATTCTAAGGCACCCTCACTGAACCTAGAGTTTAATCAGTGAACTAGTCTGAGCCGATTGACCGGGAGCAGATCAGCGTCGTACTGCATGTCTAGAAAAGTCCAGAAAGAAAAGTATCGTATTGGAGGAATCACTTCTTGCCTTCGCGCAGCCATAAAGTCTTTCCGGCGTTTGCACAACAAAGTTGAGAAAGACGGACTCTATGTTCCAATGTCAAGGCAACATACCAGTGAGCATGCACAGACCTTCCCAAGTCACCCACTCCCAACAACACAAGTCGCCATTCACAGCAGCGGTATTTCAGTGTACAGTGAAGAAAAGGGGCAATAAAAAAATGAAAGTTACATAATAAAGATAGAAAAATATATTTAAAGACTATGAAAAGGACACATAAAGCTCACCTCGACGGATAGATGAACATGAGAAGGAAATGAGGATTCAAAATGTTTATGAATGCTTGGTTTAATGGTTCAATTGGTGTATTTATTAGTAGGCGAGGCCGAACACGTCACAAACACATGGTAAACATGAAGACTATTAGGACCTCATTTGTGGAATTCGAACCTCCGGACAATGGTTCTGATTATAACTGTGTCGTTGCTCCAAGCTCAGGTAACAGACTAGCACTTATATAATTCCGATCAACATTCACTTTCTTAAAATAATATGCGTGTTGAGATACTTTTGAGAGCGCAGTACTTTCGTTTTAAAATCCTCGACCCCTAGTCTTTTTCTAACCTACAAAGGGTAAATATGTGATTTTATGGATGGATAGATAATGTTGTCGCGTTTGAGCACTAGTGCAACGAAAGACAAGAGAAACGGGAGAAGCCCGACAAAAACCTGCTGCAAACTCCCTCTATCTATCACAAATTCCACGTGAATCGACCGGGATTTGACCGCCAAGTACCCATGCGGAAAGCGGGCGCCCTGGCCGTTACACCACGGGTCGTGTGGACGTACAGTACCCGCTGTTCATCTTTACGCTTCCCCCCCGTTTTTTTGCCTTCTATTTCAACGCGCGCGTAATGGCTCATTCGGTCCATTGTGCGCTGTGCGCGCCGCCGCAGCGCCAGATGTGAGAAGTGAAGCGCGGGGGCGGACCCGCAGGTGAACGAAGCGCTCGTGGAAGGGAAGGGGAGGGGAGGGGAGGGGCGTCGCCAGGTGCAAGGTAACAAATGACGGTGGTCGACACGAGCTTAGGGTTTGCGGTCAGAAGAAGAGATGAATCACAGCTGCGCGCCGGCCAGCGATGTGCGCGGCGCGAAAGCATTCCGGAAAATAGGTCGCGAATGCCGGGGGGGCAGGCCACCGAACGCTCGATGGAAACACAGGATCAGCGGATGAAAAGACACCGCGAGCGACGAATGTTCTTCCTCTATTGAGAAAATATCGAGAAACCATTTACGGCCATAAATACAATAGAGTTCTCCTTCTGAAAGCTGAGTTTTACAACGGGTAAGCGAATCCTGTCTTGTTTTATTTACGTTTCTCCTTTGTACTCGGGATACGATTATAGTACAAACATTTCTGCCATTTCTAAAAGGGAATAAAATTATCACAATGCTACACAAGTGTAATAAACACTTGTAAAAATCTGTTCACAGGGGAGTTAGATAACTGCTCTTTACTAGAAGTAATTGTGGCGCGTTTTCTCGCACTTTTCTCAATCAAAATACGTTTTATCCCTTTTGTAATAAAACATTTATTTCATGAAATATTCAAATCCAACGGCAACAAATTTGTTTTTTCTTGTCAACAATCCCGATATGAATTTACATTGCTATAAATAATATGCGAAGGAATAATAGACTTAACAGAAATGTGGAGACTCGAACTCTGCATTGCACGCACGATTTGTGTTTGCACTGCCCTTTGAACACATCTGCGGGCAAAATCTGTCGATCGTGAAATACGTCAGAGACGGCGACAGACCAGGTATTTCTTACGGACATATATGATAGTGAGATGTGATGACAAGTTTTTTTCAAATTGCCAACTTCATGAAACGTTCTCTATAGCACAAAGAAAACTTTTTCTACATTTTGTTCTTTACCGACATTTCTACTTTTATTACTCACATGGATTATATATTTATTGTTATTACTTATTATTATAAGTATTATTAATACGATTATTATTACTATATTTGGTGTTCATTTTCTAAGTACTACTTTGCACTTACAAAAATGCAGAATTTTGATGATATTTTTAACCGAGCGAGAAACTCCAATTTAAGTGCAATATTTAATTTTTACATGTTTTGTGTGCTGCAAGTTAGCATGAAGTATTTTCCTGTATAAATTTGAAATAAAAACAGTTATTTTATTTTATGTGTTTCTGTTACTTAGAATTAATCTTACTCATGCTGGAAAATACTCTTTAGAAGTCTCCGGGGAAAAATCGATGAGAGTGAGTCCGCATTTGCTGATTCGTTTTCACAATTACCGCGCCAAGATGTAGGGTTATGTTTCCGTATTAAAAACTTTGAAAATTTAATCAAGACAACTAATTTACAGTACTCATATTTAACTAAATCCTTGTAAATTAACACACAAAACATTTCATGATATATTGTAAAATCCTCAATTCCTACTAACTACTTACATACGCCACTAACAAGTAACACTAATTTGTAATAAATATTATTTGATTCACATTTTTCTGCATTACGTATGAACTGTAGCACATAATTAACTTCCAATTAGTTTTAATTGTAATTTACGAGGGCCACAATACGATACAGGAAGAACAAAGTCATAATGAAAGGTGACATTTTGATAAAAATTAACAGAAAGTATTACAGGATACAAACATCGTTCTAGTTGTCCATATTGCTAAAGAAAAGCCTGTAGTCTTCCAAACATGATAACGATGGGACGGGAAAGAAACCCTGTTAAGTACTCTTATTTAAAGACCTAGAAACAAAGGTAATCAACACGAAGAACCTGAAGTGGAAGAAATGTTTTTAAAACGCAAAGAACAGCGTACACATAGAACACAACATCCAGCAGAGCGCTCGTCAGATTCAAAGGACGACAAGTAATCGAAAGCCGCGGCACAGGCGGAGGGACGGACGCAAACGAGCTAAGAGCGTTCAGCCGCGCGAGCGGGCGACACGGGGCGCGGCCGGCTCGCCTCGATCACGTCGCTTTAATTACCATAGCAAATTTGCCGCATTTCCCGCGACTTGTCGCTACACGCGCGCTGTTTGCACTCTGCTGTACCTGTCGGCTAATTGTCGCGGCCGCTGCACCACGCGTGAATGTGCACCGCCGACAAAGCCACGGCCCGCGCTCTCCGCCTCCGCCTCCGCTTCTGCCTCTCTCCACGCGCCGTCGCTCTCCCTGCCCGCCGTCGGCCTCTCTCCTGTCTCGCTCCCCAGCAGCGCCTCTCGCTACGCCACCTCCACTACTTCCCTCTCCACCCCCGCTGCGCTCTCCCTCGGTATCTCTTCAAGTCGTACCCATCTACTCTCCATCCCAATTCTCTCTGACACCACCACCACCACCACCACCACCACCACCACCGCCACCACCTCCACCACTACTATCACTACAACTCTCTATACCCTTGCCGATCCCCCGGTTGGTCCTTCACGCAATTTTCCTCCACTCCACATATTCTACTATCTCCTCCCCCGCTGATCCCTTCGTCCCTCCTGCAGACGTCCCCACCATCCACTATTCTCCACATCAACTCCCTCGCCACCCCCAACTAACCGTCCTCCGCTTGTCTCATTTCCGCCACGCTTCTCGCGCCTGAATCGCTCCCGCATCCCCTTCCCTCCACGTCACATTCACTATTACTATCTCCGCCCCTGCTGCTCTCTGCGTCCCTCCTCCACCTGTCCACTATCCTACACTCTAAAAGCTCCACACCTCCAACTATATCTGTCACTGGCGCTCTCCCCGTCCTTCGGAACTCCGTTCCCACCACGCTTCCTCGCCAGATACACAACTACTGACCTCTATTGCTCTGTCCGACCTCCTCCACCCATCCACTACCCACCAGCCCAACGCGCCCCTCCAGCACCCACTACAACTCTATACCCTTGCCACGCTCCCCGTACTCTCTTTCTCCCGTCGTCGCCCTACCACCCGACCCTGCCACACTTTCCACTGCCGTCTCTCTCTCTCTCTCTCTCCTCTCTCTCTCTCTCTCTCTCTCTCTCTCTCTCTCTCTCTCTCCACGCCACATACACTTTACTATCTCCATACTATTACTGCTATCCTCCATACTCCATGCGACTACTATCTCCTCTGCTGCAGTCACTGACCCTCCTCCACCCGACCACTACCATCTACATAAACACTGCCTATCTCATTACAAGTCTCTATGCCTATTCCGCTATCCGAGTCACTCACGTCTTCCAGTCCTATTTTGCTTCCCCAACCTCCTCTCTGCTTTACCCTGCCAAGCTCCCCGCCATCGCTTCTTCACAGGCTACCTCCTCTACCGTACCTCCGCTCTTGTTACTCTCCCTGTCCCTCCTCCAACCATCTCTAATGACTATTATCCTCAGCCCCCACTACAACTCTCAATACCCTTGCCGCTCTGCCACGCTCCCCGCCACCGCCTCTCTCCACACCACATACTCGACAACTCCCCCTGCCCCTGACGCTCGCCCCCCTCCCGCCACATTCTCCAACCCTCCCATACGTCGGCCCCGCCACTACCGTTCACACTGCCAATGTTCTTCCTCCTCTGCCACCCGCGTCGGCTTCAACACACTTCCTGCAGCCATCATCCCCGTGCTTTCAACTCGCGGGTTCCCAGAACTCGGTGTTTGTACCGCCACCGCTGCCGCCGTCGCCGCCGCCACCCCCCACACAGTCATCTGCTAGTATTTACCATGAGCCAATGAGACTGTAAAGCTGTCAATAAGACTGTCTGCGATTGCGCGAATGAACTTTTGTTGACATGTTGAGTTCGCAACTTCACTGTTTGTTTTTTTTGTTTTGTTTTTTTTGGTTTTTTTTGTTATTGGAGCTAGAAAGATATTGCAATAACATTTTTACAGAAACATCACTTACGTGACACTTTATTTTCTTCATAATTTTCGAGATATAGTTTAATAACTTGTAAATGTTATATTCACAAAGAATGTAATGAAAATAGATGTATCAATTTTCAAGTATCTGACAGCGTCCAGACCAAACTTTCTGGATGAGCCTCGTAATTTGCGAGTCATCGGTCAATAATAATACTTTTATTTATTTTGTTGCTTTGGAGACTTGGAAAAGGAAATAATTCCAACCATAATACCAACCAGGAATTTATTTTTCATGTGTACGTGACGCACAAGAATGTACGAATGTCTTTCTATTATTAAAATAAAATAATCTGCAACAAAGTTGCTTATGTTTGATTTTAACGACTAAATACATCACGTTCAGAAGAGGAGAAAGCAAGTACTTTGAAAAATAAAGGAAAACTTTTATATTACTGAGAACACGAAATTTTGTGTAGCACGAATTCATAACGTACTTCATAAAATTGAATACAATGACATGTAGCTCCTATAAAAAATAGAAATGAAATTTTAGTTTTAATAACCTAACGATCAGATTAAGTATAGTATCACAGAATACTGTTAAAAAATATTTTCCAAGCACATTCATGCCAAATGCATGTGTTCAGTGATTTTAATGGCACTTTCTGAGTATTTAACTTACACTAGAATTCTCTTCCAGCTATAAAAGTTGTTAGTTTAATGGAAGAGTTCACCAGAGCACGATATCGGAAATTAATGAAAGCAGATACATAATGGGCGAATTACTACCCGGGAAAGCATGTAAATGAGATGCCAAACCCCATATATTTTACACATAATGACGCAGAAATATCGGAATATAGCCGTCTGCATTCTTCCAATGTAATTATAGGACGATTGGAGCGTTGGTTATTTCGGTGCTCTCGATACGTCCGTCCTCATTATCCACTGAATAAAGAGAGCGACATGGAGGGGGTTCGCCATCGCGGAGGACAGAAAGCGAGGACTCCGCAAGAGGGGCCGAAAGACGGGAGGAGCCAAGGTGACGAAGTTTGAGGCGGGGACCTCGGGAGGCTGGGACCTCAGGAGGAGCGGACCACGGGACGCGAGGGCTTCGGGCGGCGGTACGATGAGAGGCGGGGGCGACGGGGAGGGCGGGGACGACGGGCGGCCGGGACGACGGGCGGCCGGGACGACGGGCGGCCGGGACGACGGGCGGCCGGGACGACGGGCGGCCGGGACGACGGGCGGCCGGGGACGACGGGCGGCCGGGACGACGGGCGGCCGGGACGACGGGCGGCCGGGACGACGGGCGGCCGGACGACGGGCGGCCGGGACGACGGGCGGCCGGGACGACGGGCGGCCGGGACGACGGGCGGCCGGGACGACGGGCGGCCGGGACGACGGGCGGCCGGACGACGGGCGGCCGGGACGACGGGCGGCCGGGACGACGGGCGGCCGGGACGACGGGCGCCGGGACGACGGGCGGCCGGGACGACGGGGCGGCCGGGACGACGGGCGGCCGGGACGACGGGCGGCCGGGACGACGGGCGGCCGGGACGACGGGCGGCCGGGACGACGGGCGGCCGGGACGACGGGCGGCCGGGACGACGGGCGGCCGGGACGACGGGCGGCCGGGACGACGGGCGGCCGGGGACGACGGGCGGCCGGGGACGACGGGCGGCCGGGACGACGGGCTGCCGGGACGACGGGCGGCGGGACGACGGGCGGCCGGGACGACGGGCGGCCGGGACGTTGAGATGAGCGGAGACGTGAGGTGAGACGTAGAGTAGGAAAGGGCGGGCAGAGGGGTTGAGGAGATACAAGTTGAAGTGTACTCGGAAGGGGCAACGGGAGCCCAAGGAGCGAGGGGTGGAGAGGAGCGGGAGGGCACGAGAGACGCGGGGGCTGGGGCGGAGGCGACAACGGCGGCGGGGCCTGCAGTCTGCGCGCTCAGAGTCGTGGAGAGAGCGATCGACAAGTTGTTAGCGGAGTTTCAAGCTTAACTTCCGGCCGCGACCGAAATCTCCTGCTGGGTGCCCCTCAAAGCTCGTTTCGCTCGTTTGCCTGCTTACCTTCCTGTCCAAGTCGGTGGCTCCTCTTTCATCTCTACTACCGTTTTATTTCATTTCTTTTCTTTTTCTGTAATATTTGCTTTGGTTTCTTCGCCTATTATTTCTGATATCTGTAGGAAATACATATATTTTCCATTATCATATAATTTATGTTGTATCAAATGTTTATTTTTCTTTTACTGTACTTCCTTGGTTCTTATTTTTTTCTTTTCGTCGCATTTTTTTTCTCTTTTTCACTGAGGTTGGTTTGTTTACTGTTCTTTAGTCTTCAATGAGGTCTCATACATACATACCTTTTTAACATTTTACACAAACATTTATGGTTTTTTTCGACGTTTCCTTATCATTCCTTATTTAATTCGTCGGTAATCCTAATTTAGCGTTGGTAATTCGCAACGTTTTCTTTCAACGCAGAATCTTTCAATATTCGAAGAAATTTTGGGTAAAATATATTGCTAATGTCAACATTTAACAGAATATAATTACATTAATGCAAATACAACGGTGTTTTTAATAACTCAATTACAACGCAATGAGCATGAATAAAAACGGAAGATGAAATAAAGTATCAATGTATTTCAGTGTGTCTTCTTTGGACAATATGTGCATAGTGATGAGCACACTTGCTATCCTTCTCTCATATTAGGGAAGTATCGATTAACTGTGTACACATTCCAAGTAGAATTTGTAGAGCAAAATCAGGTTCCTGCCAGATTTCCTCGGTGCTTTTGGCTTGCGAACAATTGACATTGGTCGTTTCCCCTAAATACGTCTTACGAAAAAGAATTGATACTGTACTTATAAGTAATAGTTGTTGTAAAGTAGAAGACTCGCGAAATACTTCCCCTAATAGGCATACTTATTCCTTACGCAATTTCAATTTGGATTGATCCTCACTTTTCCTCGATTTTCATTTCCGGTTCCTCCTCTCACGAAACTTATCCAATTTCTCCCCGTTTTTCAGAATCCTCTTTATTTCCAACGTGCTTGCTGCGACATCATCAGCTCTTCCATACGAAGATCAACTTGCTTCCCTCCTCAATACTCCTTCCCCACCATCATGTTCAAACTCGAGATTTCCAAGATGTTCTCCTTTCGAAGTCTGTGTGTGGTGAAGCAGAAGGCACCTGAGATTCAAAATGCTGCGTCTTTCAAAGAATGATTCGCCAGACGAAACAAGTTGGAGGAGTTCCCTCTGGTTAAGGTTTAGTTTCTGACTTTCAGACGATGGCATAAAAGAGGCTGCTTTGATGCAAAAAAGAACTTCTGAAAGGAAAGGACGAGCTTCAGATTGCCTTATGATGTCTGGAAAATCACATGGGGAGACGTGCAACAGCTCCGTGGCAGAAAAACTGTCAGAATTTTCAACGTAAAGTTTCTATAGACAATGAATGTCCCTCGTCACAATATTTTTTTATTTTCCATTCTGGAGATCAAGTATGTTTACATAGCGTACACAATGGTCTTAGCAATTAATGTTGCTATCACTAACCACTCTTTTTCCTAAAAATAATATTCTCAAATAAAAATATTTCTTATTCTATTCTACTGAAACATTATTCATAAGTTTCAGTAAATTTATAAAATAATATTCATACATTATTCATATGTTTGTTTTTAATAAAGTAGAATAAAAAGTTTTATAGATAAAATAATTTTTAAAAAATTTAAAGAGAGAGCAGAAAGTAATGAGTCTTTTATTTTTCCGAGATATTGATTCATGCATTTAATTTTAAAATAATAAGAAATAGTGTGAAAAAAATACTAGCAAAACAGGCACAACTACCCCCCCCCAAATTCGCTTTAGAAGTACCAAAAAAATAACATCAATTTTCTCATTATATTCATGAACATTCGTTAACATTCATGAACATTCGTTAACATTCATGAACATTCGTTAACATTCATGAACATTCGTTAACATTCATGAACATTCATTAACAATTCATTAAAGAAAAAGATAAGAAATAGCAAAGTGTTCAAACTTTTAACTTGCTTCTCTTGACATCACTTTACTTTACATGACATGACTTACAAGTGCAACAGAACCGAATCAATTTCAGGCCTCTCTCTCCCTCCTTCCTGTGCCAGTCCATGAGTGTTTATAACCGCCCCTGCGCTAAGCCTGAACAGGGAAGGACGCGCCCGATCAATATTTCAAAATACTCCTCGCGGTCAGATTCCGGGCCCGAGGAAGCTGGGGCCCCAAGCGCAAGGAAGGAGGGAGAGGAGAGAAAGGTGACGCTGCAGCCACGCTCCCCCCCCATCGGGCACCCTCCGCTGCCGGGGACGACATGGCTCCCTCGAGGTGCATTTATAGCCTCCGTGAGGTGGGAGGGGTTGGAGGTGCAACGCGGTGGAAGTGGTAGGGCTTATCGGTGAAAGTAGTGGTAGATTGTGGTGACGACGGACGTTGGGCCTTAGCGATGGAACAGACATCTTCGGTTGTGGTTATATTCGCAGTGGCGTTCAGGGCTATCGTGGTGACGTCATCATGGTGACTGTGTACACCAATCCCTGGATACATGGCGACTGCTGGAAAGACGTCGATGTATGCTGTGAATGCGACGATGACTGGTAGGCATCGATGGCTGTGTATGCGACTATGGCTATGTACAGTGTTATGGCGATCGCTGTGTACACGGTTGGTGTCGGTTTGGTAGATGGTGATGGCTGGGTACATGGTTGTGGGAGTGTAGGCGACGATGGTTGTCTATGTGAAGATGGCGGTTTATGTGACGATTGCTGTACATACGACTTGTTTGTAAACAGCAATGTCTGTGTACATAACCCTAGCTGTGCAAATATCGCTGGGTACATAGCAATGGTTGTGTATCCGGCGATGGAGACTAAACGTCGATGGCCAAGTACATGGTGACGGCTGAGTGCATGGCGATGGATAAGATCATGGCGGTAGCTGTGTATTTGCCGATGGACGTTTACAAGGCGATGAATGTGCACAGTGTAATGGATGTGTTCATGAGGATGAAATTGAACAGGGTGGTGATTAGGTACACAGAGATAGATGCATACAACGCGATGGATCTTTACACGACGATGTCTGGGCACATGGTGATGGTGGTTCTGAGCAAGTGGCAACAAAGATTACAGTAATGGTAATAGTATCGGCGGTAACAGTGATCATGCTTTTGTCGACATCGGCACAATCTTAGTCGCAGCGCCAGAACTACCTCTGGGGGTGGAGCTTTCCCCCTCACGCCCATAGCAATAGAGGCAATAGGTGAGCATGGCTGCGGCGAAAAGTTGGCACCAGGGACCGTGCGGGGACCGGGGGGTAGTTCGCGGACCGCCACCGCTGCCGCCGTTTCACACACCCCCGAGTCCCCCGGCGAAGATCCGACGCTCACGAGGCGGATTTATGGCGTGGCCGCAGCTGAGGGCGCGCGCGGGGCCGAGGATGCGGCCGGGGGCGGGGTCGAGGGCGGGGAGAGGGCGGGGCGAGGCGAGGGCGGGGCAAGGGCGGGGCGAGGCGGGGCGAGGGCGGGACGAGGGCGGGGCGAGGGCGGAGCGAGGGCGGAGCGAGGGCGGGGCGAGGGCGGGAAGAGGGCGGGGAGAGGGCGGGGCGGGGCGGGGCGAGGCGAGGGCGGGGCGGGGCGAGGCGAGGGCGGGGCGGGGCGAGGCGAGGGCGGGGCGGGGCGGGGCGAGGCGAGGGCGGGGCGGGGCGAGGCGAGGGCGGGGCGAGGCGGGGCGGGGGCGGGGCGAGGGCGGGGCGAGGGCGGGGCGAGGGCGGAGCGAGGGCGGGAAGAGGGCGGGAAGAGGGCGGGAAGAGGGCGGGAAGAGGGCGGGAAGAGGGCGGGGCGGGGCGAGGCGAGGGCGGGGCGAGGCGAGGGCGGGGCGGGGGCGGGGCGAGGCGAGGGCGGGGCGGGGGCGGGGCGGGGGCGGGGCGAGGGCGGGGCGAGGGCGGGGCGAGGGCGGGGCGAGGGCGGGAAGAGGGCGGGAAGAGGGCGGGAAGAGGGCGGGAAGAGGGCGGGAAGAGGGCGGGAAGAGGGCGGGAAGAGGGCGGGGAGAGGGCGGGGAGAGGGCGGGGAGAGGGCGGGGAGAGGGCGGGGAGAGGGCGGGGAGAGGGCGGGGAGAGGGCGGGGAGAGGGCGGGGAGAGGGCGGGGAGAGGGCGGGGAGAGGGCGGGGAGAGGGCGGGGAGAGGGCGGGGAGAGGGCGGGGAGAGGGCGGGGAGAGGGCGGGGAGAGGGCGGGGAGAGGGCGGGGAGAGGGCGGGGAGAGGGCGGGGAGAGGACGGGGAGAGGACGGGGAGAGGGCGGGGAGAGGGCGGGGAGAGAGGGCGGGGAGAGGACGGGGAGAGGGCGGGGAGAGGACGGGGAGAGGACGGGGAGAGGGCGGGGAGAGGGCGGGAGATGGCGGGGAGAGGGCGGGGAGAGGGCGGGGAGAGGGCGGGGAGAGGGCGGGGAGAGGGCGGGGAGAGGGCGGGGAGAGGGCGAGGAGAGGGCGGGGAGAGGGCGGGGAGAGGGCGGGAGAGGGCGGGGAGAGGCCGGGAGAGGGCGGGGAGAGGGCGGGGAGAGGGCGGGGAGAGGGCGGGGAGAGGGCGGGGAGAGGGCGGGGAGAGGGCTGGGAGAGGGCTGGGAGAGGGCGGGGAGAGGGCGGGCGGGGCGAGGCGAGGGCGGGGCGAGGGCGGGGCGGGGCGAGGCGAGGGCGGGGCGAGGGCGGGGCGGGGCGAGGGCGGGGCGGGGGCGAGGCGGGGCCGGGGAGAGGGCGAGGCGGGGCCGGGGAGAGGGCGGGGCGAGGGCGGGGCGAGGGCGGGGCGAGGCGGCGCGGGCGGGCGAGGCGGGGGCGGGGCGAGGGCGGGGCGGGGCGAGGGCGGGGCGAGGGCCGGGCAGGGCGGGGCCGGGGCCGGGACCGGGGGACCCAGAAGGGGCGCGCGTGACCACGGTAGGAATCCGCTGGCGCCGCTTCGCAAAGATTACTGCTCCGCGGGGCTCCCGATGCGTCGCGTCGCGCCCAAGTTCGGCCAGCGGGAGAGAATGTGCTGCGCGAGACGAGGAGAAGTCTTGGGTCTCTTTGGGGCAATCCGCGCAATTGAAGAGTGCCTTTTGTTGCGGGTATTTGTTCTGCCATTTGCTCGAGAGTGCGGTCGTGGTTCTATTGTGAATTAGGACTCGTTGCTTCAAGAAATACCTAGTGAAGTGATCTGTGAAAGATTACGTGTATCAGAGTGTTTTAACACAGGGAAAATGGTTCAGGAGCTATTAATGACACTCCAACAGAGAACCAACAATTGATAAAATTATGTTTTGTCATATTAGGCAGTAATATGTGATTTTATCAATATCCTCATAAATGCCTCATAAATCTTGCCTCATAAATCTTGCCTCATAAATCTTAAAAATATATCTTCTGTCAATAAGAACTCCTGCACCATTCTCTCCGAGATAAAACGAAATAGTCTAGGAAATCAACCAATGAAAGTGTGGCAAAAACTATTAATACTATTATCAACATCCTAACGGAAACATTACACTGCAAGAAATCACTGTATTCATATCTTGGATTCAACTTTTAAAATATTTCTTGGTAACTGAAATAAAAAACTGACGCGAGAAAGGAATATGGGTGTTACGTGCTTCAAAGTTTCTTACGGTCGGAGCTTTTTATCAACTCTCAGAGCGAAGAAGGCCTTCCATAAATTCAGATAATTTCATTTTTCTCAAGTGAAATGAAATTGTGATTACGCTTCTCAATTATCCGGTTCATTAGTAATTATCTGTTTTCGAACAAAAAGAAGAAGAATTCAACACTTGGTAAGAATTACCGAGTGTTCGCCAACCTATGGGTAGCAATTAATTTATAATATCACAATTCCAATTCAATAAAACATATATGATGATCATATACTATGCATGGTGTAAAATTTACCAAATTTTGCAATACCTTCAAATATGTTGCTATGTACAAATCCAGAAATCAAGACTCGCTTAACCGCATTTATTTATTTTATTTCCCTGGAGAACTAGAAAATTACGTAACATATTATAGAATTGCTCAACTATTAAAAATATCAACAACTCTTTAAATTATAGTTTTATGGGCGTAATATTGAGATTTCTGTTGAATGATTTATCCGTCCAAATATCTTAACAAATTTTCTAATAACGTCGCTATCTTTAGTATTTTGCCAATACTCTCTTTATTATTGGGATTTTATTCTATTCTTATGGTATTTTATACATTTTGTTGAATGGTATTTTAAAATTCAGTTCGATGAACTTATTTTTGTTCATTCAAAGCTGATGTTATATTTTTGCCGCTCTATTTTAAGTGTTTGCGAGTTTCTGAAGTAGTCCTTCATTATAACTGAACGTTTGTTTCCGAGAAATACAAAAGTGTTCCATCTCGGAAATTCCTCGTAATTTATACGGCATTATATGTGTACTGTGCATGCTTTACTCGACACAAGTACGATCTTCTGCCCAGAATATATCAAGAGACTTCGTCAACAAACGTGTTTGCAAAATCAACTCGTTCCTCAACAAGGATATAAGAAATATGTTTTCATGTCATTGTGAAGATCACACTGATGTGTTTTGCTCGAGAACAGAAATCCTATATATTTCTCAGCATCTTGATTCTTCGGACATATGGGAGGTTAGGTTTCAGATCCAGTCCCAATGAAAACAATTCGTGAGTGTTGGAAGAGCGACCAAAATTGGTAAGATATATTTATGTATTAAACTAAAAATCTGATTTCCTCTGCAATCATCCATTGGATAGTTAGCTTCTGAAGACATTAACCATAAAATCAGATAATATTTGACCTAGAAACCAAGTCTAGTATTTTCTGATTATCCATGTTCTCTGAAAGTGTGCTTCCAACGCTTGCAGTCTTTACAGCAAACGCGTTTCGAGAAAAATATCGAAGGCGCTATTGTAATATACGTAAACATAAGTACCTTTTCAGAAACTTCTATTTTTTCTGTTTTGAAATACGATAAATGTGCATCTGTATTTAATGTTTTAAAATAGTAATGCCAAGAACTTCACACACAACACAGCAAAATATTGATTAATTAAAATTTTCTCTCGAATTTTAGACTTACAATCCACAATAAATTACTTCGAAAATTATCCAGATCTTCTGACGGGTATTCGAGAATTTTATATGAAGAAAGAACCGCCAATAAAACGCGTTCAGAACCAAAGAAAATTTTGCGAAACTCTAAATTCCTCGCAATTCACGAAGCGCGAATGAACAAAATCAGTTTGTCCGTGTGTATTGCAAATACGCGCAAAAAAGCAACATCCCATTCCTCTGCAGCAAACTTCGCCGCCGCGCGCTGCGCGTTTCATCTCGCGCGGAGGGCGGGGCCGCTTCTTGCCCTTGGCGGGCGAGGGCGAGGGCGACGCCCCTCGGGGCGCACCGACTCATTAGGCGCTCAGCCCTCAATCCCATTCGCGTTCGCCCCCCCCCCCCCCTAAGACCCTTGAGAACGATCGCGCCCTCAACCCCTCATTGCAGGCTTTGCGACTCGCCAACCGCTTCTCAAAGCAAGGGCAATAAAAATACGTAGTACCACAGAGATTGCTATACGTTTAGCCTTGAGAGAGGGTTCGTAGTACAGAGAAAATTTGCAAGATCCATTTAGAATTCATAAAACCCCACAATGCGTAAGATATGACGAAAAAGATAAATTTTAGAAGCATACATTTGTTTCTTCAAATGTGGACCAGCTATTGCAATCACACTGTAGAACGGAAACACACAAGGATCGGAGCTTAATATTGGAAACTGAGACCCGTTCGTACGTAATGTCTTCATGGTTATTCATATTCTCCTCGCCTGCTCGAGTTTTGAATTTCCTATTTAGTTGACACAATTTTGAACAGTACCCAAATAGCATTTGCCTTCTAAGACCATTAAGAACAATCGCTCGCTTTCAATCCCTCATTGGAGGCTTTGCAACTCGCCAACTGCTTTTCAAATCGAGGGCGATAAAAATATGAAGTTCCACGGAGATTGCCCTACATTTAGCCTTCAGAAAGGGTTCGTGGTGCAGACGAAAATAGAAAGCGTCATTTGGAATTCTTAAAACCCCAGAAATGTGTAAGATATGACAAAGACAAATTTTAAAGGCATACGTTCGTTTCATCGAATGTGGATGTACAGACAGGTTACTACACTCACACTATAAAACGCAACGGAACGATTCTGAACTTTCTTTTGTACACTGAGATCCTATTTTACAAAAATTATCCTCATACTTATTAATTTTCTTTCGCATGTAGCCTAAGTAGACCTAGACCCTATTTCTTAACATTCATAGTATTCAAAACGCTGCCTAAAATTTTGACGAATTTATTTGCATGAAATGAGTCACTGAAAAAGTCTTTGCCGTTGTCTCGGAAGAATGTCCAAATAGAGCCAAGTCTCCCCCTGCGTTGAACGCACTGCTATTGAACAGTCCATTTCGCTTCCGGAAAGAGAACGGAGCCGGCGGCCTGACAAATGGTTCCGGTGGTCACGGAAGACATGCCAGGCAAGAAGGCGTATGGTTCGACATAGCGGTTGGTTGTTCGGGATTCCGGGCGCGTCAACTACTAGGGTCATTAGCCCCACAAATGAGGTGAATGTTTTCCTCGGGAGACGGCAGAGATCTTCCCCAGCTGGATGGCGATATCCGGAGCTGACCTACCGTCAACTAACGGGGTGTCCCTCAACCAGGTATCTCCCACCAGCGGGGCGTCGCCCCAGCTGGGACAAGCTCTATGCTCCCGACCGTCCTCCCGGCATGTGTGGTAGTTTAGTGAATATTAATATAAGAGTGTGTAAGGAGATGAGTATATGACAAGAAAGAGGAAGGAAAGATCGCGCGCGGTCCGTGGCCCGTTTGTTAGGGTACTGCTACGGCATTCACCTGATGTAGATCGAAGAAACCCCGAAAATCGACCCATCAGACCAGCCAGCTTCTAGAATTATCTCCCTGACAGCGACTGAATTCGACCTAGCTGACAAGCTAGTGTCAAAAACTTGCCCCAATCGAACATAGAAGCTCCCGGGCGGAGACATTGCAGTGATGTCAGTTGATGTACTGAGCCACCTCTCGCAGTTCAATACAGCGAATCTAGAGAAAAAGGGATTGAAGATGCTATTAAAGCCGCATTAAATATATTTCAAGTCCAAAGGATTTTCGTTATAGACAGGTTATTATTTAACGCTAAAAGATATTTAAAAATGAAAACATTTAAGAAAACTCCAGCAAATTCGCGTCGATTTTTACAAGCAGCCATTTTCTCATGCGAATTGCAGTGACAGTCGTCTTGCAAAGACAAAAGCAATTCCAAAATTATGCAGACTGTACACATATATGAGAATAAGAAAAGGAGATTAATACCAAGATATACATTTTAGAGCAGCTATTTACTTCATAACCGAATAGGAACACACACTGTACATTTTAAAACAAGCATTAAATGTAGTAGTACGTCAACACGATCTGTAGAAATGGAGATGAACAAATTATTACGTCCTGTTTTGAGGAAAGAGCTCTCAGATATTTATAATCGCATTACAAAATGCAAGATGCGACTGAGGCAAAGGAACAAAATCCAATCAAAATTGCGAAGTTGCCATGGGAACAAGAACTAGATTTTCTTAGGAACTTTAGGTTGGTAGTGCTCGCACGAGACGCCGCAAACGCCGGAAGGAACGGAAGCGCCCCTGAACCCATTGCAAGTCCACCAGCAGAGAGACCTCCTCGGGGTCGCCTCTGGCTCTCGCCCACCCCCACCCCTCGCGGCTGCCCCGCTCAGATTTCAATTTTTCCGATATATTTGCTGAATGCCAGAGCGAGCGGGGTGCGGCTAGATCATGTGGAAGGGATGACGGATGATGGAATTCCAAAGGCACTTCTAAACTACGAACCGATACGAAAAAAGAAATCCCCCAACGCTCCCCTGAAAGATGGGACGAATAATTCTTTGTCGGGAGGGCGCTCTTAAATCTAAGCCTTTCGTGGAGTAATGATAATAGTGGTAACGGGGCTGGCGGATTTCTTCGCAATTCCTTCGCTGCTCTCGAGATTCGGGGGCGTATATCAACGTCTCCGGCGATGTTTGGGGTAGGTGCAGCAAAGCTTTCCGCTGGGCGAGGAAATAACGTGGATAAGTAAGGCAGGAAATGGGTTTTGATTTCCGCGCTCAGTGTTCCTGAACAGGCGATCACCGGTGAGAAATTGCTGCCCTTAGAAACGACTGGCACGGTCTCATAAAGGTGCTAGTATTTCCAAGCGTTGAGAGTCGTATCGATTTACACAACAACGTAGAAAATGTATTTACTTTTTCTTCAATAATTCAGTTAGAAATACACAGGGTATACAATACACTCATATGAATCAAACTCATATTGTGTACTACATTCGTATATCATATGCAATTCCTCGAATACCATGTACGAAAATCAAATGCACTCTTAATTTCATTAAGAATAAATGATTTAAAAATTTAATCTAATCTGTTTAATCTGCTATTCTGATAATAGTTTGAGTAACAAGGAGTGGTGTGTTTATCTTCACCAGCTCCCTTGAAAAACAGCAGTGCATTATAGCTTTTGTTGGGAAGCAGATACATTTCAATTAAAGAGACTAATGAATGATGCACGACATGCAATTTCTATGTTTATGCGAGACCGTAATCTGGAATACAATTACATCTGGATAGTGGTTTTTACACCCAGACTGACATTTCCCCCATTTTATATGTACAATGCGAACTTCAATGAATGTCTGGTAGAGTAAATGCCAGATTTACAACATAACTCAAATACAATGAATGTACAATTTAAATGTACTAAAACAGTCTTCTGAGGCAATCCAGGAAGATTTGGTACACACAAAAAATATGCGAAATGAAATCTTTCTGAATTCACCAACGTTAATTATAGTTGATATACGCGTCCTCAAGAAAGGCAGTAGAGATTGGCAGCAAATATCAGTATTGGATAGGTGTTTCTATGTTGTACGGTAACAGAAAAGGTGTAATGGGGCACTTAGGAAAATGTGAAATTTTACTGTTGTAAATAAATGTAGATATACGAATTATGTTTAATTTAATAAAGAAGATTCACTACAGTATAAAATACCGTGCGATTCCTGTTTTTTTCGGTGTAGATTTAAAATCATTTACTGCATCCCTGAATTCCATTACCTCGACGGGAAGCTGAATTTAAACACCGCATTTACATTAACCGATCACACTGATGTAATTTCCAGAGCAATATATTGAGAACAACTTTGAACGCTACTTAACGCAAGAACGATCTCGTGAAAAGACCTTTCCGTATCTCCTGAAACACTGTCAAATTACATGGATCACTCGATAAACCTACTAAGCACGAGCGCAGTGCGGACGACCCGAAAAGAAAATACACGATAAATCGATACGCTAATTTAGTATCAATATCGAATACTTTTCGACGACGTCGTAAGGATTTAGCGTCGTCAATAACCTCCGCTTTGGAGGAGGATGAATGTCGCAACTGCTCCGCTGCTGGTCTAATTCTCTGCGCCTTGCTCCGCCTCTTTCTGCTCCGCTCCGCGCCCCGCACCCATCTCCACGCGTCGTCACTCATTTGCACCGTCCCTATCAGCTTCAGGCTCAGTAGCCGACATCTTACTTCCCTTCAAAAGAGTTCTGTTTTTCTCTTTATGACTGCATCTACTCTATTATTGATTGTTTTGTCTTGCATCGTAGGATGTTCTCTGAGTACATGACAGGTTATGTTATTTACTTCGTAACTTGGCATTCAATATAGTACTTAAACTTTGTCGTAATTTCGAAATCCCTCACACAAAGCATCGAATACCTTTGATTCATGGTTCATTACTCATTTGTTCTGTAGCTGTCTACATTTCTGTCGTCCTGTCAACTCCATTTCACATTCGTACACAAATTAGGGAACGATTATTTTTTTCATTTCCGTCAGTCATCCTATTCATTCATTTCTATTCATTTTATTTGTATTTCTTTGTATTTACGATTAGTTTTTAAGGTGTTATACGCCCAAGCTTCTATCAATGAGAATGACAAGCTCTATCCCTGTTTCCTGAAGAATTTTATGAAGGATATGTACACCTCACTCTCTCTCCACCCACATTTCTCCCGATATTTCTCTCTATCACACACACACACTCTCTCCCTTTCTCTTTCTCTCTCCCTTTCTCTTTCTCTCTCCCTTTCTCTTTTTCTCTCCCTTTCTCTTCTCATCTTTTCCCGCTCTCCGCCCATTCCTTCCTATGTCTCTTACCCCGTCACTGACTTCCTCGCTTCATTCAATCCTCTCATCTACACCAGTTTCCCGCTCCCCTGTCGCTTTCGCCTTCCATCCCCTCCCCTCCCTAGAGCGCAGATCCCGCGAGGGTGGGGGCACAGCCGTGATAACAATTTCTGCGCTCCGCGGCGGTCGCCGCCGCCTCGCTCCTTCGCTTTATGCGCGGGGACGTCTGGAAGTTATAAAGACATCAATGTTTTAGTAGCGTGTTAAAAGTTAATGAACTCTGAAACGCCCGCTCTGCCCGCCGCCGACTCACCGATACAAGTTTACGGCGCACCCGATATTGTATTTGGGTGGGAGGGAAGGACGGACGAAACGGAAGGGGAGGGAGGAGGGAGAAGAAGAGATGGAGAGTGGGAAGGGGAGAGGGACAGGTGGGAGGAGGGAGAACGGTGTGGGATGTGGTGCTGGGAAGAGGGGAGGGAGGTAGGGGAGGGAAGGAGGGAGGGGATGGGAGGGAGCGAGGGAGGTGGAGGAAGTGGAAGAGGTGGGGGGCGGCCGCGCATGGCGAGCGCGGTCAGTGGACGGGCAGAATCACCGCGAGTGATGGGCGCGCGCCAATATCGACGTCGGCCGCCGCGAGTGACACGGCGCGGCCGCGCGAGAGGTACAAGGCGGGAGGGCGGGCGGAAGGCGGGAGGGCGGGCGGAGGGCGGGCGGGCGGGCGGGCGGAGGGCGGGCTGAGGGCGGGCGGGCGGGCGGAGGGCGGGCAGGCGGAGGGCGGGCAGGCGGAGGGCGGGCGGGCGGGCGGGCGGGCGGGCGGGCGGGCGGAGGGCGGAGGGCGGGCGGAGGGCGGAGGGCGGGCGGAGGGCGGGCGGGCGGAGGGCGGGCGGGCGGGCGGAGGGCGGGCGGTGGGCGGGCGGAGGGTGAGCGGAGGGTGAGCGGAGGGTGAGCGGGTAATGAACAAGCGCGTTCGGTGGGTTGGAGGGAGGGAGAGAGGCCGGGAACGGTCGGTGTGTGCAAGTGGGTGGGCGGGTGACCGCAAGGGAACACGGTGACGCGGGGAGAAAGCACGCAATAGGCCAGTACTAAGCAACCTGTGAAGGGATGATGAGCGAGCTATGAACGACAGTCAGAATTATAAAGCGGAGAATGTTGATGAAGAGAAGGGTAAGTGGTCGTTTATGCATCAGTTTGATTGAAAGAATGCAGATAATTAAAGAGCTGCGGCTGTAACACTGCGCTGCTTTACATTAAAAGCAAATGCTCAGATCCTGAACATCAGATGAGGCTAAATGGTGTGTCATGCACATAACATGATTGGTAGTGGGGCATTTCCATGAATTTGTTATAATATCAAGCAAATATTAACTGCTAAAGCCAAGTTAATATTAATCGTAAAATTCAAACTAATAATAAATTTAAAAATCAAATTAATATTAGCTTAACTCAAATTAATATTTCTCAAAATAATGTATGCTGTTTCCAAATGAGATACAGATGGGAACGGGTGTATTCACCCACGAAATTGATTAAAATAAAATCGCAGTCGCCTATGAGCAATTTAAAATTGTTGAATTCTCTGCTCCTCTCAATAAAAAAGTTAAAACCATTCCAGGGAAGACTACTGAAATTGAAGTAGTTTCGAAAGTTTAATGAATTGAAAGAAATGATCAAGTGCTGTAGAAGGTGTGTTTTACATACAATAATTAAGTAAAATTTTTAATTATGCGTATTTGTGTAAATGCATTATTATAAAAAATTAATATTACGCCAGGAATAGCCAACAGGGAAAAATGACTAATCCAACACCCGACACGCACGAGTTATGTTTTAATCCGAATAGTTAAATCATTGCTTCATAAACAATGTTTCCGAAAACAGTGTCTGATCAAGACCGTGGAAATTAGCAGATTAATGGAAAATTTCAAAATTTGGAACTTTTATTTTATTTTTGTAAGTTCAACGGAATATTTGATTCCCATGATGTTGTAAGTTTTAGTGAGACGTTTTCGAACAGTGGGGAATTACTATGTCAACAATAAATTTGGTTCCCATGATTTTGCGTATTTTAAAAAGATGGAAGACCACTGACGCCCGGAAACGCTCAGTGCATGCGCGTGTTTTCTGTATCTCAAAATTTTGTTGTTCGTAAAAGGAAAAATCACGTCGAAGATGTACTTTTCTATAATATACGTATGTCGATAGATTTATTTGTATTTAGCCATTGTATGTAATCCGTAAACGGCAATAGGTCTCGGCACCGTTAGATCCCGGTGTTCTCAAACGTTCACCCATCCAGGAACCCGAGATGTCTCCAATTCGCTTAGATTCCGTGACATCACGTAGTTAACAAATTCGGCTAGCGATGCCGGTTTTACAGTCATGGCCCCATTCAGTAGAATTATATCAGCATTCTACTGAATGACTGAGGGACACCACGAAAACCCCTGCCAGGATGGCTGATACGGGGTTTGAACCCGGGCCTCCCGAATGCGAAGTCGCGCGCTAAGCTCTCAACCACTTCGTACGGTAACAATAGACTTATATAGAATCTTAAAGATGAGATCTCCATCTCTTTGATCTGTTTCTCTTTCCTTCATCTCGCCCAGAGCTCTCTCCCCCTCATCACATCGAACTACTGGTCCAAAGTTACCTTTCAGGCGCACATCTGCCGGACTGCCCAGTTTAGCAACATCAGTCCACGACATCGATCGCCATCTTGCTCAAAAGATCACATCACTACATTTGGCCATGATAACATCGCATTAGACACATACTGAACATGTTGATCCTCTTGATCTGCTGCATATTAATTTAATTCAATTATAGAGTTACTTTTACTTCCTTTAAGTGAAACAGGATTTGTCCCAATCCCTATTTCCCAAAACCCAACGATTGTAAGAAAGAAGGCGCTTTAGTTGTGTGACTCATCGGAACTCGCAAGTGAAAAAATTGTTGTCACCTCCCCCCCCCTTGAAAAGGTTGGTTAAAAAGGTTGAGAAGGTGATTCGGTGAAGTAAATAAAAACAATAGAGATCAAAAAGTATGATACGCTGCAGTTAGGATATAAAGGAGAAAGACAGTGAGAGAGAGAGAGAGAGAGAGAGAGAGAGAGAGAGAGAATAGAAACATGAAAATGTAAAACTATTGACTTGGATTGACTTTTGTATTTACGAGAGTAAATATAAAATTAAATCAAATTAGTGAATATTAAAATTTAAAATTTTATAAAAAATTAAATTACGTAAAAAATTAGTACATGGGTTAGTGTAATGAAGTATGATAAACAGCAACCACAATTCCAGTTCTGGTAGCGTTCACCGCAGTTCATCGCGTCAGCAATTTCATTGAAAAAGTCGCCGAATTCGCGGCCGCTCTAGCCCCCTCCCCCGCAGTGCAGCGAACCGCGTTCTGTCCACATTGGCCTCCGCCACCACGCCCGCCCCGCTCCGCCCCGCCCCTACCCTGAATCCGGGTTGTTGTTGTTTTTAATCCAAATACGCTCGAAACGTTTTTAATTGTATTTTACGGGCGTTTGTGTACACACATAATAAAAATATTCAAATTTCATAATAATTTTATATATCTAAATTAATTGCTGGGGGTGTTTCGTGTATTTAATATCCACTGCCTGTAACTTTTGATAACCCGATGAAACGCAATTTTCATGACCGTGGCCCGTGTTCTTTCATTAAAGTCAACCGTGCAGTTATTGCAATCGCCACGAAACACTTGCTTCCCCGGCAAGAGCAGCGACCAGCGTAATGGCGCAATTATCAACATGAAATATCAAAAGAGATTAGAGAAAATCGGTTGTACACACGGGAAAATGCAATTCCGCCGCTGGTTCACGTAACAGGCTACTGTCGATAAAAGCTAGGAGTTCTTTGTGTTGAAGGTAATGTGGAAAACACTTTAACCTTTCCATTGTTTTGTTAACATAGTAGATATGATAAGTTATCGTTGAACTTCAAATGCTTTAGTCAATGAAATTTGTAGTACACATTATTACCTTCAGATGTTTTAAGCGGTCAACTTCATACAATTTGCAGGTGTTTTCGTTCATGAACGAATACAATTCGAAGAATTGTCAATAACTTATAATAATTCATTAACGATGAAGATTTATTTTTCAAGACAAAATTAATAAAAATATCTGGAACTCATTTAACAAGCATTAAATTTTGAATGTACCTTTTAAGCAATTAGTTACAATTTATTCCAAAAAAGTTGATTCAAATATTTTTAATTTTATTTTCAAATTGGCGTAAATAGAAATAATTGTTTAATGTAATTTTTAAGAGAGGAAATACGTTGCACCTAAAAATGTAAACCAAAGAAAAAATTAATTCTTCTGATTTTTAAGTTCCACAGGAGCCTTGCATTAAGATTTCTCTTTTATTCGTAACTATGATGATTCTTTCTAGTAGATTCAGATGAATGACTTCACACCCATTTCCTTTTTACCGGAAATTATTTTTCTAAGAGTGCACCCATGGTAATAATAATAATAATAATAATAATAATAATAATAATAATAATAATAATAATAATAATAAGATGCAGGAGGCAGCAGGAGAGTTCAGCTTAGGCGCGGTCGTGTTTGAGATAAGTCCCTTCTTCACCCTTCATTATCATCCTGTCACCTAGTTATTCATAATTCAAGGCGTAACAATCTTGTCTTATAGGGAGGATACTTATAAGGATACTTCCGTAAACAGATGATCCCCAGAATAACACACATTACTTTCTCATGGGAGATTACGTGATGCTGGAACATAACTGGCCGAGAAGCAAATTTATTATTATTATTATTATTATTATTATTATTATTATTATTATTATTATTATTAATAATATTATTATTATTAAGAAGAAGAAGAAGAAGAAGAAGAAGAAGAAGAAGAAGAAGAAGAAGAAGAAGAAATAAGGCTTCCTGATCTTCCATATAATTTGGTCATAACACAATAATTCAAAAGAACTGATTAGTTCAAGTACATTAGTTGGAATTAGTAATTTAATATATTCCAAATGCCATACTATGCAATTAGGTTTTGAAATGTGTTTATTTTCAACGGAGAACACTCAAAAGAGATACAATATCTGAAAACAGATTGCTTTTTACTGGTTAGATGTTGCTTAAGTAAGTTAATTCAAAGATCAAGAGACAAAGAAAAGGCGTGTTGGCGGCGTGTTGGCGGCGTGTTGGCGGCGTGTTGGCGGCGTGTTGGCGGCGTGTTGGCGGCGTGTTGGCGGCGTGTTGGCGGCGTGTTGGCGGCGTGTTGGCGGCGTGTTGGCGGCGTGTTGGCGGCGTGTTGGCGGCGTGTTGGCGGCGTGTTGGCGGCGTGTTGGCGGCGTGTTGGCGGCGTGTTGGCGGCGTGTTGGCGGCGTGTTGGCGGCGTGTTGGCGGCGTGTTGGCGGCGTGTTGGCGGCGTGTTGGCGGCGTGTTGGCGGCGTGGAGGCGGCGTGGAGGCGGCGTGGAGGCGGCGTGGAGGCGGCGTGGAGGCGGCGTGGAGGCGGCGTGGAGGCGGCGTGGAGGCGGCGTGGAGGCGGCGTGGAGGCAGCTAGAGCGGGCGGGCGGCCGTTCGGGCGGGCGGGCGGGCGGGTGGGCGGCCGTTCGGGTGGGCCGGGCGCGGAAGCGGCGTGGAAGCGGCGTGGAAGCGGCGTGGAAGCGGCGTGGAAGCGGCGTGGAAGCGGCGTGGAAGCGGCGTGGAAGCGGCGTGGAAGCGGCGTGGAAGCGGCGTGGAAGCGGCGTGGAAGCGGCGTGGAAGCGGCGTGGAAGCGGCGTGGAAGCGGCGTGGAAGCGGCGTGGAGGCGGCGTGGAGGCGGCGTGGAGGCGGCGTGGAGGCGGCGTGGAGGCGGCGTGGAAGCGGCGTGGAGGCGGCGTGGAGGCGGCGTGGAGGCGGCGTGGAGGCGGCGTGGAGGCGGCGTGGAAGCGGCGTGGAAGCGGCGTGGAGGCGGCGTGGAGGCGTGGAGGCGGCTCGAGCGGGCGGGCGAGCGGGCGGGCGAGCGGGCGGGCGGGCGGGCGGGCGGGCGAGCGGGCGGGCGGGCGAGCGGGCGGGCGGGCGAGCGGGCGGGCGGGCGGGCGGGCGGGCGGGCGGGCGGGCGGGCGGGCGGGCGGGCGAGCGGGCGAGCGGGCGAGCGGGCGAGCGGGCGAGCGGGCGAGCGGGCGAGCGGGCGAGCGAGCGAGCGAGCGAGCGAGCGAGCGAGCGGGCGAGCGAGCGAGCGAGCGAGCGGGCGGGCGGGGCGGGCGGGCGGGCGGGCGGGCGGGCGGGCGGGCGGGCGGGGGGGCGGGCGGGCGGGCGGGCGGGCGGGCGGGCGGGCGGGCGGGCGGGCGGGCGGGCGGGCGGGCGGGCGGGCGTCGGTCGGCATCTCTCGATTAGTTCGAACCGCAGACAGCGGCGCGGTTTAATCCCGGGGAGTGGCACTTAGGAGTGGGCGGGCGAACGAGCGCCGCTTTCTCCGCGCTCTGTCGACGAAGCGAGGAGACACTGTGCGCTCCCCCCCCCCCGCCGTCTGCACTCTCCACAGTCGCCGCAAGGGTGGATCTGGGAGGGTGGAATCTCGAATTTTGAACTAAATTTTTTAGTATAGGACATTGAATTTATTTTGCAATGTTGCCCTACAAATCAATCGATAAATAAATAAATCCAACCAAATCAAAGAAATGAGAGCATAACTTCTGTCAATTAAAGTAACTACACATAACCATTTTATCATCAGCCCTGACGATGGATTAAAATATTCCGAACCGTTGGCGAACTTAATAATTTTATGTCTAAATTACTCTGACCGAATTCATTGATCTCTACTTCCAATATCTAACTGCACATATTTCTAACAGTTCCTTCTATTTTTAACAGTTTATTTTTAACAGTCCTAATGCCTAAGGTATTATTCTCTTTCAAGCATTTCAGATTGGCTATATCAGACGGAAAATAGCTCCCAGAAAAAGTGACCAGAATGTAGAGAGATAAATTTCTTAGGTAACCGAGAGAAAAAAATGCATTCTTGTATTGGATATATTGTAATTTTTTTCTTTTGACACAATTCTAGAAGTACTGCACAGTGTTTCCCAGAAGAACTAAATATAAACACGGTTTGTTTGTTTGTTTCTAAAACTTAACAGCTCAGTCCTTCCTTTCGTTCTGTCTCTAACACATCTGCTTAGGTATTATGAAATACTAAACGTTTAATACCTCTATTTTTACGTTTGTCATGTTTCCATTCCACCGTGAGAAAAGGAAAAAATAACAATTCTTGCTTAAGAAATAAAACATTGTGTCGAAAATTCCGATAACAAATTAGCACTGACATTTGAAATTTAATATGAAAGAATTATCGTCAAACGAAATAATTTTATCATTTAATAAAATTTCATATTCTGCATTCTTTCTAAATCTAGAAGGTCTTTCATCAGCTTTCAAAGTCATAATATAATTGTATCTCGTTCATTTCCACAAAGTGTGGCAAGAAATTATCCCGTTAAAATCAAATTTAGAATGGACACAAAAACGTTTTTACAAATTCTAAATTTTTTTCTAATAAAATGTGCTTCATTTGAAAAAAATGTCTTTATTTACTCATACTTTCATTACATCTTAAAAATTTCCCCTTATTTGTAACAATAGCTTCAACAACATCCCCAGGATTTTCCCGCACTTTTTACAGATCAATAAAACTCCCTTACATCTCGGTCTCGGTTTCCCAGAAAGTGGCCGCCCCAAACCCCCACAGCAGCGCTCAGAGCAGCTAGCTAAACGTTCCGCCGGTTCCCTTACAGCCTCCCCACAGCGTCCGCCCACGGCGAGGGGCTCAGCCGCCCGCATTAAAGCGCGATTTTTTCCTCTCATAAAAAGTCATCTAGCATCCAGCCCCTCCTAGGGGCCCTTCCCGCCGCGCCGGTAATCTCCAATGGAAAAGCGTGTTTCGGGGAGGGCGCCGCGCCGCGCGGTTGCCCTTAACAAATGACGCCGTCGGAGGGCTGCGCGCGGGTCGGCGGGGAAGGGGCGGGACAGAGTGAGGCGGGGCAAAGGGCATCGCGAAATAGGACGCGGGAGGAGCGGGAAAGCGGGGAGATGGTGGCGCTGGGACGGTATTCGGCTTCGTAGGAAAACACCAAGCCATGTCCTCCTTGGGGATATGCACGTTCTAAGCTGGGCTTTAGATGAGGATATGCAGGTATTCAGATAGGCTTGAGAAGGGTTTCAGCTCGAGTAGAATTTGAGTGGAAGTCGGTTTGAGCTTGAGTGGAGTTCGACCTTAACTTGGGTTGAGTTCGAGCTGAGGTCGGGTTGAGCTCGAGCTGATTTCGAACTTAACTTGGGTTGAGCTCGAGCTGATTTCGACCTTAACTTGGGTTGAGCTCGAGCTGAGGTCGGGTTGAGCTCGAGCTGATTTCGGATTGATCTCTAGTTGAGTTCGGGTTGAGCTAGCCCAGTCATATGTCGCATAACTACATAAAATAGATGTTCAATAATATTCTAAACTCAGTTGAAGTTATTTCTCACTTAACTATAAGAAACATGACATAGAAAACGTAGAATCGGTACTACGAATGAAGGTATTTATTACGCGATAAAAATGTGCTTGTGGCAGTAATGAATTGTGTTATATCATACACTAAAATTAAATCTGAAAACGATTTTAAGTAATCGATTCAAGACGAACTAATTAAATTACTTGTGCCAATGACCAAAGAAGTTGTTGACTGAATACTCAAAATGGCCGATAGAAACGTCTTTGAATGCAGGAGAGAAAATGTTTTATGATGCATAAAGAAAATATATAATTGTTGATAATGATAATTATGATTATTAGGATGTCACAAATTTTAAAAAATGTGGACGAGTATAATACAAATAATTACAAACTTGTTTTAAATAATGCAGATGTAATAAAAATGTATGTATGCCATTTGCTTGGACCTGCTAAGCAACCAGGGGGTTTCAACCACCAGCACCGACTGAGTTAGCTCGAATCCAGCACTACCGCTTTGTCTGCAGCGACTCGGACAGGAAAAAACAAAAATTTCAGTACTGACGGTGGCGGATTTTCGAGCTTGATAGCTAGGTCGCATTCAGCCGCAGTGTCGAGAAGAATTCTAGCAGCCAGCTGCTCTGATCGCGATGTTGGAGCAGTTTTCTAACAAACGGACTATGGACCGCGCGCGACCATTCCTTCCTCTTCCGTGTACTAACCTCTCACACTACACACATTTCCAAGCACTACAGTGTACAACATTAGATAGATACGAGATAGATCGTATTATTTAATTTGCTTTGGGCATTAAGTCCTGAGGCAAACTCTTATACATCTTATATAATAATATAATACAATAAAGAATAATAAAATACATACAATATATAGTACAGTATTATTTCATTTAAGGCGAGCCTACTAAATGTAGATACCTTTCATAGACTACTGATCATATCACTTACAACACTATTACTAGAATTTAATTTTAAAATAAAATATTTTTATGTCTGTGGGAAAAGTCCCCCATTAGAGCTACAGTAAAGCCATGACCCGATCATCCTCGTTACAAAAGAGTATTTTCCAGTGACAGTTCTCTATTTCCCTAGACGTATTTTTCTAATCAACATGTCGGAAGACCAGTCGGGACCTTCGAGCAAGACCCGGCTGCACCTGGGGAAATACCCTGCAAATCGACGTGCAGATCGACGCCGATGTGTGTCGATCGACGAAGTGTGTGTGTAGGTAAGGGGTGAGGATAGGGCAAGGAAGAGGAAGGAAAGATCGCGTGTGATACGTAGCCCGTTTGTTAGTGTGCTGCTCCGGCATTCATCTGGTGTTACTCGGAGAAACCTCCCGATCAGAGGAGCCGGGGGCTGGAAAACTCCACATGAGAGTCGAAAATTCTGCCACCGTCGAGACTCGAACCCTAGGACCTCACGGTCAGAGACTTGGAACGCTGAACAGCGCAGAGGCTTGAAAATTCTCCTATAATACTAAACTTTCAAAGTTCGTTTGAAGCTCAGAAGGAAGATTATGTGATTATTCCACTCAAGAGACAAATAGTGTTCCAGAATTCGTCAGACCAATCAGAACAGTCATTCCCCGTGATGATCATCAGGTTGAGATTATCATGTCTCGCCTCTTACTTTGTAGTTATGGAAATCTAGTAGCCCTAAAGCTAGCTTCGTTCGAAGCCCTAATTTCACCCGAGCGAGAATTAAGAAAATCATAAGAAGTGCATAGAACGTGTTTGATAAGCGCAAACGTTTTGAAGTAAATTATAATGATTCTACTGGACTACATAACAGAAATGACAATTTCCGTACTTTCAAATTCTTGCAAACGCAGTTCAAGAGAAAGTTAACGGGTAACGCCGGGGTGGAGAACAGCGAGGCGGAGAACGGAGGGGCGGAGAACGGAGGGGCGAGAAGCAGCGTGCGAGGAACAGTGGGGCGGGGAAGAGGGAGGCAGGAAAGAGTGGAGAGGGAGGAAGAGCGAGGGCGATGCTCTTCATGCAGGACGATGCGCACAGACACGGCGATCCGCGTGGAGCGGGGGGGGGAGGGGGGAGACGTGTGTCGAGGCGGGGTTCGAAGTGTGGCGAGGAATGCCGGCGCTGTGACGAGAGCGAGTAATGTCACGTGATGCGTTGCGTGGAGAGGGCGTCGTATGCAGCTCTGCAGTCGCAGCTCTCGTGTGCCGCGTGAACTCACCCTCTCCTCTCTGCTCCGAAGAGAACTCGCACTGGTGTCAAGGACATTCGCATCTGCGTGGTTACCCTCGTGCAACGAGAGACAAAGGAATTAGGGTATAGCATAGGCATTTATGTCAATGTGTTTATTGAAATATCGATAGTTTATAAAACATTTCGTAGCAAATAACATGGTTCGTGCCACCATCGCGGAGACTATCTGTTGCCTGAGATGACCCTGGTTCCATGGCCTTTCTTTCATCTTCAGCACATGGAGACAGATTTTGTCTTCGTTTTCAATTAAATATTAATTATAAACGAACATACACAACCACTGTCAAATTAAATGTTGTTGCGCAAGAAATTAATGTTAGAGGTTTTGCAAACCAGCTAAAAAACATCGATGTTTAAAAACATTGTTGTTGTTGGTTAGTCGATGTCTTCTTAACAACGGTATTTTCATATTGAACATTCAAGTTTGGTATAAACTATATTTTTATTAATGTCTCCTCATTATCGCAGCTCTTCGGCATTAGAGCCGTTAAGTACTGCAGATGAACATGTTACAAAGCTCCCTCTAATAGAGCATGCGCGGGTGTCAGTAAGAAGAGAGGATTCACCTCCATGTTTCTCTTGGATTCGCCTCTCGCCTGAGCACGTGCGTGCGAGTGTGCTTGCTTGCGTTGTCAGACCGACGCAAAAGCTCGGATTTTATTTATGTGTATATTTAACCTCAATAACAGTTAAAACTGTGTGTTTTAACTGTTTACAAGTTGAATTCTGAATACAGAATACAGGCTTCAAGAGGTCATCTCGAACGCCCGGAAACAACAAACAGAACGCAGATACTCTGCCCCTTATCTGTGATACCTAATGAAAGTAAAAACGTCCAGTAATAAGTAACTGATTCAAATTCACTCCAGTTGCTTCGTCGGATCGTTCAGCGAAGTATCACTACCATTTTCAGATCGTTCGTCATTCGTATTGTATGTTTCCTGGTGTAAGTCTAATTGATAATTATGTTCTCAAAGTATATAGAGATACCAATTAACGTTATTCTGAATAATGTGATTACTAGTATTATGACTTCTACGCCCGGCAAACCTCTTAGAAAACAGGCGCAAGAAATAGTTTATAGATATTTTTGAACATTTTAAGAACCAAAAAATTAAGTTCAGGTGCAGTGCAATGATGACAAATGAATATACCAGTATATATACCCGCATCGTAAATACAATCATTCAATAAGTGACACTATTATCAGCTAAAGTAATTTTTACATTTTCTAATCTACTTCATTCATAGGCTTTGCTTTTATACTGCAAATACAAGATTGAAGAAACTTAAGAAGAAACAGGTAATCTGATTTTATCACTAAAAATTTTCTCTAAGCAGCGGCAGGCTCTCCACTCCATCAACCAATCACATAAATCCGTAGATCAGTCATAACAAGCTGCCAACTCCGTCCAACGGGTAGTAAGGAATCATTCGCAGTTTAACATCATCTTACAAACCGAGTTTTCTAACTTGCTGAGCTATACTTAACTTGCTTGTTATAATACTCAGCGTTTTCAGTCCCTTACTTCAATTTGCTTTAAACGGGATGAGTTCGTAACTTAGATATACAGTGATGCTGCAGGATTGAGATCAAACTGCCCGCGATGGACCTTGTCTGCTCCGATGCAAAGTTCCGCGTGATACTTGCCTTTCACTAGCCAAGGGTGCATCGTGCCCAAACTTCTCTTCCTTCTACTGCAGTTAGTCTGATTCAACATTAATACTTGAGGGTGATCGCAGTGTAAATGTTTTTGTCTCACAAAAATGGTCTATTTTTACATGTGCCGTTGATTTTAAGATTCCAGTCCATGGAGTTGCCTTCTGTATCCATGCGACATTATCCTTTTGCATTGTTCATCAGTTCCCTCCTAGAAACCATTTCCACATAGTAATCTTGTCTCTAATGCGCTCAGACAGCAAGTGGCAGCAAGAGAGTTGCGAGCGACAATGCTGGAATATTTAAGTACGACGCAGAAAGCTTATTTCTCAATTTCTAAAACGTATTGCACGCTATTTAACTTCCAGGAGTCCATACATAGCAACATTTACATCCAGGAAACCTTTTATACCCTATTTCAACATTCTGTTTATGTTAACTAGTGGCAAAGAATTGATTTAGCTTGGTGAAAGTATTTTTGTAAAAATAAAATGTATATTTTTGTAGTCAAAAGTATTATTTCTTAGTGCTCTTAATTCCCACTGCACAGTTTCTACAAACCTAAAACAAAGAAAATATGGAAGTATCCACTCCCTTTTTTAACACTTACTGCATTGTAAGTGTAGTTAAATCAGCTGTTTTCTGTGACTCGCCTTTTGCTTGGCAATAAACACAAGGAGTCCCACCAACTAAGGGCTACCTGCACAATTTCTAAACGGTTCGTGCTAACGAAGTGCAGTTTTCACTCAACAATGTGGAATCATGGGGCAAGTAATATGCTGTAGAGATGTAGTTCGAAATGTTTTTAGTTTTCGAAAAACTTAATAATCTTTAATTTTTTAAATGAAATTATATATATTTCACGTCAGCAATTGATAAATCATCAAAGGACGAATACAATGATGTACATGTTAATATTTTGATAGATATTTCAGCGTAAACTTTCGTCTACTTTCTGTCGTGTGATTTCAAATTAAATGTGCAAATTTCCTGTAGCAGCCCTTGCAACTGTCGCCTTTCGGGAAGGCGGCCTTCGAGGCGCCAGCACTGTTGCGGGGGGAGGGGAGAGGCGGCAAAGGTCACCTTCTCCAAAGGCGACAGCTGCAAGGGCTGCTAAGGAAATTTGCATGTTTAATTTAAATTCACGCGACAGAAAGTATGATTTTCACTCAAATAACAATCAAAATATTAACATATGAACATCATTGTATTTGTCTTTTTACGATCTACCAATTGCCGACGAAAAAACATAGTTACATTTGAAAAATCTAAAATTATTAAATTTCTCGAAATCTAAAAATAATTCAAACACTATCTTTACGCATAATTCTTGCCTCATGATTCCGCATTGTTGAGTAAAAACTGCATTTTGAAATCTAGAACCGTTTAAAAGTCATTGGAGTGGGCCATAGTTCGTATAATAATAATAATAATAATAATAATAATAATAATAATAATAATAATAATAATAATAATTTCTTACAGTCGTATATTTTATTGGTACTTTTACATATGTATCAATCATTTGTCGCTGCAACTATGATTGCCTATTTTTTGAATAAGACAATAAACGTAAATAAATAAAATATAAATTTTGCTTACAATAAAATTGTGGTACGGTAAATGTGCTTTATGGGCTCCCAAGGGCTTCATAGGGCCTGAAGCAAGGTACAGCCAACAAACCCACCACCTCGAGGCTGATTGTATAAATATGAAAACGAAAATGAACTTTCCCCTGGATTCTATCTTTTGATCCTGGCATTTAAATGCACGTAATTTGTTCGCAAATTGGTTCATTGATTTTAATAAAATACTTCTGCATAATTTTGGCATTTAAAAAATCCTAAATCTTTCAAAATAATCGTGATACAAAATCATCGTTAATGTTAACTAACAAATGTTAAGGCTTCCACTTTAATATCCAGTTTACTGTTTGGTGAAATGTTTACTCGGGATTTCTTAATTGCACTAATGTACTAGTTCGTTAGTATTCTTGTTTTACATATTTTCATAATTATCAACTTATATTGTCTTTTCCTCCAATCATTCTTTAATTATGACCACGAAATAAAAAAGAAATTTCTTTAGAAATGACGGATAAAACATTTCTTGTATCATGATGCATATTTTCATCAATCTCATCTCCCAAGCCCCGTTCGCTTCCTTCACTGTCAGTTGCTGTGAACTCAGTTTGATAATGTTTTGTTTGAACTGTTCTTTTCCACGAAATCTTCCGAAATCGGCCGAAGCAACCGATTGGCGATAAGGGACGTCACAAGAATTGGCGCTAAGGGACGGTACAAGATTATATATAACGGCTGACATCACAATTTCTGAGCAAAGAAATTGAATAGGTTACTCAGGAATTTCGTGAAAAACATTTATTGCATTTCGTAAATATTATTTGAAGCATGTACCATTAAATTGGTATTAAAATCCATGAAATCAGCAAGAAATGACGGAAAAGGTAAAATATGACATATTTGTCGAAATCAACGAAAAATGCATATAACATAAAATTCATTTCCTTTTGTCATAACAGAAAATTAATTTCTATACAAAACGGCACTGAAAAGAAAATATTGACATTTCATGAAAATCAGCCCCTTGGTTATTATACAGGAGGATTCTTGATGCTCACATAGGACCAGGTGATAGAGTACACCAAGTTATTTATTATTGCAAACATAAATAGAGCAAACCCTATTCAAAATTTGGGGGAAAATTTTTTGTTATTGGACATTTTGGCAAGAAAATTACATTAAATATTGTTTACTGTTGCTATTATTGCTTCCTTCTAACAAATATGAAAGGAAAGAGAAAAAACTGTTATTTAAGTTTTATTTAGAAGAGTGTATTGTATTTGCGAATACAGCTAATATTTTGCATTTTCACCTCGTGAAACAGGTGCTCTACGCGTGTTTATAATGACCTCCTCCTGCGTGAACACAAAGTTCCACACGGCCTCCGTGGCACGCATAGCTTTACCAGATTGTACCCATATTTCTGTCGCCACGGTTTCAATGCGCATGGAAAGGTACCACGAGCATAAACGCGGTCTTTCATCAACCCCATCTCCAAAAGCGTTGAAAGTACCTGAATTATAAAATTCAGATACTGAACGCCTCTTAGACGTTCAGGTAAGAAAGGAAAACAGAGAATACATTCATCCACAATGCCAACTGACACTTTACAGAGAATCGCTCTTGGTGATCTACACTACATGCATCATTCAGGTTTTCCTCGGCACCCACATGCAAATTGTGCACATTAATTGGGCCAGTTCTTTGAAATCCCGATTCACAAGACCAAAGAACAAAATGTCAGCTTGAAGCTAGCGAATTGAAAACGGCGTTAAAAAATTATCTACTGCAGAAATGCTGCACCCGCTGGAACTGAAAAAGTCGTAGTCTGCCTGCTTGAGTTGTTCACTAGACAGGGGACTGTGATTCGTTGACCTCGCGCACTATATACCTTGCGCTCGCTTGCTGGGTTTCTCGGATTGTATTAGCAATTGAGTTTTCCAGAGATGTGGCGAGCCCTAAGGCGAGATGAAAGCGCTCGGTCACTTGCCGTAGCACATGTTACACGAACACAAGCGCATAGCCCATGTTTAACGTTAATTATTTACAAAATTAACCTACGAACTATATACCAATTTTGTCAAATTAAATCTGCACATTGCATGTAGGATAAGTTCCCGGCGTATTAGCAATGATGACGGAAGCACTCTGTAAACCTGGCTTTTTTTTTTTTTTTGAGAGAGAGAGAGAGAGAGAGAGAGAGAGAAACATACCACAGATTGTGGTGCGGTCACCCACATATATTAAGTGCTCAAGACGAGCGGATCAAGGTTCGTGTGGCGAAAATCAACATATGAACAAGTGAACCGACCTTTGTGGCAGACAGTGGCTACTCCGTAAGGGCTCTAGGGCGGCGCACTCCTCAGTAAAACCAACGTTGGGAAAAGTTGCATAAAATATTAAACTTGCAATAAATTAACTCCCTTAATTTTTCTCCATAACAACAGCAAATTTTTGAGGTCGAATTTAGTGTTAAGTGCCCGATTAAGCGAAAGGTAAATTTTTTTTGGAATGGATCGTATCGTGGACTATCGTGAGTCTGGCTTGAGGAAGAGAGAGAGAGAGTATTGGAAGTTGGTTGGGAGCGGTGGGCTGCAATTAGGATTTTCAGAGTTCGCGCCTATCAACTAAGCGAAGAATGCCGACCTTTTCATCTGATTTCATTAATTACTGGTTTGTTTTTGCTGACAATATTTTTTTAAAATAATATCGTATTTTACAGCACAATCTTCCGTCAACAATGTAAAAGTTGTCATAAACCAGGATTAATGTCCTGAAACGTGCAGTTCGGTTGTACAATTCATGCTATAGTTTTCCTCGATCAAGAAATATTTTGAAGAGGTAAAATGTATAAGGTCCATTGAGAAAGTAGTGCGCATGATTTTATTGTGACGAAACTATCCATGGCAGCGCGGTGAAATTTATCGAAAAATCTGTTTGTGGGGGGGGGGGGGTCTGCCCTTTCTACGCATCCGGTCACCAGTTTGCTCTGAGCAGTGTGAGCGGAAAGATGTGCCTCCACGTCATGTGTTTTTTGACTTCTGACTTTGTAACACAGCGCGATGGAGCTTTCGCTTGAACTGCGGTATGCTAAGAAATTTTGCGTGAGACTTAGAAAGAATGCACCTGATATATTCCAAATGTTTCACGAGGCCTTCAAGGATAACGGCATTTCAAGGTCACGGTCTGGAGGGGAGGGGGGGGGGGTGGCACAATGTGTTAAAGGAGAGCCGGGAGGAGGTCGCCGACGAAACCTGAACGCCCAACAAAGGCCAAAATTGACGAAAAACGTGGATCGCGTGCGCGACTATTTGCATTTCGACTGTCAATTGAGCATCCAGGACATTTTTTTTACAAGCGATTCCATTAAGTTGAAAAATGGCGGGGTTACTGCTGGTAGTTTCCTTAACCAACGCTTGTTCCGCAGAGAAGCTCGCAGCGTGACACTGGCACCACTAGGTGGCCTTGACATCACCGGCGTAATGTCCACAATGGATACGTTGCACGAACGATTTTGATAAGTGAAGTGAACAGACAGAACCGACTAGCATTTGCATCAAATCATGTAAATTTTGTAAATTTTGTAAATCATGTAACACCACACAATATTTTGATCGTCTGTGAAATTATTTATATTTAAAGTAATACTTTAAAACATGTTCGCAATACTAATCTTTCAATTGTTTCTATTTTATTTCTGTAACTCTCGCGCGTCCATTCTTAGCAAATTTACTTTTTTATAATTACAAACATAAACGCATATACAGTTGTTAACACACCAGTTGAAATATTAAAACTGTCAGACTATATAAAAATATTATTTTAAAGTATGCAAGAATACCGTTCCATGTATCAGTGCTCACATGTTGGTGTCTGTCGAACAAGCACAGAGATTTCACTTCAGGGTATTTCTACAAGTGCATAACTGCTTATCAGAGATAAGTTTACCAACGCTCCATTAACATACCATTAAAGAAATAGAATCATTATTTTTATTCGTGGAAGGCTAAAATTTCATTTTTAACCAGGAAAGAAGATTCTGTTTGTTTCATCTAAAGTATCCAGACATTTCTCGAGTTTCTAAATTACTTCCACATGATACCATCACTTTTCCAATATCAATAGCACCTACGAAATTTGTAGCTGACGAAGAAACGCGAAAATTAAGTTCTGTTTCATCTTTCAGAAACGTATGAGACCTTCACTACCAATCTGGACAAGGTATTCATTAATGGACTCTGCTGATTGTTGTGACCTCGTCCAAGATCTCGCACAAACGAAACGTCAAACCGAACTGTTCGGTTCGCGCCCTAAAGAATTTATTTTCCTTACACCAGAATTTATTTTCCCTACTTCACATTTTTGTCACAGACACAAAAACTTGTTAAATTCAAAGCATTCAAACTAAATACACGTTGTGTTAAGTATTTTCAGTGTGTATGGATTTTATGTGAGTATTATACCTTGGAATGTGTATTACTATACGATATGTGTGTCATGTGACTCAATCTCACTATTTTCTTAGCGAATTACGTATTCATTAGTACTTCATGAAAAACAAATTATTCTAGTGCAATATAATTGGTTGAAAGAGTACATCTAAAACTCTGTGAGTGATAGAGACAAGTGATTTGCATATTTTGAAGAAGCACGTTTCACTTATCTTAGCAGGTGTTACATACCATGGTATCCGCGCATTTTTAAAATTTGTTTTTCATTGTAATCTGTGCATGTTTTTGTGAGCTCCAGAATCTCTTCCTCGCCATTTACAGTACATATTATGATCATTTTTGTATGATGAATACCAGTGTCAATAAAACAAAGTTTTCAATGTTTGAAAGTTATTTACATTGATAAACGAAATGTAGATTATTTTTTTAATCCTGTTAGCAGCTCACATCTCTATACTCTTACCACCACAAACAAAAGAAGAGCTCAATAAACAAGCGCGTAGTGAAGCTACATTCATTTACTTAATTCCCACTGTCAAACATAATAGTGGATCGGTGCTCGTTGGGAGCGTACGAGTGCCAGTGAGATAGGGCAATTACAGTTGGAGCAATTATAGATGGAGTAATTCATCAATTTATATACATTGACATTCTAAAGCCAAATTACCAAGCTAGTGCTGTTGATATGAATTTGAAAAATAAGTACATTTTGCAGCATGTCAATGACTCTGAGCATACGAAACTTCGGATCTTGGACAATGTGCTAATACAATTGTACATTACATGCCGCATCATCGAATCTAAAAAGTTTTGATGATTTATGGAACATCCTGCAAGCAAACCTTCGAAAAAGAAAAATTGTAATACAACAGAGTATTAGGACAGCATTCGAAGCAGAGTGGTACAGCGTTTCTTCCCAAATATGCCATAAACGTCTGGAATCAATTTCATGCTCTTTGCTGTGCAAAGGGCAGTCGTACAAAATGTCGATGGAACATTATTTTGGAAGAAATAGTTCATGTGTCTAAAGATAGTTTGCAGTAATAATACTTTTCCAGTGATTTTCATAAAGATCAAATTATTACAGAATCCCTTTTTATCCTCTTTTAAAACACTTTGTTTAAAAAAACTATATTACAGAATAAAATAACATTAATAGTTGATATTATTAGTTCTACTCTTTCTATAGAGCGTTTGGCACACTCAAACATACGCTGTATAACATTATTTCTTTTCACAATATAACTAACTTTTTCTTGGTTGGATTATAAATAATGATTGTAACGGGTGATTCTGCAATATTCCATTTCAATAAATATTCGTTGCCGTGTAATAGCAAGTTTTTATATTAACAAACAAGCTAGATATTTTCTTTCATGAAAGTTATTTCTAACCAAATAACTACAACTCTATATGTCATTAACTTTGGTGTTCTTCCGCATAGCTGTAAAACGTATTTTATGAGAAATGAAAATTATTTAACTCTTCATGAAGATAGTTGTTATCGAAACCCAAAACAGTACATGGAAACAATAAAGTCGTCATTAGTGTAAACAAAACACGTAAACATAAACACAGCATGCGGTGTCTGACAACTCCGTAAGTAGTTACGACACAAAAGTTGACGACTCAGTAAAAGAAATAAACCATCCACACGTCTCTTAAGACATGTGAAACGCAACCATACAACATCTACGTTATTTAAAGAAATACTAAAGCACCAGCATCAGAAGGGTCTGAAAGATTCTTGAAAATTCACACAATAATGATAGATTCAAATATGTCTAAAGTCTGTTGCTTTTTATATTACATGACGTTACCTGTGACAACAGAGACAACCGCGTCTTCTCACTAAAGGATTTTCCCCTTCAGAGAGGGTTTCCTCAGCCGTAGCTGACGGTATCTTTTCCGCGAATTTTATGCCATGGAGTAAACATTTGGGGTGGATACCAGAATTTGAAAGGTTAGAACACGGTAGGATGTAAATATCATAATAAGGCCTTCAACCATGCAACATAGTATCAAATTATTTAAATTAAATGTGCAATAATTACTTATTCAGTAAACAAAAAAGTTTTAAAAAACTTTGCCTCGCAAGTAGCAGCGCAAGAAAGTATGCGTCCCGCAAGTAGTTAAACACGGCCATTACCTTGCTCGCGCGTTCAGCTTCCAGCAGCACGGAACGGAAGCTTGAGAGCAGCAGCAGCAGGAGGAGGAAGCAGGGCGGGCGAGGAGACCACCGACGACCACCGGCCCCCCCGCACCGCACGAGTGGCGCCGGGTGGTGAGCTGGTGGTGGGCGGGCGGTCCGCCGGCGGTGGAGAGCCGCAACGCGCCGCGATCGGTGCGCTCTCAGGCGGCCGCAACGGTCCGCGCGCGACTGGCGAGAACAGCCCTCCGCCAGCCCCCTCCTCTCCCCCTCCCCTCCCCTCCACACCCGGCCCCGCCGCCGGTCGCCGCTCGATCCCGCCTCGCGGCGCCGAGCAGCACCGTCTGGCGGCCGGCGCCGACGCTACGCCTCGCGCTCCAGATGCAGACGCACCTCGGCCATTTAACTCTCTTTCACAATCGGGACGAAATTATAGGGTGCAAGGATAGTGACGTCATTGACCGATTTACTGATTTAAATATAGTGGCTTGTGACAGGTTATCAGTTGGGCGCGGTTATCCAATCAGGAGCTTCGTTTCGACTTCAACTTTTTTTATTAGAGCCTCCGATAGGATAACCGTCACAGTTGATGATCTGGCAGAATTAATTACACTATGTGATCAGAAGTATCGGGACACGTGGGTAAAAATGACTTTCCAGTTCGTGGCGCCTTCCATCGATAATACTGAAATTTAATTGAATGTTGGCCCACCCTTACCGTTAATGACAGCTTCTACTCTCGCTCTCATACTTTCAATCAGGTACTGGAAGGTTTCTTGGGGAATGGCAGCCCATTCTTCACGAAGTGCTGCACTGAGGAGACGTATCAATGAATGTCGGTGAGGCCTGGCACGAAGTCGGCGTTCCAAAACATCCCAAAGGTGTTCGATAGGATTCAAGTCAGGATTAAGTGCAGGCCAGTCCATTACAGGGATGTCATTGTCGTGTAATCACTCCGCCACAGGAAGTGCAGTGTGAACAGGTGCTCGATCGTGTTGAAAGATGCAATCGCTATCCCCGAATTGCTCTTCAACTGTGGGAAGCAAGGTGTTTAAAACATCAACGTAGGCCTATGTCGTGATAGTGGTCACAAATCAACAAGGGGGGGCAATCCCCCTCCATGAAAAAAATCACGACCACACCATAATATCATTTTGGACGTGTTCGGATTATTTTGATCACGTAGTGTATGTTTAAATCGGACAATAATGTGGCTGGGCACACGTAGATGTAAGACTCGTCAACATGGCACACTAAACTTCAACACATTTAATGAAAATACAAATATGCGGGGGTTCAAGCATTAGTATTGATAACAGTTGTTGAAAACACTGTGGTTGAATAAAACGCGAACATCCACTGAGAGCGTATTCTTGAATCGTGCCAGCCTTTACCTCACCCACGTGTCAGCTCAATGTTGGCAGCAGTCTGTCGTATAGTTCTTGCAAGAAGGTTCAAGTGAAGGGCGCGCCACGGTGATTGTCTCCGCCAGTTTACGCGAGAGTTGAAAGCTCACGGCTACCTGCCACTGCGCCCCCTGCAGGGGCCTTGGACCACTCCCATCACCGCTCTATTCAAGGTGGAAAAACAGGTGGTTTGGTTTCGCAGTAAATACCGTTTACAGCAGTACAAAAATTTTTAAATCACAGAGAAAAATAAATAACCTATTTAAAGAATATACTCGTAACACACATGTGAAAATGTGCTCGCATGAGCTACATGCCGACGCTCTTGGCACAGACCACTTGCCCTGACTCCGCTTTCATTTGCCCTCTAAATACAAAAAGGGGCGCGTAATGTATATCATACACGCACACAATGTACATTATGCAGATAAATATAAAACATTTTTTGGTATGTTTCATAAATAATTTTATGAAATATATACACAAAAATTAGACAGTGATCTTCTGATAGGAAGCTACAACAGACTAAGCAATTTTCGCCTTCAAATATCGCTGAAAGTGGGACGCGATATTTCTGTTGAGCTATATTTTAAAATTTGAAATAAATAGTAGGTTTACAATTGTGTTATTACTAGATTTGTTTGTTTTGCTCAGATTTGTATAAAAGAGATATTAGCGAAGCTGTATACTTCAAATGATTCATCGAATGCAATACAAAGTTAGTGAACAAAATGTTTCTCCAAATGCTTGAAGATATCGAGATGCAATTTGCATCAAACGATTTAGGACACAACGGCCCATCAGTTCTAGTTAACAGCATTTTTATTTTAAACACATTGTGCGTTCTTCTTTTAAATTGGAACACTGTACATTTTTACACGAATAGGTCTTCAAAAGACACATTTATCAGTACTACGTGAATTGGTACCTAAAAAATAGTCCACAGCATAAAGAGTATGAAAACTGGCGTCGTATGAAAAGCAGATACTCCGAAGGTCGTGGCGCGGGGCCGCACAGCTCATCGGTCTTCAAGCCGCACGGCGCAGGGAAGTCTAGTGACCTTGGCGACCGCATCGGTCAAATTTCCCTTTGAAGAAACGTTCCGGTGAAATCTTCGAATGTTGCAATCATTTAAGCTACTGAGCTCACATTTTGTCCAAAACAATCAGTCGAACCGACAAGAAAACCAGCGGTATCTTCTCATTAGCAGCATCGTTCATGAAGCACGTTAAAATATCTTCTATTTTTAAAAGGAGCATATTGATGTCATGTGTGGTGGTGGCGTCTTGCTACATTCGCACCACAGAAAACATTATGTAGCTGATTTATTTCAAATCATTGTCCGTCAATTTTCACAGTGAGCCTCTTGTCTCAACTTTCAGAATTTTCAGTATATTTCCATAAGTAGTCAAAATACCGATGTCGTTTTTTCTATATCACTGTGAAAATCGCCAGAATGGTCCACTTATACTAGTGGCTGTCTAAAAAATATATTAATATGGTAGGGCAACGGACAACGCTACAGGATTAACATTTACACTACCGCGCTCTATTTTCCTTTTTTCAATACTCATCTTTAGCATGTGGTATTTACTTTCATTCATAAAATTAAATTTTAAAAATATCTTCATATAATATTTGGTTTCCGATAGTAAAGATCATGTACTCATGATATCTTTGCATTATAACAGACTGTACAAAAGAGGGGAGAATTTAATTTAGAAATACAGCCTGTATTTGTAGGCTCGACGCTAAATAATCAATAAATAATTAGCTCAATTAGAAGAATTCGCATAAGATATACTATAGCAAGGTCACGAAAAGAAACTGTAAAAATTGCATGGCAATCTCCACATTACTATAAGAAGCGGAATTCTGGACGCTCAGAAACAGAGATCTTAGAAATAGAGGCCTCAGATATGAAATTTCTTGGATCGTTTAAAGTCTGCACCAGAGAAGTCAAAATCCAAAATGAAGCACTGAGAAATGAAATAGGAATGCAATCAATAAACGAAATGGCGATCCACAATAAAAAAAAACTGGAGAGAGCTTGTCCTTAGTATGCTACCAGAAAGTATTCCAAAACAAGCAATGGAATACATACGGCAAAAGAGTGTGGGAAGACCAAGGAAGAGATGGTGAGACCGGAACAGGCCTCAGGCCTAATCCTGGCAAGACAGGAGAATATCTTCATAATTACAAAGAAGATACAAAGTATCATACTTTATCCATTTTCTTCAACGCCGCAAGGGGCATTTCAAAACCTAGCCCGTCTCCGCTCCCAAATTATTTATTGCCCACACAGAAAGTCATTCTATTCTTACACTTTGGAAATATCTCGTAATTTAATCGCGTGTAGGTGGGTTTTGTTTAGCTTTGATTACTTCCCGCAATATAGATGTTGTGGTGTGTTATCGTTGGCATTTTTCATGAAATAATAATAGACGTTGTCATTAACTACGTAGTCGTTTTGTGGCTTCCATCCAGCAGACAACTGATGATGATGGCTAAGCCATCGAAAGCTGCTATTATATTAAATCCTACTGTTGGCAATACTTCCTGCAATCTTCCCGGCATTGGTTTTACCAACTCCGCCAGAGACGCCGGATTAATTTAACTCCATTGACTTATGAGCGCATGTTTAAGATATTTTAATCAACCAAAGTGTATTTTCTCATTTTTTGAAGAACTGACCCTTCATGTTTAATAGGAGATAAAGGGCGAGAAAATGGCAGGAGATTGAGTATTTGCTTAAAGTTGGTTATTGTGATGTAGGGGTGCCGTAACAGTCGCATAACAGAGTGTGTATGTGGGAGGGGAGGATTAATGAATGACACTAGCGCAGTTTTTTTCTACCTTTATTTAAATAAGCTGTTGTTTCATTGATTAGGCCTTTTATTGTCAGAATATTAGTGATCGTTTCGACTTTCAATTGTTACCGTGTTTTACAAAATAATAGAATTCTTCGCCAGGCGCAATCAATGTATTGACACTTCGGCTTTACTTTACAGCCAGACAACTAGAGTTTAACTCAGAGCCGACATTGTAGTTGCCTCTGTAGTGACTCTGAGCAGAAGGTTCTACGGTTCGAGACCCGACGCTCTCAAACTTTCTACACAAGCTAGATAACGAGATGGAATTCAGCCACTGCCTGGAAGAAAATTCTAACTGTCACCTGCTTTGATCGGTAGTTCTCTGTGACTTCTTCGATTAACACCAAACGAACGCCGGAGCAGTTCCCTAACAAACAGGCCACGCACCGCACGCGAATTTCCTTTCTCTTCCCTTGCCCTATCATTAATCTTTACGTACACAATTTACACTTGAATTGAATTGAATTGAATTTGCCTTATTTTACGTGGCGAGACTCGGGCCATCAGGCCCGCTCTTTCACTAGCAGAGAAAGGAGGTATTTCTTGGGCGAGAAACAGGCGATTTTGAATTAAGCTCAGAGGCGTCATTTAGGCTTGAGGATCTTTTACATGCAAGTAAATCTACTAACATGGGACAGCCGGCTTTACTTCCCCTCCGAAGGAAGGCGTACGAAGGATTTTGTCGCCCTAAAAATCCACGGCTTCGATCGGGTTTGAACCCGCGAGCTTGGGTATAACAGTCCGGCACGCTAACCGTCACACCATCGCCGCCGCCACACTTATATGCACAACACTACCTCTCATGCCGGGAGACCAGTCAGGAGCTAAAGCTTATGGCGGCCGGCGCGTTGTCCCTCTATGAGTGAAACTTGGAGGGGGAACTGCCTTGTTAGGTATACATATCATGGAAACTGAATACTGCCTCCTCTTCTGGGCAGTTAGTACACGTAACGACCGTAGCAGAGCTAGAAAGTAATCCTGTCTACGTCACGAATCGCCGCTGTGAAATGCACCCTACTTTGCACCACTCAATCAGTCTACGTTAAACTTCGATTGTTTGTTGTACTTCCCGTTCACGAGCTGTAAAATGGGGGAACATTGTCATCCAATCGGTAGCTCCGTACTAAAATGTTTGGTCATATGGAAGTTCCTGGTTAGAATGAAATAATCATATGAGTCTTTATTGCCAGTAATAATGTTTATTATAAGGGCAGCTTTCGATGGCTTAGCCATCATCATCACCGGTTTTCTAGTTCAAGAAAAAAAATTAAAATGTGAGTCATAAAACAACATTAGAATAAATAGATTACTAATGATTTAAAATTTAGAAATTAGAATTAACATTTTAAGAACTGAAAGAAAGAAAGAAAGAAAGAAAGAAAGAAAGAAAGAAAGAAAGAGGGTGTTAAATCATTTAATATTTCAAGAAAGTGAATGAAATTGAATTTGAACAATTTAAATTTTTGGAACAGAAAACATGAAATGTTAGTTGAGCCGTTTCTTACCTGCTGTATGGAAACCACAAAACAACGACGCAGGTTCGGGCGAGCCAGGGGGCTTAAGTACCCGGCTGTGGGGTGGAGTAAGGTAATGGCCTGAGTGCGGTGCGCTGTCTATTGTGCCGCCCCGGAAGAGTGCGGGGTGGGAGTGGTGTCTAATAATAATTTTAATAGAGGAGAGCGGCTAAGGCTTATGTTTTAATTCAGTAAGTTTAAATGAATATCGAGGTTTTGCTAAGTTAATCTGGTGTGATATTGATTTTCCATTTCCAGTATACGAATATCTGTGTGCAGATTGAATGTACTGCCTGTCAGTAGTAAACGATTGGCAAACATATTAGTACGTTTTGACTCACGTATTAATATATTTTTGTACTATAAAACTGATCACGATAGCTAAGCCATCGAAAGTTGCTCTTATATTGTAATAAACAATATTGTTGGCAATGATGACTCATACTTATTTCATTGTAAATGCCAACGAAAACGCACCACAAAACCAATATCCTGATTAGAAGACAGTGTTCCCCTCTCTGCCTAGTTCACGACCTTAAAGTGTCACTGCATTTAAATCGAAGTATAACTACTATTCATCTCTGGCCACCAGCTTAAACTGGCCCGTGTTCACCGCTCTCGGCTGGACTCCCCTGATGATCCACATCCGACTGAGCTGTCCAGCTGTCGTCTTTTTAAACAATTCCGCTACAACTATTTATCGTAAACTCCTGCGTTGGCTGTACGTGAGATTGGAGTAGCAAACGTGACTCAACTCGTGTACATTAGATTTTACGTTAAAACATTTGTGCGATTACATATAAGAGATATTAATTTTTGAACCTGAATTTACCTGAAAAATAACAATGTAGAAAATTAAAAAAACATTTTTGTAATATTTCTTGAATATTATTATTTGAATTATTGCTTAAGTGAGTTTAGATGAGCAATAGGCTTCAGATTTCACGTATGAGAAATATCTAAACAGATCCATGTTCCCTGTAGGACATACAGTTCTTATCCATTTATTCAACCTCTTTTCTCAAGTCAGTTTAGTCGAAATATATGAGAAAATTACTTAAAATTCGGAAGAAAAAAAGGAGTATTCGTATGAGTACGTTCACATGGTTTTATTAGAAGAAGTTTAATTTCGTTGTTTCTCATTGAGCAATCTCATTTTCAATCCACTGAAAAAAATCCAAATTACAAAATTTTAAAAATGTTTGCAACATGCTAATAGATGAGGAATGCTGCATTAACGCTCCAACATCACGTCTAAAAACACGAAGTTCCAGTGGTTCTTACATCACGGTGCAGAATTATAATTAGCACAATAACCTCAGTGTTATCGGTGGTCAAGAAACATTTTGAACACAGCGCGAATCTATATATCACTTTGTCTTACAAGCACATTTTAAAATTAGAGAAGACTTAATATTGCACAGACATACTTGTATTCTAATTACAAATGTTCTTAAAATAAACCTCGAGAACGACAATATTACAAATGCATATGGAGCACAATGACTTCGTCTCATTCCTCACTAAAAATCCCCGACGAAACCGAAAAATAAACAACGCTCGCAGAGAAAGCAAAGTCGTAAACAAAGGAATCCTCGGCACGTGGAAAAGAACAAAGCGCGTCTCGGCGGCGCAATCTAAATTTGTTACGCAAATTTCCTTTCAGCCTCTGGGGTGCGCCACATCCTCGCGAGCAGCGTGCGTGGGCGGGGCGGGGTGGGGCGGGGCGCGGGGGAGGGGGAAGCAGGCAGTACGCCTGGGAAGTGGGGGTGGCGCAGGAGCGCTGAGAGCGGAGGGGGAGCCGTGAGTTGGTGGACACACGGGGTGGCGCAGGGGGTGCCGCTAGAAGATGGCGGAAGGAGTTGCTGTGTGTGGGAGGGGGCGTGAGAGCTGGTACCAGGGAGTGTGGCTAGGGGAGGGGTGTGGAAGAGAGGGACGAGAGGAGGGATGGGGAAGAGAAGGGCGAGGGGGGAGCTCGAAGGGAGACGTGGGAGGTGGACAGAGAGAGTGGCGCAGGGGCTGACACGAGGAGTTGCCGGAAGGAGTTGCTGTGAGTGGGAGGGGGACGTGAGGGCTGGCGCCAGGGAAGGTGTGGCGAGGGGAGGGGTGGGGAAGAGCGGGGCGAGGGGGGAGCTCGTGGGAGGTGGACACAGAGGGTGGCGCAGGGGCCAAAGCGAGGAGCTGGCGGAAGGAAATGGTGTGTGCGGAGTGGGATGAGGGGGGAGAGGGGTGAAATGGAGTTCGAATGGTGGCGTGAGAGGTGGGTGGTGGACGCAGACGGTGCTAGGGCCGGTGCCAGAAGCTGGGCGGCAGGAGACGCTATGTGGCGGGGTGGCATGAGGGACGGCGCTACGGGAGGGGGAGGGCCTTGAAGGGTGGCGTGGAGGCGAAAGGGTTCGAAGAGGTGTTACGGGGTGGGGGCGGAACCGGAAGGCACAAGGTGGCGCGGAGAGGTGTCGGTGACAAAGGGGAACATGGTCTGGGGAGCGGAGAGGGGCAGGGTAGTGTGGCATTGGAGTGGAGGCGGCACACTACATCACATCCTCCTCCAAGAGCTCTTCCTCAACAGCCCTCAACCGACTGCTCGTCAACAGGGGGCGGCAGGCGGGGAGGGAGGTACTAGTAAACACCTCCAGGGTTCAGGGCCACGCTCCGCGTTTCGTCGTTTTTCCCGCTGCTAAATGCCCTCCCGCGCTAATTAACATATCGGAAAAGTAATCTTGCATTCTTCTCTTCTCGCGGCTCCACGCCGCGGCCTCCGGTTCGCAGTCGACGCCCACAAACGATCGCCCTTCCGCCCACGCCCCTACCACCCTCTCTGCCCCGCCGTCCCTGCCATCTTCCGCCGTCGTCGCCTCCGTCTTGCCTCCGCTTTTGGCATCGCACTGTGGTCCGGTTGGAGAGGAAGATTGGCAACAGTAGTAACTCCAATCCTTTCGTGGAATTGACGGGATTGTTTGACCGGGAGTGATGGTTCAGACCATCAACTGATGGCACTGCAGTCCCTCTGACCGGGTGGTCCTAGGTTCAAGTTCCGGGATTGACGGTGGCGGGATTTTCGACACTAGCTTGTCTGCTAGGTCGAATTCAGTCGCTGTCTGGAGGCGAATTCTGTCGGATGGCTGCTCTAATCGGTAGTTTTCCGTGGTTTCTCCGATCAACAGCAAGCGAATGCCGGAGCAGTACCCTAACAAACGAGCCACGGACCGCGCGCGATCTTTCTTACCTCTTCCTTGCCCTTTCCTCTCCCCTTACGCTAACACGCACTACACAAACACACCTGCCGGGAGACCGATCGGTAGATTAGAGCTTGTCCAGACTGGGGTAGTGCCCCGCTGGTGGGAGATACGTTGTTGGGGAAAACCCCGCTAGCCGACGTAAGGTCGGCGCCAGATCTCGCCATTCAGCGCGGGAAAGATCACTGCCACATCCCCAGCAAAAACATACACTACACTTATGGGACTAACGACTCTGTTAGTTGATGTGCCCAGAATCTCTAAAACAAGCAATCAATCGAAATTGTTTGCCCCTTAATCCACGAATCATGACATAAAATCTGGCCGCAAAGAAAAAAAAGATATTGTGGTACTTTATTGCAAGTAGATCATAAAATGAACGCTACAACCATGATTTCTCAACTACTTTCGCAAGAGTATTCAAGTGCATTTCGAGTGTAATTTCAAAAGTATTAACTTTTAAACTGTGAGATTTTTTAAAATCTTGAAACAAGAACCTGATTCTACGGTTCTGTTTAAAAAAAGACGTTTTCTACCAACGATTTTTTATTTGGCACACCTCAAGCTGGTTTCTGTATTTAGAAACACCTACTCGTATATATCTAATTTGTGTAATCTGTTGAACAAAGAGAGCTGAAGGAAGTGTAGCATCCGTAACTTTTAATTTGTAATATTCTTTTAATCTTCCCACAATACTAACTTCAACGAATTTACTCCGGTTGGACACTGTTTTCCTAACCAGGACCACAATGCGTAATATCTGCTCACATCTCGAACGCTCCAGACATCACCACCTCCACCATCTTTTTCTCTTTCACCGACAGCACGGCCACCTACCCCACTTCCACCACCGCTTCCACCATCCCCACTTCCTCCGGTTTCTCTACATTCTCATCCACGTCTGGCATTTTAACTCACCCCCTCCCTACTCCGCAACCGTCAACCTTCTTTCCATCTCCACTGCCGTCTCCACTACCCTCGCCCGCAATGGAAGCGGACCAATTCACCACCGCGCCACCCGCCCCCACCTCCGGCATTCAGCTGTCATTATCCTTGCGTCTGCTCTCGGTTTTGTTTCCCTTGTCGCCGAGGGCTAATGGTGCACAACGCGAGAGAAAAACATACTAGCTACAAACATTTACACCATGTTGTGACCAGTATCAAATCTCCCAGACAAGTACAATGGTTTATTTTTAGTCATCTTAATCACTTTGACAATCAATTTAATAAATATTTGGATATCCGCAAAACGCAACGTTCAAAACAGGTTTTTCAAAGTTTGATCATTACATTGCGTCTTCCTTGAGAGCAAAATGCAAGTCATTTAGCCCTAAAGGAAGCCGCGGCGTGGTAACAAAAATGATACAGAATCTGTTTACGTTCAGGTGTCTTCGAAATCCGATGACTATTGTTGCGGAACCACGGGTTAACAGAAAACAACAACTTAACCCTCCTGTTCTTGTGTCAGTACGACCCTACACAAAATTTAACTCAAAATAATTTCTTTATATCTCCATGTTAGGGCTTGGCACGTCGTGACTTTGCTTTTGTCAGAATTCTACTCTTCGTAAGAAATGGAAATATTTAAAAATATCGTGGTTTTTTGTTCTGAAAACACAAATGTGACACTTGTGTTCCTCGGGTCACTGTGATCCGTTGTTTGTGGTACCCAGTTTTCTCATTTTATTTCGCAAACTTTCTGTAGGATAGTACGTTTTGGTGTTGGGGAATGTACTTGAAACGTGTTTCTGCGAGTACTGATCAAATGTGCAACACAGTAATGCAAGTTTGAACTTATGTCTGAGTTGCCGCATGTACTGCATGGCATGACTGCCTGTTCGTTTCTAGAGGATCTAAATATAGTACATAAAACCGACTAGCTCCAATTACTTGTCACGCTCCGTTGTCATTACTGTCTTCTCTGGGGACTGTAGTATCCGTATTAGTTTTTATTGTGATTTACTCAATGCATCATCTGACAGTGAGGAAGATATATCTGAAGAATAAAACCATATAAGTGATGTCAGCACACATAATATTTTGGAGTCCGATTGCGACACTTCAGAAAGCGAGGTTGATAGAGACAATGTTCAGTCAAAAGACGAAAAAATTACTTGGAGTGCAATACCCTTTCCACAACATGATAGAACATCCTCTGCAAACATAATCAAACTGACATCTGATCCAGCAAGACATGCTATCTCTAAATGTCTTATTTTCAACTAATTTTGTATAATAACTTCATTGATATTATGTTAAAATGAAAAATGTTGAAAGCTGAAGAGTGTATGAGAACAACATGGAAACTTTAGATGCAATTACACTTAAAGCGTTATTTGACATTCTATTAATGGCTTGTACTTATAGATAACATGCTGAATCAACAAAGAGTTGAACTCTGTAAACCCCTGAAACAGACAGGCCTATATTTTCTGCTACAATATCATTCAAAAATTCAAAACTTTCTATTGCATCTCTCCTCTATTTTCGTTTTTTCTTTGATCAAGTTTGATCAAAATTATAGAGTGAATAAAAATAGAGAATGGCTTCATTCAAACAAATTCAAAATTAGAAGAGAACAAGAATTATCCAAGAGTTTAGAAGACTCGGGTGACTCGTGACTCTCTCTACAAGGTCAGAGAAAGGATATTATTCACGAATTTTGAGGCTCTGCGTGTCCACACTTGCATGTTGAATGATATTTTACCAGTTCAGGTACGAGTTTAACTCTATTCAAACATTTCGCTTTTTAAAACTTATAGAATACACTAGCTGACCCGGCCACGCGTTGCTGTGGCTAAAGTTTTTGTTATATTACATTATAGTAAACAATCTAAGAGGAACAATAAGAGAACATCAGTCACGGAGTCCACTATGCTTTTTCACACAGATGGTATTTGTAAAAAAATATGGTGATCTCCTTATTTGACTTTTTACTACTATAACCCTTTAGTACAATGAAATTATTTACCAATAAAGACGAAAATATTGATTTTGGTATACAAATTCACTGGATTGAGATTTGAAGGGGAAGTACGTTGAACACAATTAATTAAAATGTTCTTACACTTGATATTAAGCAGAAATCAATAGGTACAAAATAAAAATTTATCAGATTTATTATTTCCATTTAATTTGTATAACAAATATAAGTACTATTCAATTATAAATACTTTCAAATTCAATTTAATTTAACACCAATCGGTGCACAATGTTTTTGGTTAACCTGTCTTTAGCTAACACAAATATATTAGACGGTTTCCCAACACGTGAACACGCAACATATAGTTGCCCATGAGAAAAACATGGATTTTCCAAATCTAAACCACAAATGGACATTGTTTGACCTTGAGATTTATTTATAGAAATGGCGAAAGCTAAACGAATTGGAAACTGTAGCCTTTTGAAGGGTATGGTAGAATCTGATGGTATCATCGGAATACGTGGCAGCAGGACCACTTTTCCTTTAAACTTCCCAGCCAAAATGGTTGCTTCAAGAATGTTTCCGGTGATCTTTTTGATGACCAAACGCGTACCGTTACATAATTGAGGTGGATTCAAATTACGGAGGAGAATAATAGTGGAACCAATCTTTAATCGAAGATTATGTGGTGGCATTCCAGGGATATCTAATGAATTTAAAAATTCAATCGGAAAATTTACACTTTCATTTTCATCAACAACAGTATCGATTGATTTAAAAGACATCATATCGCCTGGTAATAACTGTAGTATCTGGAAGTTAATTTCGTCAACATCAACGTTTTTGGCTGCCAAAATCGCCCGTTGACTAAGCCATTCATGATTCAAATAATTATTCTGTATATCCGGGAAAATACACTGAATCAATTCATTTTTATCCTGAACAACAGTGCAAAAATTGTCTGGTAGTTTAATGCATTGCGTATTTGGTTGCAGTTCTATTTTACCGTTCCCAATATCTAGTAGTTGTTCGGAAAATATTTGTGCTGATGGATCATTTTGCAATTGTACTCGCATATTTATGGTCAATCGAAGTGTTTCAACACTTCGCCATAAGAATGATTGTTTCAAACATGCATTAATCTCATCCGCGAAAGTAGAGCGAGGTATAACCGGTAAGGTCTGCCGGAAGTCACCAGACAAAAGTAAGATAGAACCACCGAAAAGTTTATTATTGCTGTTTAAATCTTGCATAGTTCTGTTTAATGCTTCAAGTGAATATTTGTGTGCCATTGTGCACTCATCCCAAATTATTATAGAACTCTTCCGCAACACTGCAGCTATTCCACTATTCTTTTTGATGTTACACATTGCATCTGGTTTATTATGAACGTCCAATGGCAGCTTGAATGTTGAATGTGCTGTTCGCCCACCATCCAGTAAAGTAGCCGCAATGCCTGACGATGCTACTGCTAATGCGATTTTTTGTTGCGACCGTATTTTGGCAAGAATCAACGATATTAAAAATGTCTTACCGGTTCCACCGGGTGCATCCAAGAAAAAAAAACCGCCTTGTTCAGCAGCAACAGCCAGCATAATCCGATCATAAATAATTTTTTGTTCTGCTGTCAGTAATGGTTCACTGTTCATGATAATTGTTGCTAAACTTTCATGGTCATATTGATTTTCTCGTTGTAAATCGGTATTGACTAAGTCGGTGGCTGGACGATTAGGTGATGGCATACCATAATGATTAAGTGGTAAATTTGAAATAAGAACACATAAATCCTCGATCAAGACCAATGCTTCGTTGTACATCTCTGGTGTATAATCTATGTTTTGGCATTGATTTGTTTGTCTAATTCGGTGCAATATGTCTTCTGTCATACAATTTTTATATTTTTCCCACAAAGTTTGTGCTTGCGAGGGATAACATGTCGTCAAAATAATTGCAAACAACTGACGAATGTTATTCGGTGTTGATGTCAACGCAGCATCAGCAAGCGTTAAGTCCCAATGGTTATCGTCTTCTAGCAATTGCAGTTCACGACATGCATCCTGGTATGTATTGAATACTCGACCATTAACTGTTCGTAAAAATTCAAAAGACGTTGGTCCGGGAACATTCACCAATAACAAACGTAAATAGAAGCACTCACGTTGCTTTGGATGTACCGTGTAAAGTCTCCCCAATGTCTTAGCTTTGAATATGCCTGTAATGGAAGGATGTGGTTTTCCTTGTTTCCGTGGCTCCCATTTTTTACTGGATTTGTTCCATGTGAAATAACGTGGAACATCACCAAACACCAATGTCTTCGCGAATTGGCCAAAAACATCAGGTTTTTGACACAATGTAAAAAATTCAGTTAGAGTCGTTTTCGGAGCTTCGAACGCTCTTTGGAGAACATTTTTTTCAGTGAAGTATACACGTTGACCGTTTTCAAGATGTATTGCCAGATGTTGGACAGCAGGATCTCTTTCGTGGATGGGAAAGCTGAGAATATGCCAAATAGCTTCATTGCTGCTAATGTATCTGCCCATTTGGTATCGTGCTATTTCGTCATTTTTATTTATGTTTTGTACTTCAAATATGGCCAAATCACTGCCTTTGTTTACATATTTACAAATATACTTAATTGATTTAACAGAACTGCAAAGCTCAACATTGATATGAGCTTTGTAAGTTTTTGAAAGTAGTGGTGAGTATGGTACCACCCACTGATTATCAAACTCAACTTGATTTGGAAAGTTCGGCAGTCGCATTGTAAATGTGTGGCCACCATTCTCAGTACTTCTGCGGCGATACATTGGATAACCATCAATATCCGTGATCGTGTCATTCGTATACGGCTTTGGGAATTTTTTTTTACATTTTCCATTTTCCATGCACGGTGACGTCATGTTGAAAGCACCGCATGGCCCATGGATCATGTGTTTGGTGACAATATCAAATAATTCTTGATCAATTAATGGGTCTGGAATTTCGGCTGAAATTATTTGATCGATTTCTTCAGGACGGATTCTATCTTTAAGCCAAACCAAAATGTGGGCATGAGGCAAACCTCGCTTTTGCCACTCTATCGTATACAGCCAACAACGTGTGATACCAAAAATTGAATATTTAACAATAAAATCAATTAAGGATTTCAATTTTTGTTTAAACACACGTGCAGTTAAATCATGACGATGAATGGCTTGTTGTTCTGGCAATAGTAAAGTTTGTATCTCTTCCCAATTCGGATTACATGTGAATGTAATAAATAAATCCGGTCGGCCGTAATGACGTACGTAAGTCATCGCATCTTGTATGTATTCCTGCATGTTCCGTGGACTGCCGATGTAGCTTGAAGGTAAAATGAAAGCATTACCGATGTCAATGGGATTTAAATTTCCATCGATGTTTCCAGCAACAGCATCTCGTAAGTGAATATATTCTTCCGATCGTAGTTTTGCCTGGTTGAATCGAAGGAATCGCAAGCGTTCGCTTTCGACCTTAGCATACATATCAACAATGTATTGATGGAACAGCTGACGATATCGAAGGATATAATTGTCTTGATGTTGTCTAACCATTATTCGGTGTGCGTAGTAGTTCATTGAGCTAACTTTATTATTTCTGTAATCACCTAAAAAAATAAAAAATTAAATGCAATACGAAATTAAAATCTATACATACAGTAAGAAAGTAAATAGATAATTGTAAAATTTACCGGTATTTGGATCATACTGTTTGATATTAAGGTGATATTCATCTTGTCCTTGCCAAAATATCAATGGATATTGTAGTGCGTCATATGAACGGTGTAGATCCGAAATCGTACTGACAGTGTTGTCTCGCCGTGTAATTTTTATAGATCTTTTGTCAACTGGATCACCAACCATGATAACAGCAACCTCATCAACAGTTGGAGCGTTGAATCTACCAGCATGTTCACCTAATGGTACTTTGTCGGCTTTTATGACGATTTGATAATTGTCATTTTGCAGTCGTGGCGAAACTCTTTTGATCAATTGAATTAGTTGATTGTGATCTTCTAAAAAATTTTCCAATAATATACAATTGCTCTTTCCTCTGCTTGTTCAATAAAATTATACAGGCACCGAGTCGTCACGCGCTCTTCACAATCGCCCATAAAATAAATTTGAAGAAATTTTGGATTGTTATCAGGCATTGGCATCAGTGATCCGATTTTATGGTACACCTGGCCTTGAATTTTGAATGTAGTTTCAAAATTACGTCCATCGGATGCACGATCGCAAATTTTAGTTGCCCCAAATGACGTCATTTGGAAGCAAGAATTAAATTTGCGTATCTTACGCAAAAATAATTTGGAATCATCTGAATTGCCAGTAAGAAGGGATAATAAAGGCTCCGGCGGAGCGGGTAGAGGTGACAGCACAACTTTTCCTGATGCGCAGCACATGCCGGCTGCTTCATTCCGAAATTTCAATGCCTGACAATATTGACATACTTTATCCATTCCACCGATAGCAATTTTTGAATGCGCCGAGTAGTTAATATCTGGTGCATATTCAAAGGCAAGCCGAACGAATGATGCACGTGTTAATGAGCGGCTGATCCGTTGCCTTTGTCGATCTAGTCCTCGTATTGTAGCTATGTTTCGTTCTCGTGCCGCTCTTGTTCTCGTAATATTCTGTTGCAGACGTTCGTCACGCTGTTCTTGAGATTCTTGTGTACGACTTTCTGCAGTCCTGATTCTTTGAGCTGCATTTCTTGTTTCGATTTGTTCTGGTAATTGCTGAGCTCTTTCAACACGTTTGCGTCGAGACCCTTTGCTGCTCGCGTTGTTGAGGTTAGATTTTTTCGGTGGCATTTGACTGAAAATAATAATAATAATAATAATAATAATAATAATAATAATAATAATAATAATAATAATAATAGTTTAAATATTAGAAAGAGGAACTGAAAAACATGTTATCATAGCACATTGAAATAATAAGTGCAAAATAATTTTAAATGGAGGTAAAATAATCTTAATATATATAAATCCGTTGCCTTTGTCGATCTAGTCCTCGTATTGTAGCTATGTTTCGTTCTCGTGCCGCTCTTGTTCTCGTAATATTCTGTTGCAGACGTTCGTCACGCTGTTCTTGAGATTCTTGTGTACGACTTTCTGGAGTCCTGATTCTTTGAGCTGCATTTCTTGTTTCGATTTGTTCTGGTAATTGCTGAGCTCTTTCAACACGTTTGCGTCGTGACCCTTTGCTGCTCGCGTTGTTGAGGTTAGATTTTTTCGGTGGCATTTGACTGAAAATAATAATAATAGTTTAAATATTAGAAAGAGGAACTGAAAAACATGTTATCATAGCACATTGAAATAATAAGTGCAAAATAATTTTAAATGGAGGTTAAATAATCTTAATATATATAAATCTCGTGTCACAGTGTTCTTATGATATTCTCTTGAATACGTTCGTTACACTGTTATTGAGATTCTTGTGCATGACCTTCTGCTGTCCTGATTCTTGGAGCTGATTTTTTACCATAGCAGCGCCATCTATTGATTACTTACTCAACCCAGTCGAACATTCACCAATAACAAACGTAAATAGAAGCACTCACGTTGCTTTGGATGTACCGTGTAAAGTCTCCCCAATGTCTTAGCTTTGAATATGCCTGTAATGGAAGGATGTGGTTTTCCTTGTTTCCGTGGCAGCACAACGCGTGCAACGCGTGGCCGGGTCAGCTAGCTGATTGTTGTATTCTTAATATATATAAATCTCGTCTCGTGTCACAATTTTTGTCCTCAATGGACTCCTAAACCACTTAACCGATTATAATAAAATTCGCACACCATGTGCAGTTCGATCCAACTTGAAAGATAGGATAGTTTAAATCTCAAATTATAGTCGCAATTTTAATTTATTGCTAATTATTTGTCTGTTATTATTTGACAGTCACAATTATCTACAATTATTACAACAATCAAATTTGTAATAAATTAGCAATAAATTAAAATTGCGACTATAATTTGAGATTTAAACTATCCTATCTTTCAAGTTGGATCGAACTGCACATGGTGTGCGAATTTTATTATAATCGGTTAAGTGGTTTAGGAGTTCATTGAGGACAAACATTGTGACACGAGATTTATATATATTAAGATGTTCAATTCAATCACCACTTAATGTAATTCCAACGAATCCTTTTGAATTTTTTGATTACCATACTTTTTCTATATTTTTTTCTTGCTGCCCAGGGGTAGCCTTTCTGCCATTTTACATTTTTATTATTTGATTACATGTCAAATCTTACCATACTTATAACACAACGTTAACTTTAACTAGATTTAATATTAACAAACACAGAACAATTATTTTGAATTAACTACACTGAAATGTAACTGGAAATTTGTCAGTTCGCTTACAATTCGTCGAATCGCATTTCTTTCCAAAGTGTGCTGCGTATATTAACAAGTAATCGTATTGCGGAAAATTGTCAAATGTAAAAAATTTCAGATTAGAGATTTTCATAAATCTTTTAGTATTCGGATTTCTACCTGAAATCGAGGAAATTTAGTATTCGTCCATCGCACTTCCACCCATGTCACAGCCTCCCCTGCCCGGAATGTTCCGAAACCTCTCCAGTCTCCCCACGTACTAGACAGGGCCTCTCCCCTCTATGCCGCGACCTCGATTGGCGCCTACCTGTTCCCCATCCCTACCGCTCCTGTACGTGTATTAAACTATCGATTATTCTGCGCAAAGCGTTGAATATTTTATGAGTGCTCTGTCCGACGTGGTTCCTCTCTCTCGCAGTTGAAAATTATTAAATTATAATAAATTACCTGGCAGTGGCTTGCGTATTCTGAATAAAAATGTTAATGCGAAACGCTCAAACGAGAGAGCGTGGGGGTACCGGAGGTGAATTAGTTCTCTCAAAAATCGCTAAGATAACTGTGGGGAAAAAACGTTGAGCTGGTGTAAGTTAATGGGAACTGATTTTTCTTATGAGTAGCGATTTTTTCTACTACCATCTGAAATTAACGAGTAAGTTATTGCATATTTTGTAAGTTAATTCGACAAGTTTTACAAATTAAGGGATCTAATCCAAGAATTATTATATTCTCTTACAATCAAAAAATCTTTTATAATTCTAGCGAATTATAAAAATTTCAAAAATTAGACGAAAGCGATGTACTTTTTTTCGCAATACACAAAACATGTATAAATTGGTCGAGTAGTCATAAAATAAGAGATATATATTTTCATTAGCAGAAAGACGCAATATAATTGAGTGCCTATCAGTCATCTACGAGCAATTATTCAAGTACATTTTCATGTTACCGTCAGTAAAAAATTTAGTTGACGCAATTCGTGAAATTCCAGGTTTTTCTTACATGTTTATGGGCGATTTCGGTATTTCAGGTAGATGCCAAAGACCCTGATAACAATTACAATTTATTTATGATAAATGTGAAAAATGACTCGATACATATTGATAAACTGGAAGAAAAGAAAACCCAACAATATTTTTGGAAATATTTTGACGTCGGGATACCAATAAAGGATTTGGATTATTCTTTTTGAATGGTACAATGTTGAAAATATTAGAACTATGAAGACTTACCCGGGGCTGATGATTCTATAGTATACAACATTTTTTTTAATAAAGCAACTAACTAAAAATAATAAATTAAAACCCTTTTAAATTCAATAAAATTATAACATTTATGTCTAATCAAACATTAACTTACACAATATTATTTTAAAAGAAAATAATTAAGAAATTTTAAATAACGATACCAATGTGTATGTGTTCTTCACTTTTAAAACAACATAAGTCCTTCATTTAAATCCAATCCCATACAGACAATTCACTGCATTCACTCTCTCAAATATTTTAGACCATTGAATTTTTCACAGTACTGTCCCAAATTAATACTCCGCCAATACAACATTACAACTTTACTTTAAATGCTCCACTCAATTACACAACTCTGTTAAAGCGGTCTATTTCTTCTCTACCCCCCAAAACACTTGTCTCAACTGTACGTTATCTCTCAAGGACGTTCAATTCCTTTCTTACTGTTGATTTTCGTGCTTATTCTTAGGTCGGTAATCTCCATGATATCTAACACTGACAACCTGTGATTTCCTATCCGAGTAGGCCTTATCTCTATGATTTTATTTCTGTCTTCAAATCAAATATGGACGAAATACTCATAACATGCAATTCCAACTCATTACAATACTTTCTATTTATGCGCAGTTGGAACACTTCACATAGTTCTATATCATTAAATAAAATCGTTCAAAAAAGCGTTCAAAAATTATCTTACAATTGTTTTTTTTTTTAATTTATTTTTTGTCGCATCAACGACTAAGGTTATTAGCGACAACATTTTTAATTACAGGTGTTTACAGACAATTATGACTTTTTCTGTCATTACATAAACAAAAGTATCAGAATGTATTGGTCATAACAAAATACAGTATCACAGATTACGTATCTTACATACCATCATCATAGAGAACAATCAGGGCATGGTCATAACATATTTTCGAGGGTTACACATCATTACATTTACATAATATAACATAATAACATAACATAATATAACATAATAACATAACATAATATAACATAATAACATATAAGTTATAACATACTATTATCTTACATACTTGTAACACAGTCATACAATATCATCGGGGTAGGATCATAACACATCAACTCTTAAAGATACGGGCGGGCTTACCATAACGTTATATTTCAAGCATGACATTTGTGTTTTTGCAAAATTTGACAATCTGGTTTTGAAAGCGGACAGAGTACAGGATTTTCTCCATTTCATTTGGATTAAAATACATAGTTCTAATGTGATCATATTTACGACAGGACATAATAATATGTTCGATTGATAGTCTTACTTGACACATATCACATAGTGGTGGTGAGGTATTCTCCAGCAAGTACCTGTGTGTAATTTTAGAATGACCAGTTCTGATTCGTGTAATTAAAACTTGTTCGCGTCTAGTCATCTTGGGGTCCGATTGTAGTGATAGGAATAAATCGATTGATTTATGGGTATTACTAGACTTATGACATCGCCATATCGGTTCCCATTGCTGGACCATCTTCCTATGTACGAATCTTATGACATCTTGCTTGGAGTATCCAGGGTTAGGTCTTACATTGTTTCCTTGGAGATCAATTATTATCTTTGTGTTAGTTTCATTGTTATGTATTTCGGTCACAATAATTGGATACAGCTGATTAGGTAAAAGAAGAAAAATTACTGATAAGCCTTGGAGTTTAATCAAATGAAGGAGTTCTTTAATTCGAGCCGTCGTTTTGGATTGTGTTTCATCATATATTTTGAAGATATCTTTAGGAATTTTATTAGTGATGATAGTGGCATCGGTACTGTTATGGGTTATCTTTTTAAGCGCTTCCAGAATTGCATGGTTGAACATGTTTTCCTGACTAGCAATGTTCATAAACCGGAATTTCACCAAAGATTTGGGATCCTTCACAATGGCCTCAGAAAATGATGTATTATTGCGTCCGTCAATGAAGATATTGTAGTTATTTTTGTATTTATCATACGCTTCGCAGTATTTGAGTTTCCATTCGTCCAAGTCAAGGTTGTTCTGCTGAACTTCAACCAGGGATTTATCGACTTCAATGATGTTGACGGTCCAGGGATTTACAGCGGGGATCTTTTGACTTTCTATAGGAAGCCTCGAAATGTTGAGTGAGCTGAATAGCGTAGCTACTTTATTATAGAAAGGTGTAGAACATTGTGGATTTCCACTTCTAATTCCAGGAGATACATCATTACGTATTATCTTATTTAAGGATGTTTTGGCTTTAATTGCGTATTTGATTGACAGGGTTTGTCTTCGATATGCGAGGTTAGTTTCAGCCGCTTCGATGAGAATACTTCCAATTGGACTTGTGTGAAAGCAACCAGTGCTTATTCTGAGTCCGCAATTGTGCAGTGTGTCCAGTTTCTTGAGAGTTGAGTTGCACGCTGAATTATATACAATAGATCCGTAATCTATCTTACTTCTTATTAAGGCTTTGTATGTAAGTAGTAAGGTATTTTTGTTTGATCCCCAGTTGTTGTGATTTAGACACTTCAGGATGTTAAGTCGATTTTTGCATTCTGCGTATGTTTTAGAGATATGTTCTTGCCATGTGAGCCTGTGGTCAAATATAAGGCCCAAGATTTTTGTATGTGTGACAGTCTTAATGGCTTTGTTGCCCAGGAATAGTTTCGGGTAGACGGGGCTTAATTTTTTAGAAAAGATCATACATTCAGATTTATCAGTCGAGAATTTGAAACCGGTTTTCATTGACCATTTGTAAATACAGTTTACAGCAGTTTGCATTAATTCATTGGTTGAATCGAAGTTCCTTCCTTTGCATAGTAACACCATATCATCAGCGTATTTCCGCACGACAACTGGGCTTACAATATCATCATCAGCATCGTTTATGGCGATTAAAAATAGAGTCACACTGAGCACTGATCCTTGCGGTAGCCCATTATTAAGTTTCTTAATTGTTGATAAATTATTACCAACACGTACTTGAATACATCTGTTGCTAATAAAGTTGGTAAGGAACTTAAACATATTGCCCTTGATACCAATACTAAGTAATTTAGCAGCTATGCGGTGTGTCCATACCATATCGTATGCTTTTTCGATGTCTAGATTTACTAAGATAACATGCTGTCCTTGAAGAAAGGCTTCTTGGATTATCGTTGTCGTGCTGATAAGATGTGAGGTGGTGGAGTGTCCAGTTCTGAATCCAAATTGGTTGTCTTTTATTAAATGTTGAGATTCAAGGAACCACCTTATTCTTTTGTTAACAATTTTTTCTAATATTTTGCATAGGTTGCAGGTCAGTGAGATTGGTCGGTAATTATAGCTATTTGACTGGTCCTTGCCAGGTTTGGGAATCGGAATGACTGTGGCAGTCTTCCAGAGTTCAGGAAAAACATTATTTAGCCATATATGGTTATATATTTTTAATAAAATGTTAATACCTCTCTTTGGGAGATTTTTTATTAGGCAGTTTGGAATTTTGTCTGGGCCAGGAGCTGAGTTGTTGATCTTTTTTAAAACTTCTTGTAGTTCATGCATGAAAATTGGAGAATTCATGTCATTATCATAAATGCTGTCATCAATAGGTGTCATATTTGGTTCACTTTCAGCTTTTTCTTTATAAGTGATGAATTCCGTATGGTAATTGGAAGTGCTGGAATTTTTCATGAAGGTTTCGGCAAATTCCTCAGCAATAATTTTGGGGTCGCTAATTATCTGGTCATTGCAACGCAAGAAATGTATAGTACTATTAGTCTTCATACCACGTATGGATTTGATTTTTTTCCAGCTCTCTGTTGAGTTCGATTGGCAGTTTATTGAGGAGATATATTCAGTCCATGATCTAGCTTTGTTTATTTTTACAGTTCTGCGGGCAATAGCTCTAGTTCTTTTATAGTTGATTCGGCTATCATCATCTCTTCTTTTTTTATACTGGTTAAATGCTTTTTTAGCGTTTCTAATAGCGACTTTGCATTCAGAATTCCACCAGGGAACGCTTTTGAACTTAAACGGGCCATGGTGCATTTGTGTCATTGAGTTAGCAGTATTGGATATAATATTACAGAATGATTCTACTATCTGGTCAATGTTATTATCGTCCTTGAAAATATATTCTTCGTTGAGGTGCTCATCAATTTTTTTCTGATAATCCAGCCAATTAATGTTCTTATAATTGGGGATTGGGTTGCGCCATTCATGACTAATGGGCACACTTGGTTCGTGGATATCAATCAGTATTGGAAAATGATCACTATCGTAAGGGAAGTCCATAACATTCCAGGTACATTTCTGTGCTATTGTGGGAGAAGCTATTGAAAGATCAATCGCACATAGCCTGCTGTTACTGATATTAATATGTGTGGGATCACCAGAGTTGAGGATGATGCTGTCATGGTCGTCAATTACTTTTTCCAATAATCGGCCTCTTTTATCAATTTTGTACGATCCCCATAAGGAGTGATGGCAGTTAAAGTCTCCAAGAATTATGAAGGGCTCTTTTATCTGGTTTATAATATCATGCATTTCGATTTCTTGTAGTGGGTACCTATTAGAGATATAGACATTTCCGATACATATGGGGTTAGTTGAATTAATTTTAATTGCCACGAATTCCATGTCAGTTTGAATTTTTAGAATTTCAATGGGAATCGATATTTTGGAATATATTGCCACACCACCACATGCATATTCAGGATTACTTCTATTTTTAAAGGTACAAGTATATCCAGTTATATTCCCATGTGATTTTCCTTTAAAGTTTGTTTCTTGTATACATATTATATCAGGGCTATGTAGTTTGCATAAATATTGTAAGTTTTCTAGCCTGCTATAAAAGCCATTTAAATTCCATTGCAGGACTATCATTACTTCTTCTTTATATTATACTCTACTTTCAGATGTGTCAGCATGGTTTAAATTCTATGGGGTGATTACATTAACTGGTGTTGATTTCTATACTGGAATCTGTTTCAGTACTTGATTCATCTGCAGTATTAATTACTGAGTTGATTTTCTTGATAATTCTGGTGAATCTGCCTTTTATGGTTTTGTTGGTGAGATGAGGATACAAATTATGCATCATTTTGGTGATGGATGATATGTCCTGTGAGTAATCAGCAGCTATAAGTATAGGATCATTAGCACTGAAAGAGTTCTCTAAAAAGGATTTAAACTGAATGTAATTAAGGGGGAAGTTATTTTGAGTGTCTTCAATGATGTGTTTGATAGGGGTAATCAACTCTTCCATATTCTTCTCTTTCTTCTTTTTTTTCTTTTTTGGTTGTTTTGAGACTTCTTCCATATTCTTTGTTTCAGTTGTGTTGCTTACAGTGGAGGGTAAGGAAGAGTCAGTCTGGAGGCATCTTTTATTATTATTAAGGGAAGCTATGTTGTCTTTAGTTGGGATTTCTTCATTGTTTTTAGCTTCATTAGTAGAAAATACAGATTTAGAAGGTGGTGAGGGACCAGTTGTGGGTATTTCTTTTGTAAGATCATTGTGACTTTGAATATCTACAGCTCCAGTGTTTTCTCTATTGATGGCAGGGTCTGGTATGTCACAGGATTTTCCCCTGAATTGTTCAGATTCCATGGGAGCACTGCCTAAATTGATAGTCTTGTGTTGATTAGAGGTGTTAGGTGAAGGGCATTGTCCAGCCAAGTGCCCTGTTTGGTGACAGTTAAAGCAAGACATTTCATCTGTTGTAAAAAATATCCTATATGTTGAGCCATCATAATACACAGTAGTAGAATCTGTTAGTAGACTCACATCTTCAGGGGCAATATACACTTGTCTACGGAAACTCATAATATGGGAAAAACCCTGTCCAGGAATACCAGCTTTTACAAATGAAATTTTAGATGCCAATTTGATATTCTTTGTGGTGAGTACATTCTCTATTACTGAATGTGGGATTATGGGACAAACGTTAGATATAATAATTCTTTTGGCCTTTGTTACAAATGGTCTCAACTTCAGTTCATAGTTTTTTATTTTAATAACTTTATGGTTGTTCGTAAGGCTGTCAGCTATAGCTTGAGAGCTTAGAAAGATACACACTCTGTTATTAGCAATTCTTGATATGAACCTTATTTCACTGGCGTCAATAATATCGGATAGACTGTTTATGTAATCTTTAATAGTGAGACCTTCATGCGAGTCGATAATTATGGCCTGGTCCTTGGTGGGAAACACTTCAGTTGACATAACATTTGCGTAAGTTTTCATATTTGAGTAAGTAGATACCTGAGGTGACGATGTTGAGGTTATAGGAGCCCTGATGTCCGGAGGCTCCATCCTTGCAGGTTAGCCGCTGCACCGGCTGACCATACAGTTGATTTCAGACACTCACAACTCGTGGGACAAGATATTACTAGTAAGTAAATGTTATTAAGTTCACAAACTAAATGGCAATGTGGTAACAACTGTTTCACTGCACGCGATCGGAGCACGATGTGACTCGGTCGGCTGCCGCAATGGAACTGTGTTACAATTGTTGTAAACCACTGTAGCAGCAGTTATTGTCAGATGCCACTCGCATATCTGTATCAGTTCGTCACATTTGCTTGAATAATATGTCTTATTGCCGCTGGTACAACTCGTCGAAATCCTTGAAAGCTGGGTCGCACGAGTCCATCGCATCGGCGATCGGAAAGTCTCGCGACGCCTCCTGGCGGCAGCACAAACATCCTGGAGGCGCCCCCAAAGGAAACCCGGGGAGGGGGCGGGCGTCCGGCCGTCGTTAGCGCGTTGCCAGGCCCTTGGGCGGCGTGGCGCCAGCGCGGAAACAATCGGCCCCGCCCACTGCAAAGGGCCGGGAAAGGGACCCTGAAGAGCGGACGCCCACGCCGACTCGCCGCTGTCGCCGCCGCCGCCGTTTAGGACGCGGCCCGCCAGCCCGTCCGCATGCCTGACCGACCAACCGCCGTCCACCCCACGTCCCCTCGTCCTCCGTCCACCCATCCTCCGTCCCCCCGCCCTCCGTCTATCCGCCCTCTGACCCCCCGCCCTCCGTCCATCCACCCTCCGCCCTCCGTCCTTCCGCCCTCCGTCCTTCCGCCCTCCGTCCTTCCGCCCTCCATCCTTCCGCCCTCCGTCCTTCCGCCCTCCGTCCTTCCGCCCTCCGCCCTTCCGCCCTCCGCCCTTCGCCCTCCGTCCTTCCGCCCTCCGTCCTTCCGCCATCCGTCCTTCCGCCTTCCGTCCTTCCGCCCTCCGTCCTTCCGCCCTCCGTCCGCGTTCCCGTCGTCCGTCTGCCCGCCAGCCCGCCGTCCGCCCGCCGCTCATTCACCTCAGTCCACCCGCCGTCCGTCGCCCGTCCGCCCCGTCCACCCGCCGGCCGTCGTCCTTACCCGCATCCGCCCGTTTGCCCGCCGTCCACCCGCCGTCCGCCTCCCGTCTGCTGCCATCGATCCGCCCCCGGGGACCCCTGCGCGTCCGGCGGCATCGACGCCCCGCCGCCGCCCCACCTCCTCCACCTCCCGCGCCGCCGATGCAAACACGGCGCTCAGCGGAAGATCCTCGGTGGCGGGGGCGGGCGTCGCTGCTCCCACGGGAGCCCACACACATCGGGGACATTTTGCAGAGTATTGGCTCTCTGCTCTGCAGCTTCCGTTAATTCGCTTCTTTAACACTTGGAGAAACTCTCGGCATCCTGCTCTTCGATACGTTCTCCTAATGGAAATGCTGCATAGGATTGCAATGTATTACTATCATTTTTGTCAAAATAACATCACTCTACTTCTTTAATTTCTTATATAAATTATACTCTTTTTTCTCCTTCTTCTTCTTCTTCTTCTTCTTCTTCTTCTTCTTCTTCTTCTTCTTCTTCTTCTTCTTCTTCTTCTCTCTTTCCTCCCTTTTCCCTCCTTTCTTTAATATTTCTTTTTCACTTTCTTCCTCTTCTATCTACCAAAGTCCAGGTCATCTCATCTATTTTAATTCATGTCGTCTTAACAACTATCTTCTTTAGTGAGTTCTGCTTGGCAATTCATATCAATTTCTCCTTTAGACAATCCTCACTCATTATCTGGGTACGTTATTACTAAATGTAAAGTTTTTTCTTCCACTTTTTCAATGGGAGAAGAAGATGAGGTTTAGTCATTCTTAAGTTGACCAACAAATGTTCACGTATCTTAAAAATGTACCCTTCAATCAATCTCTTCCGCAACGATCTGCCGTAGTTTTTAACACATCACGTGTACTTGAACTTTCGAAAGATGAAAGTAAGCCAAGCATATATTAGCGAATCCACAGTTATGTGTTTTACACGTAGGATGTCGCACACTTCTTCGGTTTCGTCCAAATTCAGTTGAAACTCAAATATAAAGGAATAAATAATGAATATTAAATTTCTGCTTAAGTAGCGCTTTCTCAAAATTTTAATACAATAAAAGTAGAAATACAATCAAACCGAGGTAACGGTTAGCAATTTTACGTATATCCTTTCCCTGATATAAAAGTTTGCCACACTCCTTAACATCATTTGAATGTAGTTTCTAAGATAATTCTATGTAAAAAGACATCTTCATGAATTCAATGACATCACAACGTAAATATCGTCTGCATCTTCAGAGAACACCATTGTTATGATCTCGTTCTATCTTCTAGCACGAACGAATACCTTCCAGTTAGAAACGTCTTGGAAGGAATGAAATAGGGGATTCTTGGATGTGAGATATTAAGCAGTTCTACTACTATATAATAAACATTCCCAAACGATTCTTGTGTAATATATCATTTTCAAAATACATTCACTTAACGATACTGAAATGGGGCCGTGGCAGAACGAGGCAAAACGTTATTGGTAACAAAATAAATGAGACGAAGAGCTGCGAGGAGAGCTGGAGAACATAACAACTATAAATACTAATGGCTGCGTGAACGTCACCGGCAGGGCCCTACGGCACTCGCGGGACCGCAGTAATCCAAACGGCGGGGGCCACGTGTCGCCAGACATTATCAATAGAAGCACGTGACGTGGGGAATAGGTCAACAGAGTGCCATTGCATCCACACAGCTGCAAGGTACGACTAGCGCCTGTATATTCAAATAAAATTATGGAGACTGTATCACCAGGACAAAATTAATTTTGAGAGAATCCGATGGCGTTCTGTGCAAAGTTCTTGATATATGCATGCAATACTACCATTTTTTATTCCTTCTGGCTAGTTAAGTAAACAAATCCTAGTTAAAGTGAAAGCATTGACACTTAATAAGATGGATGCGGAAACGAAGTGTTATGTGAATTTGCGGAAATGAGCCGAACGAGTTTCCATTGCAGTCTCCATCAGTGGGTTTCAGGAAATTACAACTATGAGTAACTGCATTTCAAAGGAGAAAAATATGTTAACAAACTGTTAGAAAAACAAGTTAGAAAATCATGGTAAAATGTAGAAGAACTGAAATGGCATGAATCCATTTTGAATAAAGAAGAATAGGATCAAGGAAAGGAAGATCCATTGTGTGAGTACTGTGATGAAGACGAAACTGCACTCAATGTGTAAAATTGTTTATTTGTTCATGGTATTAAAAATAAGATATACAATAAATTCCTTATTTATTCCTTAACATGCCCAGATGTATTCATTGATAAATCGGAAGACGATGTTAATTTTCCCATTATAATTTAGAGGATTATAATAAAAAGGATTTATTTTCCATTCAAATGAAGACAAGTCTAGTTGTCATTCAATCAAAACATGACATGTCATTTGTGCTCATTCAAAACGAGACATAGCCAATATGAAACTAGCTCTAATTATGTAAACTATATTTATCTATTATTATTATTACATAATAATTGTATTACAAAGTAAGGTGGATATAATTTACATTTTTTTCTGATTGTTTTCGCATTTGTAAATATTCCCGAATTGACAAATTCCTACTCACCATTAATACGAGGGCATGTTCAGGAGAGAGTAAAATGGTTCTTAAAATGGTTCTATAAACGAATTTTTCGATTCTGATCCGATAATTTTCGGATCGTTGTGTCTCTGTTAAAAAAAGCAATTGAACGTTCTTCTACTACATTTTCAGATTCTATTTTCCATTTTTTCTTAATTTTATTTCAACACCTGTTCCGAGTTCTTCAGTGGACACTGAATTTAATAGTGATTTTACTTTCTGGTTTTTAGCTTTAGAAATCATGCAAATTAAAAGGCTTAAGTATATTACCAAATTCTATAATAACATCATCTGAATTTGAAGTGCATGGAACGAATTTCAATGAACTTATAAAAAATATCATGCCTTCCTGAAGCCAGAATGATTAATTCCCAATAAAACGCTATATACTTAGGACAGTTGTTCCAACGTTTGATAATAAACTGATAAAAATGATAATTTTAGTTTTTATTGGACTTATTAAAGTGACAGTCGTACTTTCTTTACCAAATTTATGTGAAATGCATGAAAGTACGTTTTATACCTTGCCTTCGTGGAGCTTTCACCCAAAAAATATCAAAAAAGTCCTCTGAGAAATTGAGTGCTCCACTACAAAAATAAGTTTTAGTGCCTGGGTATGCGCAGCTGATCTCTTATGATTTAGCCAAAAGAACAAGGTGTAATGTCTACACAATCATAAACTCAATCATGCTAACTTCTGTATTAAAATCTTAGATATATTTTAAAGGCGCCTGAAAATAAAATTGAAATTATAAATTTTTCAAAACACCGCACGAGCAGTCAAAAGCCCTTTTGGCTTATTTTACTTTGTTATGAATACCAGTTGAAGTATACTGGTCTCCAACACGAGCACTGAAATGCAACTGACAGATCTGTACGGAGACAACGCAGGTTCGTGCATGTTTGAATTCGTTCTACTACCATAAGAAATTGACAAGTAAATCATTAATTATATTGTGTTCAATTGTCCTTTTAAAATTAAAATAAAGTATCCTCGCTAACCCTTTTGATTCTAATGGAAAATGGTCTTTCAGCTAGATGATCGAAATTACACGCTGTGTGTTAGCAGGGTTTACGACACTATTTAGATAGATCGAATTCAGCCGCTGTCTGGTCGAGAATTATAGCAATCGACTGCTCTCATCGTTAGATTTCCGAGGTTTTCCTCTCAATATCAAAGCCGGAGCAAACACCTAACAGACGAGCCACGTACCTCGGGCAATCTTGCTTTTCTCTTCCTTGTCCCCTCCTCTCTCCTTACACAAACTTACATTACCGTAAATGTCGGGAAAACTTGGAACTCATCCCGGCTGAGGTATTGCCCCACTGTTGGAGAAAGCCCCACAAGCAGATATGTAGGTCGGCGCTGGATTTCACGACCTAGAGAGCAAGATCACCGCTAGCACAAACACCAATATCATTGACGAAACTAACGAGCAGAGCAGTTTACGAACCCGGAAACATGAAATAATCAATCAATCAAATGTTTAGTATTATTATTATTGTTATTGTTGATATAATTACTGATATCGTTATTGACGATTGAGAAAACTAAATTAAATCGTGCGACAAAGCATTGGTTTTGCAACGCCGTTCCCTTTGGTCTCTGTGTGGGAAATAATCAATCAATCAAATGTTTAGTATTATTATTGTTATTGTTGATATAATTACTGATATCGTAATTGACGATTGAGAAAACTAAATTAAATCGTGCGACAAAGCATTGGTTTTGCAACGCCGTTCCCTTTGGTCTCTGTGTGGGAAATAATCAATCAATCAAATGTTTAGTATTATTATTGTTATTGTTGATATAATTACTGATATCGTAATTGACGATTGAGAAAACTAAATTAAATCGTGCGACAAAGCATTGGTTTTGCAACGCCGTTCCCTTTGGTCTCTGTGTGGGAAATAATCAATCAATCAAATGTTTAGTATTATTATTGTTATTGCTGATATAATTACTGATATCGTAATTGACGATTGAGAAAACTAAATTAAATCGTGCGACAAAGCATTGGTTTTGCAACGCCGTTCCCTTTGGTCTCTGTGTGGGAAATAATCAATCAATCAAATGTTTAGTATTATTATTGTTATTGTTGATATAATTACTGATATCGTAATTGACGATTGAGAAAACTAAATTAAATCGTGCGACAAAGCATTGGCTTGCAACGCCGTTCCCTTTGGTCTCTGTGTGGGAAATAATCAATCAATCAAATGTTTAGTATTATTATTGTTATTGTTGATATAATTACTGATATCATTATTGACGATTGAGAAAACTAAATTAAATCGTGCGACAAAGCATTGGCTTGCAACGCCGTTCCCTTTGGTCTCTGTGTGGGAAATAATCAATCAATCAAATGTTTAGTATTATTATTGTTATTGTTGATATAATTACTGATATCGTTATTGACGATTGAGAAAACTAAATTAAATCGTGCGACAAAGCATTGGCTTGCAACGCCGTTCCCTTTGGTCTCTGTGTGGGAAATAATCAATCAATCAAATGTTTAGTATTATTATTGTTATTGCTGATATAATTACTGATATCGTTATTGACGATTGAGAAAACTAAATTAAATCGTGCGACAAAGCATTGGCTTGCAACGCCATTCCCTTTGGTCTCTGTGTGGGAAATAATCAATCAATCAAATGGTTAGTATTATTATTGTTATTGTTGATATAATTACTGATATCGTTATTGACGATTGAGAAAACTAAATTAAATCGTGCGACAAAGTATTGGCTTGCAACGCCGTTCCCTTTGGTCTCTGTGTGGGAAATAATCAATCAATCAAATGGTTAGTATTATTATTGTTATCGTTGATATAATTACTGATATCGTTATTGACGATTGAGAAAACTAAATTAAATCGTGCGACAAAGTATTGGCTTGCAACGCCGTTCCCTTTGGTCTCTGTGTGGGAAATAATCAATCAATCAAATGGTTAGTATTATTATTGTTATTGTTGATATAATTACTGATATCGTTATTGACGATTGAGAAAACTAAATTAAATCGTGCGACAAAGTATTGGCTTGCAACGCCGTTCCCTTTGGTCTCTGTGTGGGAGCGGCCAAGGACTGCACCCGGTCGAAAGGGCCCGGCGTCGTCGGAGCGGATTCTAGCAACCGCGGCCTCGAGTTCCGAACCTCTGCGGACAACCTCGCCACTCGCCAGCGACAAACCGCCACCCCCGACCGCTCTCCGAGTGCATTCACCCCGTGTGAGAGAGTGAACAATTCGGGTTTCCGGGGGCGTCAACTAGGCTCCGATGTAAACAGTGGCACTTCAAGGTCACGAGATGGAAGAAGAGGGGGACATTGTCATCCTTTTCTTAAAAACAAAAAAAAAATGTTCTAGATGGAATACATCGTTTAGTATATTTACTTTACAGGTCTTTAAGACTTATGCTAGTTAAAATATCTAAAGTAATTTAATCTATGCATTGGAGAAAATACTTTAGTAGAGAATCTCGGGGTTATGTATCATTGTTGGCTAAGATTTTGAGAAAGGCTTCAAACAGGAATCCATATTTTATTCGGATGTGGGTTGGATTTTTCCCTAGATTGAAATGGGATGCTGCTGGAATGTGTGCTGTTTGGTAGAAATCGTGAGAAATATGTACTATTTGAATCATAATTTTATAGACATTTGTGGGGGACTGTCATCCTATAGGGAGTTCTAATGCCAATAATGTAAGTCGTAACGAAGCTCCCAATTGGATGACAGTGTTTCTCTCTACGTCTAGCTCGTGACCTTGAAATGTCACTGGATTTGAACACGAGTATACATATACGGTGTACTTGTTAGGGGAAACCAAAATCGAGAAGAATGGAAGAATTACGAATCAACAAAAGAACACTAATATGAACTTAAAATTGTGTGAAAATGTATAAACTTAAAGTGTTAATATAATAATCCCACAATCATGTAGCTCAATTGCTGGCTTTCAAATTAATTAACTGTTCTCCATCTTGGAGTGGCCTTTGCCCTATATGGGATTCTATTCGCTTTATTATTTATTTCATACATGTTAATTATTATATTACTAGAGAAGGGAACGGGCGCGTTTATGCGTAATGTATAAGACATACAGAGGGGACACAGCATGGGCAGATATCGGTAAAAGATTACAGAAATCAGATTATAAAAGCATAGGAGACCATCCTTGGAAAATACGATGTAGAAAGCAAAGAACTGATGTAGGCAAGTTCTCCTTTGTGAATCGCACTATAGTAGATTGGAATAAACTACCTGCAGAAGCACTAGAGGCTCTTCCTTCTAATGTAACCAAATTTAAAAATATGCTTCATTCCATCTAGGTTATCTCGAATAATACTGACTGAGACATTTATCTTTATTATTATTATTATTATTATTATTATTATTATTATTATTATTATTATTAGTAGTAGTAGTAGTAGTAGTAGTAGTAGTAGTAGTAGTAGTAGTAGTAGTAGTAGTAGTAGTAGTAGTAGTAGTAGTAGTAGTAGTAGTAGTAGTAGTAGTAGTAGTAGTAATATTATTATTACTTTTATTATTATTGTTATTGTTAATATTATTATTGCTTTTATTATTATTAATATTACTATTACTTTTATTATTATTGTAATAATTATTATCGTCATGGCCCTTATACAGTGAAGTGATGTGAAGTGTAGTGTAGTGAGGGGGAAGGGAGTGTAGTGTAGTGAAGGGGAGTGCAGTGTAGTGTAGTGTAGTGCAGTGTTATGTAAACTAGAAGTGAATTTAGAGTTAGCTAGAAATAAATTGGAACTATTATATCGACCCCCTAATTCTAATAGTAAACCCAATTGTAAATGTTGAAAATGTTTAGTAATTCTAATTTTAATTGTTATCATGTTTGCCACCGAGCATTAGCTCAAAGCGAACTTTAATGAATCTATCTATCTATCTATCTATCTATCTATCTATCTATCTATCTATCTATCTATCTATCTAATCTATCTAATCTATCTAATCTATCTAATCTATCTAATCTATCTAATCTATCTAATCTATCTAATCTATCTAATCTATCTAATCTATCTAATCTATCTAATCTATCTAATCTATCTAATCTATCTAATCTATCTAATCTATCTAATCTATCTAATCTATCTAATCTATCTAATCTATCTAATCTATCTAATCTATCCAATCTATCCAATCTATCTAATCTATCTAATCTATCTAATCTATCTAATCTATCTAATCTATCTAATCTATCTAATCTATCTAATCTATCTAATCTATCTAATCTATCTAATCTATCTAATCTATCTAATCTATCTAATCTATCTAATCTATCTAATCTATCTAATCTATCTAATCTATCTAATCTATCTAATCTATCTAATCTATCTAATCTATCTATCTATCTATCTTTTTTTTTTACGAGGGGAACTGTGGAAATCTTCAAAAGACGAAGAGGAGCCCGCACTCCTCAACAGTGTGAGATTTTTACCCACTAAAACCACAAACCCTTTGTGTTCCTGGCGTTATCCACCCTGGAACCGCAGTTATGCATTACTTCAGGATGGTGCCAGCTGTATTACTTCGAGGTGTTATTCAAGTTCAGCTATGACTGGTTTCTTTCGTCTTCTTCCTTCTTCTTGAGAATGGCGGTGATATATTTCTCTATTGCTGTCCACTTCGCCTTGTTACAGATCATAAGTGTGACCATGTTTTCTGGTGAGACATTACACCCGACCTCCCATATCATGCGATGCCTTAGCGTGTCCCATCTCGGGCAATGGAACAGCGTATGTTCGGCGTCGTCTACTTCATGGCTGCAGTAGAAGCATACCGCGTCTTCTGTCTTGCTAAATCTTTTAAGATATGCCTTAAAATATCCGTGCCCTGTGAATGCCTGAGTTAAGTGGTATGTCACGGACCCGTGTTTGCGGCTTATCCATTTGGATATATTCGGGATGAGCCTATGAGTCCATCTGCCGGTCTCCTCTCTGTCCCAGCGTTTCTGCCAGCGGTGCATCACTTTTTCTTTCGCTTTTTTAATTGCGCTATCCTTATCTTGTTGTGTTCGTCTTCCGTTGCCTTCTTGCTCATGGGAGTAGTTGTAAACTTCTTTCCTTTCTAGAGCAAGCAGGTCAATAGGAGGGACGTTCGCCAGCAGAAGAACCGCACTTCCGGATACAGTTCTATACGCCGATGTTATGCGTAGAGCTCCTTTCCTCTGGACAGACTGCATTTTCCTTCTCAGATTATTGTTTTGAAGAGCTTCTGCCCAGATCGGTGCTGCATAGAGCATTTTCGAGTGCATCACACTCATTAAAATTCGTCTCGTCTTGTCGCTGGGGCCCCTGGTGTTCGGCATCAATCTGGAAAGCGTTGCTGCTATTTTTAGGGCTTTTTCCGTCGTCTCACTAATGTGTGGTCCAAAACTGAGCTTCCTGTCAATTTTCATTCCTAGGTAGCGAAGGCTCTTGCCACATTGTATTTTTTCCTTGCCTATTAGGAATGTTGGGTTGGAGTAGGATCGTCTTTCGGTGATGAGCAATGCTTCCGTTTTATGGACTGCCACTTCCAGCCCTTTGGACGTCAGCCATTTCATCACTCTTCTCAGGGTGTCGTTTACGATGACCTCTAGTAGGGCCGATGTTTCCGCCGTTGCCACTATTATTGCATCGTCTGCGAAGCCTACTATTGAGACATTTTGCGGGAGTTTTATTCCCAGTAGACTGTCGTACATAATGTTCCATAAGACAGGACCAAGTTTTGAACCTTGAGGGACACCACAGGTCATCTCAATTTCCATAGGTTCTCCTGCACCTTCGTAAATTGTCTTTCGGTCGCTTAGGTAGCTCCGTATCATACTGATGAGGTACTCTGGGGTGTTCTTCTCTATCAGAGCCTTGATAATCTCCTCCCATTTGGCCGAGTTAAAGGCGTTCCTGATATCGAGCGTTACGAGGGCACAGAATTCTTTTTTTGGTCCCCCTTTGGCTTCTCTTGCCTTTTCTACTACTGCTTTGATAGCGTCGACTGTCGATCTGCATTTTCGGAAGCCATATTGCATTTCCGACAAACCGTGTGTTTCCTGTAGCCATGTCTGTAGTCTTTGCAGGATCAGGCCCTCAAGTACCTTTCCCATCGTGTCTAGTAGACAGATTGGTCTGTAAGATGTGGGCTCGTGTTGTGGTTTGCTGCCTTTTAAGAAGAGAGCAAGTTTCTGCTTTTTCCATACACTCGGAAAAACGTTTTCCTTCAAGCATCTATTATAAGCTTTCAGAAGGAGTTGAGGATGGACCTTTGCCACTGTCTTCAGAATTTCATTGTGTACCCCGTCGAGTCCTGGGGCCTTTTTGTTCTTAAGAGTACTGCATACTTTCTGTAGCTCTTCTGGAGAAAACATTTGGTCTTCTGTAATTTTACAGGGCTGCCATTGTTCAATCGATGGTTTCTGATGCGATGGAAACAAATTCTTTATGATTTGGATTACCCATGTAGGATCATCCAATCCGGGTGATTTCCGCCTGCAATTTAGTTTTTTCGTCACAATTTGGTATGGTTTGCCCCATGGGTCGTTGTCTATTTCCTTTAGTAGCTCCGTCCAGCAGAGGTTTTTACTTTTGCTGATGGCGTGTTTTAGTTCCTGTCTGCATTGTCGAAGCGCCTCTCTTAATGTCTGCGATCCTTTGGAGCGCGTGTACTGACGTCTCGTTTTTTTGCATTTTTCTCTCAGTTCTTTGATTTCGTCCGTCCACCAGTACATTGGCTTCCGAGTGGGGTTGGTATTTGATCTCTTTGGCATAGATCGGTTGCACGCCTCCTTGACTGTTTTAATTGTTAGACCCAGTAGTTTGTTTCCTGGGCCTTCTGTCCAGTTTAGTTCGTCCAGGGTCGCTTGTTCCTTCAGAAACTCTTCTAGAGCTTTCTGGTCTAGTTTTTTCACGTTCCATGAGGGTTTCGGCTTCTTTTCCCGTACTTTAATTCTCTGCGTTATATTTTGTATGCCGAACTCTATATAATTATGGTCACTGAGAGAGACGTCTTCTAGAACCGTCCAGTCGTGTATTTGTCCCGCAGTTTTCCTTGAGGACAGAGTCAGGTCTATGACTGATCTCGAGTTGTATCTCTCGTAGGTTGCTACTCCTCCGTTGTTCAGCACCACGAGGTTTCTCCTAGCTACCATATCTGTGACAAGAGACCCTCTTCTGTCGCTTCTTGATGACTCCCACTCCGAGGATTTCGCGTTGAAATCCCCGGCTATTAAGACTTCTCCAGTAGCGGTCCGAATGTCATCTTCTAGGTTGTGCACTTCTGTTTCGAATGTATGAAAGGGGTCATTCGGTGAGAAGTAGCAGCTATAAATTCGAAGGGACCCTACTTCGATCCATACGAAGCCCTTGTTCTTTTCTTCCACCCTTCGAATTTTCAGATCTGGGTTGGCGACGTAGAGAGCTGATTTGCCTGATAGATCCTGGTACCATGTTCCTGAGACTGGCTTCCTGTATTGTTCGGATATTATGGCTATATCGATTCTTTTTTCTTGTACCGTTTGCAGGAGTAGGTCTTGTTCCTGCCTGCCTTTCCCTAGGTTTATTTGCAGGAATTTCAGCTCCATTGTTTCTTTTGTTTAGTTAGCGCATTTTGAAACGACGTGCAAAGTTTACTGCCCGGGCGATGTTGGTTGTTGACATTGCTGTCCTTGCAGGATAGGCAGGCAGTCTCCGTAGTGCAATCTTTTCTTTGATGTTCACCTCCACAGTTCCAGCAGAGCTTTCTCCTGTCGGGGCCGCTGCACCGTTTGGCGATATGGCCATATGCGTGACACCTGTAGCATCTGATCACCTCCTTCCGCACAGTGATACTGCAGTATACCATATCTACTGCTATTTTCTTTTTCTGGAGGAGAGCTGCGGCCAAGTTCTGCGGCAATTTGACTATTGCCGATTGTAGGCCGGCGTACCCTTTTCTTAGGTAGCAGGCCATCTCCAGATCTGGTATTCCCGCTTCTTTTCGGATGGCTTCCCTCACGTCATCTTCGGTGGAGAACTCCATTACGTCTCTAACGACGATGGTCGACTGCTTAGTTAGGACCGCTACATCCGCTTTTCCTTCCAGGGTTTCTTTGAATATATGGTGGAATTCTTCGGTTTTTCCTTGTCCTTGAAGGACGAATAGGTATTCGCCTTTCTTTGTTTTCCTCACCATCTTAAAATCAGCCCCACCCTCTTTGGGTTTCATCTTTGCGCTGATTTCTTTAAAGATGTCAACGTAAGACGTACCCACTTTAGCTGCCACTTTGATGGCGTCATTTTTACTTTCTTTTTTCTTCTTTTTTTGTTTCCTTCTGACTTCCTGCCAGCCTTCTTCTTGCTCGCTTTCGAGAGGGAGATGTATGTCTTCTTCGCTTGTTCCGTGTGCACTGGGTTCGTCTATTTCCCTTGTGCGGGATTCGGAAGGTTCCCTTCTCTGGCCGTCCTCTCGAGGTGACTTTTTTTTCCTTTGGCCATGCTTATTTTTCTTTTTAGGCACGGTTTCTTCTATTTTCTTGCCTATGTGCGTCTCCGAGCTGCACACTATTTCTCGAACTGATCCCGTTTCTATAATCGCACTGCTCTTCTCCGTCAGTATTTCGAATAGTGCCATGGCCTCATTTAGTGCCGCTTTCACGGGCTTATGGATATTGCGCGCGTCGGCAACGATAGAATGCATGAACGCAAGTCTTTTACCTATTTCGGAGATTGTTTCCCCCATGTCTCTAAGAAGGTCAGTCTGTTGACTGAGGGTTCTTATGGCTGGGCATTCCTCCCCGGCATTTTCATTAACTTGGGCGTTCAGTGGGCTGGCCAAAAGGCTCGAGGTCCCTTGGTCCTCTTCTCGACTATTTCCTTCACGCGGAATCGCGGTCACCTTAGTGCTATCAGCCATTTCCGCCATGGATGGTAGGTCATCCACTCCCTTGGGGCGCTAGTGTCTACCAGTGTGGCAGCCGCAACGCCAGGGGGCGCTGAGGTTGCAGTTGTTGGTCAGCCACTGCTAGGGAGCGCTAGTTGTGCGTCTAGTTTCCACCCACGCCTGCACAGCGCTGCCGATTTGAAGGGCGCTTCAAGGTCACGCTCTTCAATGGCGGCACAAGAAGGTGGATGACAAGGAAAATATGTGCTGTCTGAGTGATTAAGCAATCATCCCGGATCATGCCCTTATTTTCACACGTTAAGAATAGCTTTAGTCATTTGCGTGAACATACCTTGGGTCGCTCCTGCCCAGAATTCTCTTGAATCTCCGGATTGAAGCGGCACCTCACATCCAGCGCGTTCGCATGGCACGATCAGTGCTACCAACCCTCTCTATCTATCTATCTATCTATCTATCTATCTATTTTTTTTTTTTTTTTTTTTTTTTTTACGAGGGGAACTGTGGAAATCTTCAAAAGACGAAGAGGAGCCCGCACTCCTCAACAGTGTGAGATTTTTACCCACTAAAACCACAAACCCTTTGTGTTCCTGGCGTTATCCACCCTGGAACCGCAGTTATGCATTACTTCAGGATGGTGCCAGCTGTATTACTACGAGGTGTTATTCAGATTCAGCTATGACTGGTTTCTTTCGTCTTCTTCCTTCTTCTTGAGAATGGCGGTGATATATTTCTCTATTGCTGTCCACTTCGCCTTGTTACAGATCATAAGTGTGACCATGTTTTCTGGTGAGACATTACACCCGACCTCCCATATCATGCGATGCCTTAGCGTGTCCCATCTCGGGCAATGGAACAGCGTATGTTCGGCGTCATCTACTTCATGGCTGCAGTAGAAGCATACCGCGTCTTCTGTCTTGCTAAATCTTTTAAGGTATGCCTTAAAACATCCATGCCCTGTGAATGCCTGAGTTAAGTGGTATGTCACGGACCCGTGTTTGCGGCTTATCCATTTGGATATATTCGGGATGAGCCTATGAGTCCATCTGCCGGTCTCCTCTCTGTCCCAGCGTTTCTGCCAGCGGTGCATCACTTTTTCTTTCGCTTTTTTAATTGCGCTATCCTTATCTTGTTGTGTTCGCCTTCCGTTGCCTTCTTGCTCATGGGAGTAGTTGTAAACTTCTTTCCTTTCTAGAGCAAGCAGGTCAATAGGAGGGACGTTCGCCAGCAGAAGAACCGCACTTCCGGATACAGTTCTATACGCCGATGTTATGCGTAGAGCTCCTTTCCTCTGGACAGACTGCATTTTCCTTCTCAGATTATTGTTTTGAAGAGCTTCTGCCCAGATCGATGCTGCATAGAGCATTTTCGAGTGCATCACACTCATTAAAATTCGTCTCGTCTTGTCGCTGGGGCCCCTGGTGTTCGGCATCAATCTGGAAAGCGTTGCTGCTATTTTTAGGGCTTTTTCCGTCGTCTCACTAATGTGTGGTCCAAAACTGAGCTTCCTGTCAATTTTCATTCCTAGGTAGCGAAGGCTCTTGCCACATTGTATTTTTTCCTTGCCTATTAGGAATGTTGGGTTGGAGTAGGAACGTCTTTCGGTGATAAGCATTGCTTCCGTTTTATGGACTGCCACTTCCAGCCCTTTGGACGTCAGCCATTTCATCACTCTTCTCAGGGTGTCGTTTACGATGACCTCTAGTAGGGCCGATGTTTCCGCCGTTGCCACTATTATTGCATCGTCTGCGAAGCCTACTATTGAGACATTTTGCGGGAGTTTTATTCCCAGTAGACTGTCGTACATAATGTTCCATAAGACAGGACCAAGTTTTGAACCTTGTGGGACACCACAGGTCATCTCAATTTCAATGGGTTCTCCTTCACCTTCGTAAATTGTCCTTCGATCGCTTAGGTAGCTCCGTATCATACTGGTGAGGTACTCTGGGGTGTTCTTCTCTATCAGAGCCTTGATAATCTCCTCCCATTTGGCCGAGTTAAAGGCGTTCCTGATATCGAGCGTTACGAGGGCACAGAATTCTTTTTTTGGTCCCTCTTTGGCTTCTCTTGCCTTTTCTACGACTGCTTTGATAGCGTCGACTGTCGATCTGCATTTTCGGAAGCCATATTGCATTTCCGACAGACCGTGTGTTTCCTGTAGCCATGTCTGTAGTCTTTGCAGGATCAGGCCCTCAAATACCTTTCCCATCGTGTCTAGTAGACAGATTGGTCTGTAAGATGTGGGCTCGTGTTGTGGTTTGCTGCCTTTTAAGAAGAGTACAAGTTTCTGCTTTTTCCATACACTCGGAAAAACGTTTTCCTTCAAGGATCTATTATACGCTTTCAGAAGAAGTTGAGGATGGACCTTTGCCACTGTCTTCAGAATTTCATTGTGTACCCCGTCGAGTCCTGGGGCCTTTTTGTTCTTAAGAGTACTGCATACTTTCTGTAGCTCTTCTGGGGAAAACATTTGGTCTTCTGTAATTTTACAGGGCTGCCATTGTTCAATCGATGGTTTCTGATGCGATGGAAACAAATTCTTTATGATTTGGATTACCCATGTAGGATCATCCAATCCGGGTGATTTCCGCCTGCAATTTAGTTTTTTTGTCACAATTTGGTATGGTTTGCCCCATGGGTCGTTGTCTATTTCCTTTAGTAGCTCCGTCCAGCAGAGGTTTTTACTTTTGCTGATGGCGTGTTTTAGTTCCTGTCTGCATTGTCGAAGCGCCTCTCTTAATGTCTGCGATCCTTTGGAGCGCGTGTATTGACGTCTCGTTTTTTTGCATTTTTCTCTCAGGTCTGAGATTTCGTCCGTCCACCAGTACATTGGCTTCCGAGTGGGGTTGGTATTTGATCTCTTTGGCATAGATCGGTTGCACGCCTCCTTGACTGTTTTAATTGTTAGACCCAGTAGTTTGTTTCCTGGGCCTTCTGTCCAGTTTAGTTCGTCCAGGGTCGCTTGTTCCTTCAGAAACTCTTCTAGAGCTTTCTGGTCTAGTTTTTTCACGTTCCATGAGGTTTTCAGCTTCTTTTCCCGTACTTTAATTCTCTGCATTTTATTTTCTATGCCGAACTCTATATAATTATGGTCACTGAGAGAGACGTCTTCCAGAACCGTCCAGTCGTGTATTTGTCCCGCAGTTTTCCTTGAGGACAGAGTCAGGTCTATGACTGATCTCGAGTTGTATCTCTCGTAGGTTGCTACTCCTCCGTTGTTCAGCACCACGAGGTTTCTCCTAGCTACCATATCTGTGACAAGAGACCCTCTTCTGTCGCTTCTTGATGACTCCCACTCCGAGGATTTCGCGTTGAAGTCCCCGGCTATTAAGACTTCTCCAGTAGCGGTCCGAATGTCATCTTCTAGGTTGTGCACTTCTGTTTCGAATGTATGAAAGGGGTCATTCGGTGAGAAGTAGCAGCTATAAATTCGAAGGGACCCTACTTCGATCCATACGAAGCCCTTGTTCTTTTCTTCCACCCTTCGAATTTTCAGATCTGGGTTGGCGACGTAGAGAGCTGATTTGCCTGATAGATCCTGGTACCATGTTCCTGAGACTGGCTTCCTGTATTGTTCGGATATTATGGCTATATCGATTCTTTTTTCTTGTACCGTTTGCAGGAGTAGGTCTTGTGCCTGCCTGCCTTTCCCTAGGTTTATTTGCAGGAATTTTAGCTCCATTGTTTCTTTTGCTTAGTTAGCGCATTTTGAAACGACGTGCAAAGTTTACTGCCCGGGCGATGTTGGTTGTTGACATTGCTGTCCTTGCAGGATAGGCAGGCAGTCTCCGTAGTGCAATCTTTTCTTTGATGGTCACCTCCACAGTTCCAGCAGAGCTTTCTCCTGTCGGGGCCGCTGCACCGTTTGGCGATATGGCCATATGCGTGACACCTGTAGCATCTGATCACCTCCTTCCGCACAGTGATACTGCAGTATACCATATCTACAGCTATTTTCTTTTTCTGGAGGAGAGCTGCGGCCACGTTCTGCGGCAATTTGACTATTGCCGATTGTAGGCCGGCGTACCCTTTTCTTAGGTAGCAGGCCATCTCCAGATCTGGTATTCCCGCTTCTTTTCGGATGGCTTCCCTCACGTCATCTTCGGTGGAGAACTCCATTACGTCTCTAACGACGATGGTCGACTGCTTAGTTAGGACCGCTACATCCGCTTTTCCTTCCAGTGTTTCTTTGAATGCATGGTGGAATTCTTGGGTTTTTCCTTGTTCTTGAAGGACGAATAGGTATTCGCCTTTCTTTGTTTTCCTCACCATCTTAAAATCAGCCCCACCCTCCTTGGGTTTTATCTTTGCGCTGATTTCTTTAAAGATGTCAGCGTATGACGTACCCTCTTTAGCTGACACTTTGATGGCGTCATTTTTACTTTCTTTTTTCTTCTTTTTTTGTTTCCTTCTGACTTCTTGCCAGCCTTCTTCTAGCTCGCTTTCGAGAGG